>CM031244.1:361296058-361718558 GCA_018340775.1 Taxus wallichiana var. yunnanensis | reverse complement strand
AAAAAATAGATGTAATATACTCAATTAATTATGTCTATATTACCTTACAACCCCAAGTCATTTTCTAAGGTGACCAAGCCTTTGAAATTATTCTAATACATTAACATTTAGTTTCCTAAACCATATTGTGTCATTTTTTAAAATTTCATAACAATCCTTTCATGCCTTTTCCTATCTTGGAGTTTAATGGACACTTATTTATCTTTACCAATATTCAATGCGGTAGTTGGTGAGATTTAACATAAACTAGAGACAATGGTGTTTACGAATGTTTTAAATAATTAATTTTACAGAAATCACACATGAATTATGCAATGGAAACACCAAAGTGGATGCATTGTAGAAGTTAAATTTGAGGGAGTGAAACATTTGACAAAGATGAGAGGTGATGAAGAAGGGTTTTGAGGTAGTAGAGTGACCTGTGGGGAAACAATGTGGTCTTCCTCTTTCTTATGACCATGTGAAATTTTTCGTCAATCATTTTAAGGAGAAGTTCTTGCGATGTTTAAGTTATAAACAAAACCTAATTTGGATATATGTAATAACACAAAGATTGGTCAATTAAATTTGAGGAGTGAAACATTTTATTAAGATGAGAGGTGATGAAGAAAGGTTTTGAGGTAGTAGAGTGTTGGGAATTTGGGATCGTGGAATAGTGCTATAATTTAATAACAAATAAAATCATACACACATGATCTAAAAAATTCCCAAAATCTATAGAAGTGGAAGTATAAACTAGAATAATCCAAATCAATAAAAGTACACATACATAACACAACATCTACCATGGTTCACCCAATGTGGGCTATGTATACCAAAGATAAAGATCTCATATATATAATACAACAAGAGTAAAAACCAACTCTTCAATACAAGAGTATAATGCATCTCTCCAAGAGTATCTCCTCTCCTCCATATCTCTAAATGGATCTCCATGAGTGCACTACTGTTGTGCCTCCAAACACCACTGAAATATCTCACAAAACCCGAACTAACTACTTTGCATCTACGAAGCTGCTTTACCATGTTCTCTATGGATCTGTAATAAGACCTCTTGTATGGGTCTACAAATGTGCAACCATGATTTGTGCACCAAGAAGTAATCTGTCTCCCCATCACTATATAACCTTGTAATGCAAACATGAAGACAACCTCCTCTATAATATATAGATCTACATGGATCAACAATACAATATGATCTCATGGATCTACAATACAAGACTAGATCTACATAGATCTATAATACAAGATCTCACCAACATGTGGATCTCTGAGAAGAAACTCTATGTTCTTTGCATACTATGCAAGCCATTACAATGAGACAATAACTATCAAAGGAAATACGGTAGAAGATGTTACCATCTTCTCACCATTCAAATGTACTACTGCTATTTCCTTATGTCCAAATCCTCTCCATGGAGACTATGTATTCATGTAACTCATTCTTTCTTTTTGTTCTTCTTCATCCTCTCAATCTAGGAGAATTAAGGATCTAATTCAATCCTTCTCTTAATTATTCTTATAGACCCTAGCTTTCATGCTTATATAGGCGTATATAAACTTAGGGCACTTAGCCATGTAATTACAATCAATAGATCTACTTTAATGCTAAAATTAGATCTAATTCCTGAGATTTAAATAAAACATCCACGCGGAGTAACCGTCTTTGGTTAGCCCTAATCGATGTCGGTTCCTCCTTGGTGGCCGATGCGGTCTTGGGTGACCGATGCCGGTTTCCCCTACCAGATGACTATTACTATGTTTTCCAGTCACTTTTTAATGTATGCTCAAGTGAAGTTATTTATCTCCACAACCTAGCAATCTCCCACTTGGAGATAAATTTCTGAACCTCTGTACCTATACATCACCGTCCTCTACACACAGTGAAGACCGTCTATTCTTTCCTTCAACAATTCTCTCAAAAATAAAACCGGGAAGATCAAATCATCTTCTCAAAGAAAGAAGATAACAAACTTGTGACTTACCATAGACTGCACTTGCGGCTACTACTTGATTCGTGATAACCAAGTGTTGTCCACTCAAAATTCCCCTCTCTGTCAAAAGTAAAAATTTCAAAATTTTGAGTTTAAATGTCTTTTCTGTCGAGCTGGTGGTGTGAAAAAAGTCTTGAAGTCGAAAAAATCTAAGTTTTGGGTCATTTTGTAAGTATTTCGGGCCTGTCGGACATTTTTGTCCCGGTTGTCCCAAGTACAAAAGTGCATTTTGTTCCCCGATCGGCCGAAACCTCGAATTTGTCCCATTTTTGGGCCCGTAGGAAGTTTTTGTCCCAAGTGTCCCGAAGTTACTGTGCGAGATGTTCCAATTTCGGCCGAACCGCCCCGAACGCGTGCTTCGCACTTTCTTGTCCCAAATGTCCCAATTTCAAAAGTGCGCTCTGTTCCATTTCCCCGAACCAGCCGAGTCGCGTACTCGGAACTTTTGTCTCAAGTTCAAACTTAAAGTGCACTCTGTTCCATTTTCGGCCGATTAACCCGATTTCGTCCCAATTTTGTCCCGAGTTCAAAGTGCATTATGTTCCCGATCGGCGAAACACCCAAACGCGCACTTCGCACTTTCTTGTTCCAAATGTCCCAAATCAAAAAGTGCAAGTTGTTCCATTTTCACCGAACCGGCCGAGTCGCGTATTCGGAACTTTTTGTCTCAAATGTCCCAAGTCCAAGCGGGCCTTCTGTTCCATTTTCGGCCGATTCGCTCGAATCGCGCGTCCGGAACTTTTTGTCCCGAATGTCCCAAAGTTAAAAGTGCATTTGCTGTCCCATTTTAGCGAAACTCCCGAATCGCGTGCACTTGAGCTCTTTGTCCCAAATCAAAAAAAAATGTAAAGCTGTTCCATTTTCAGCCGGTTAAGTTCTGGGACCCGCGTCCTTCGCGCATTTTCGTCCCAAATGTCCCAAAATGCATTTGTGCGTCTTCTCCCTGTTTCGTCCGAACCGGCCGAGCCGCGTGTTTCACACATTCGCGTCTCACATGTCCCAAGCGAACCAACGGTCATCCATACTTAGTTTTTCCTGCTCTACCCGAATATGCTAAATATGAATTTAAGTTGCGGCTCTGATACTATCAATCCGAAGATCAAATTCCAAGGACAGCTGGCAGAAAGATGAAGCTTTCAAGACGCCGGTTATATCAGTTTTCAAAGATATCCATTGTCATCTTCAAAATGAAAATTCTTGTGTGTCCCTCGTGGCAAAGACATAGCTGAGACGTGGAAGAAATTCAAGCAGCGGTTTCTGAAGTTGATGGGTCCCTCTCGTGGTGGCCACTTGCCTTCTTCCCCATCGTTTCTCTTCTTCCCTTTCTTTTTCAGTTTTCTTTGTAATAGGTTGAGGTACTGCGATTTGGCGGTCCTTAACTATTCTTTAGTTAAAAGAAACGGTTACGAAGAGTAACTGAATTGTAAGCTATATAATGGTATTTTCTACGCCATTCGAAAGAGGAAGAACTTGGCATATTTTCTGCAAGTGTAAATAGATTATAGAGAAATCAATACAGAAGGACTTTCCTTTCTTTGTCTATCTGATCTCTGTCTGTTCTAAGCTTTCATTTGTTTTCTTTGTGAAGATCATTTATCTCAAATTCGTTAGTCTCATCGATTGCATACTCTTCAAACTTTGCAAGCACGGTGATCTTGCACAACCAAGAAGGAACTTTGTTTCCTTGATAACGAATCTGTGTTACGTTAAGAAACTTTGCGTTCTGGCAGATGTTATTTACAGAACTTTGTGTCTTTAAATTCCATCTTACTTGTTCTATACGAATGATCTTGTTTTCAATTCACGGTGACTTCGCATACATAAAGAATTACTCTGATATCTATAATTCTGCATGTTTGCCTTTCTGCTCTTTTCCATGCTCTCATTTCCTCAGTCCTTTTGTAATTGATGACCTTCATAGAAAACACTTTCATGGTATCAAGTTTAACCAACAAATCATGTCTGTACATTTGTAAATAGGTTTGTTTCTGAATAAGGGAACCTCTCCCATTAAAGAGGAGGGACTTCTTGTCCCCTGACTGTTGCTCTTCTAAAAAGTCCTATTTGAAAACCAACGGTTTTGGCGACTCTCATTTGGGAAAATCGCATTCGGTTCTGCATTTTTGATCATCCTTTGATACAGTGACTCCGTGTTTTACTCGAGGGAGAAGGACCCTTGGTATTGAAGACTCTCAGTTTCAGCTTTTGGAGCAGCAGGGTTTTCCTCTTCCTTCCACAAGAAATAGAAGAACTCGTTCGACGAGCACTCCACCTGTTCAAGAAAGAAGTCCTGCGGGTGGTATTCCTTCAGAGCCTGCTAGTCCCAATCTACGAGCTTTGACTCTCGCTGGTGTTAAAGTTCCTCTCCAAGCCATTTTTCCAAGAATGGCGGCACAATTGCCATGGGGTCAACGTGTCGGGCCTCTGGCCCTTACTCAGCCTTTGCATGAGTTACCCAGAGGTAACCGGAAGAACTTCCCCAAATTTAAAGGCGATGGCAAAGTACATCCTGATGAACATATTGCAGCCTTCATAGTTGCATGTGGAGTTTTGGGAGTTGAACATGAAGACGTCTCAGTAAGACTGTTCGTTGAGACGTTACAGGATAATGCTGCTGATTGGTTCTATCACCTTAGCCATTTTGGTGCCATCACCATTGGGAATACAATGAGAACTTCGGTTCGAAAACCATTTCAAGCCGGCGAGAAGATGTGTATGCCTTGCTTGCCCGAGTCTCTCGAGATAAAGAAAGATTCACAAGAGCCCATGAGGAATTTGTGGCCCGGTTCAACAGGTTGGTAAATAAAATTCCAACGCCTACCGACCTGTCGACCAAATTCAAAAGTGTTTCTTCCTAAATGCTCAATCGCCCAAAGTTAGTTATGCACTAAGAAGGGCTAATCTCGGAACACTAGCTCTGGATCAAGAACTGGCTGTTAGTATCGAAGATGACTTGATCATGTCAGGGAAGTTGAGAAGAGACCCTCCCAAATCTAAGTCTGCTGCTTCTTCCTCTTCCACCCCTGGACCTAGTACTGATCCATTAGTCCAGAAACTCACAAATGATCTTGTCGCTATAAAGAAACAGTTGGCTCAGCATGCCCCGTATGCAGATGTTCCAAGAAGAAATTTTCAGCCCAGAAATCGTTTGCCTGCTCCTCACACAAGACTAGCACTTGAAGGACCTCCTGTTAAGGTTCCTGTGAAGTTGAAGAGCCAGATGATGATGAAGCTTGCGAGGAGTTTGTGGAGGAATTTGATGATGAAGCAGAGGAACTTGAGGGATCTCGGGTTAATTTCTTTACCACTGAGGGCATTGATGATTATGATGAAGTGGTAGCAGACATGAACAACGAATCTTTTGCTGTCATGACTCGAGAACAGACAAAGCAGAGGGAGAAGGTGACCCAGCCACCTAAGAAATCCAAGGAGCGATCATGCAACTATCCCTGTAATTGCAAGAAGAGGATCTCCTATCCCTACTTCGTCTACACAAAAGGTGAGTCCTATCAATCCAGTTACCAAAGTTGCTTCTTCTTTTTCTCCTAAAGTTGATAAGCCTAGAATTCCAAATGATGATGGCCCGTCCACTTCTGGATCCTTTGATATTGTTGATCACCTGAAAAAGACCAAGGTACAAATCTCAGAAGCTGAATACTATCAAACCCATCCCAAAGCTTTTGCCAAGATGATTCAATTTGTTAATTCCCATTCCAAGACCACCTCTAAAGGTCTTTTGCCTACTCCTTCTTCTGCACCACAGCCTAGCCTGGTAGCTGCTGTCACCTCTCCTGGTGACAAAATTAAACCTTTTTATGTAACACTTCTTATAGCTGGCCATAGGCTCAGTAATTGTGTCATTGACTCAGGAGCCTCAGATAATGTAATGCCTGCTAAAGTAGCTCATGCTTTAGGCCTGACCCTCACTCGCACTTATGGATCCTGTTACTCCATGGAAAGCAAAGAAGTGCCCCTGGTCGGGAGGATTAAAGATGCACAAGTGGCTTTTGCTGCCTTGCCTGAAAAGAAAGTGTTGGCTACTATCTTAGTAGCAGATATCCCTCCTTCATACGGGATGTTGCTAAGTAGGAACTTCTGCAAAGATGTGGGTGGAGAAATCCAAATGGACTGGTCACACGCACTCATACCTGTCAATGGACAAATGAAGAAACTGTTGCCTGAGAAACAATCTGAGTATATTGTGCAGAAAACGGATGATCCTAAGGCACAAATACTCTATGAAGATATGGGTCATGGCAATTACATGATTATGTCCCCTGATGAAATCCAACCCTCCAAAGTGTCACTAAAGATCCCAATGGTGTTTGGATTTTAGAATTTGATGGAAGTTGTTCCTCAGCTGGTTCTGGAGCTGGTGTCCTGCTAGTGTCACCTGAAGGATGCCTACATCCTTTTTCATTTAAGTTGCAGTTTGAAAACACTAATAATACAGCAGAGTATGAGGCTCTCATTCTTGGACTGCAAGTGGCCAAAGAACAAGGTGTGAAGAACCTTCTGGCTCGTGGTGATGCAGAGTTGATTGTGAAGCAGGTCAGAAGCCTTTTTCAGGTAAAAAATGGGAGGCTGAAGCATTACCGGAATCAGGTTTGGGATTCCATTGAATTCCTTGATGCTTTCTCTATTGAAGCAATACCTAGGGAAAAGAACAGCAGGGCTGATTCACTAGCTGTCTCAGGGTCACTACTGATTCCCCATCCTGAATTCTCTCAGGATAAATTCACCATTGAAATGGTCCATCGGCCAAGTGTACCTGACAATACCAATAACTGGCAAGTTTTCAATAATGATCAGCATTTGCTTTCCTTCCTGGAACTCAAAGGTAATTTTGAACAACTGTATTTTGAGGGAAGTGACAACCTGCCTCGTGAAAGTGTGTCCTTTGGCCAAGCTGTCACCCAAGGAGAAGAAACAGATCAGGAAGGGTGCATTAATCTCAAAGGAAACAAGATTCCTAAAGGGTTGGTGAGTTTGGAGGAACTATTTGATAAGCATGACAGGTATGTGAAATCTAAAGCTTCTACTGGACCTCAGCAATCAGCTGAGTATGATAAGATTGATATTGGGAGTTCTAATGACCCTAAGCTAGTAAATATTGGAAAATGTTGTACAGCAGATGAAAGGAGAAAAGCAATTGATCTTCTAAGAAGGTATAAGGACGTTCTTGCATATTCTTATGAAGATCTAAAAGCCTTCAAGCCAAAAGATATGCAGCATTCGATTCCTCTCAAACCAGGAATTAAGCCTTTCAAGCAGAAACAAAGGCAGTACAACCCCAAAATAGCTGACACCATCTTTCAGGAGATTCAGAAGTTGTTGAAAGCTAAAATTATCTTTCCTATCCACCATTCAACATGGATTGCAAATATTGTGCTGTTAGAAAGAAGAATGGTGAGATCCGCATGTGTTGATTTCAGGAACCTGAATCAGGCTTCTCTGAAAGATAATTATCCTTTGCCCATGATGGATCAAGTATTGCAAGCGGTAACAGGCTCTGAAATGTTATCTATGCTTGATGGATTTTCTGGATACAATCAGGTAGAGGTTGATCTCTGAGATCAACACAAGACAACCTTCACCACTCCTTGGGGTACCTTTGCCTACAAGAGAATGCTTTTGGGCTTATTAATGCTTGGTGCCAATTTCAGAGAGCTATGGATCGCTTTTGGAAGCTTGAAAGGGAAGTGTATTGTCATATACCTTGATGACTGTGGTGTTTTCAAGACAAGAGCGGATCATTTTGATCACAGAGCAGATTCTGCTTTGAGATGCGAGAGAGCATGGAATCTCTCTACGAACCCTAAAAATCTGTCTTTGTGTCATTTCGAGGGAAAGTTATTAGGGCACATTGTTTCCGAGGATGGGATTAAGATTGATCCTGAACGAGTTCAAGCCATCCAGCAAATTCCTCTCCCAACCAGTAAAAAGGGCGTGCACTCCTTCTTCGGTAAGATCAATTTCTTGAGAAGATTCATCCCTGATTTTGCTGAATAAACTTTGAATATTTCTCAGATGATGAAAGGGAAGCAAACATTTGGTTGGTCTTTTGAAGGAAAGGAATCCTTTGAGGGTATCAAGAAAGCTATCGCTAAAACTCCAGTTTTGGCCTGTCCCGATTTCAGCAAAGATTTCATCATCTATTGCTATGCTACAGATAATACCCTGGCTGCTGTCTTAACCCAAGAAGACTCGATAAACATGAGCTACCAATTGCCTTCATGAGCTATATCCTGAAGAATCATGAGCTAAAATACACCATGATGGAGAAGCATGCTTTTGTAGTAGTCAAAGCTGTTAAGCAGTTCCGTTTCTATATCCTCAACTCTCACTCTATGGTGCTGGTTCCAGATACAACTGTTAAGTCAATTCTTACACAGCAAGAATTTGGATCCAAGAGAGGGAACTGGGTGGCTAAGGTCCAAGAGTATGACATTGATATCAAACCAACCAAGCTGGTTCATGGAAAAGGTCTTTATGAGCTCATTCTTTGAAGGGGCCAAACATAAGTTCTTTGGAGGAGAAAGTGACCTTCCTCTCATTACATTTCTGAGTTCGAGTTGATGAATGGTATCTTGACATCGCCCATTTTCTCACCTATGGGAATGCCCCCTCATTTAACTGCCAAAGAAAAGAGGACTATTAAATTGAGGTCAGCGCAATATGTATTGTGGGAAAATGCCTTGTTCAAGCGTGGCTTAGATGGGAGATTTTTGAAGTGTGTGGACAAGGAACAGCAGAGAAAGTTGCTCTCAGCTTTTCATGATCAGGCATGTGGAGGGCACTATTCATCAGCAGTTCTAACTCATAAGATACTCCGGGAGGATACTACTGGCCTTCTTTGTTCAGAGATGCATCCAAGTGGGTGGATAAATGTGAGGCCTGCCAGACCTTTGTGGGAAGACCTAAATTGGCTTCTTTGCCTCTCAAGCCAGTTGTGATTGAGGAGCCATTTCAATAGTGGGGTTTGGACTTCATTGGTACACTCAATCCTGCTTCTAGTGCTAGTCACACTCATGTACTTACTGCCACTGACTACTTCACCAAATGGGTGGAAGCTATTCCGGTCAAGAGCACTATACGAAGTAGTATGCAACTTCATCAAAGAGAACATCTTGGTAAGGTATGGTGTGCCTAACAAGATTGTAACAGATAATGCCTCGAATTTCTCTTCAGCTGAGATAATGGACTTCTGCTATGGGTATGGTATTTCTTTGGCTCACTCTTCAGATTACTACCCTCAGGGCAATGGGCAAGCAGAATCCACAAACAAAAATCTGGTGACTATCATAAGGAAGTTGGTCAATGAGTCTCTCGTGGCGGCACAAGAAGCTCTATGATGCTCTTTGGGTGACAGGATTACACCAAAGAGAGCTATTGGAATGTCTCCTTTTCAAGTGGTGTATGGAGTAGAAGCTCAATTACCAGTGACAGTGGAGCTGCCAGCCTTGCACCTAATGAAGGCCATTGAGGATACTAGTTTCAGTGATGCTCTGGATAAGAGAATTATGTACCTGCACAAAGCACAAACCTGAATGCGGCGGCAGATTGGAGGTTGCTTGATAGGATATTCGTTCACCAGTGAAGGTAAAGGTCCTGTTTGACAAAAAATCTAGGTTCAGAGAGTTCCAAGTTGGAGACACCGTGCTGTTATGGGATAAAAGACATGAACCTCGTGGCAGCCATGGAAAGTTTGATTCCCTGTGGCTCGGACCTTTCAAGATCAGACACTTTGCTGGTAAGAATTCTTTCTATCTTGATTACATGGATGGTTCCCCTCTCCCACTTCCTTATAGTGGGCAGTATCTCAAGTTGTTCAAGTCCTAGGTGACTAGGGAGTCCCTTTGTATATTACATACGGTGTTTCCTTGTTTTTGGTGTGCTTTTGTGTGTTGCCCTCTGTGATTGAGTGTTTTTTTGGCTCCGTTGCCCAATGGATAAGGCCTTTGTCCTTCCTTTGAGTTTGTCTAAGTTCTTGCCTTGCCTCATTCCTTGAATTTATGCCAAGTCATCCCGGAAGGAGCATTTGTTGTCCACTCAAAATTCCCCGCTCTGTCAAAAGTAAAAATTTCAAAATTTTGAGTTTAAATGTCTTTTCTGTCGAGCTGGTGGTGTGAAAAAAGTCTTGAAGTCGAAAAAATCTAAGTTTTGGGTCATTCTGTAAGTATTTCGGGCCTGTCGGACATTTTTGTCCCGCCTGTCCCAAGTACGAAAGTGCATTTTGTTCCCCGATCGGCCGAAACCTCCGAATTTGTCCCATTTTCGGGCCCGTCGGAAGTTTTTGTCCCAAGTGTCCCGAAGTTACTGTGCGAGATGTTCCAATTTCGGCCGAACCGCCCGAACCGCGTACTTCGCACTTTCTTGTCCCAAATGTCCCAATTTCAAAAGTGCGCTCTGTTCAAATTTCACCCGAACCGGCCAAGTCGCGTACTCCGGAACTTTTTGTCTCAAGTTCAAACTTAAAGTGCACTCTGTTCCAGTTTTCGGCCGATTCGCCCGATTTCGTCCCAACTGTCCCGAGTTCAAAGTGCATTCTGTTCCCCGATCGGTGAAACACCCAAACCGCGCACTTCGCACTTTCTTGTTCCAAATGTCCCAAATAAAAAAGTGCAACTTGTTCCATTTTCACCGAACCTAGCCGAAGTCGCGTATTCAGGAACTTTTTGTCTCAAATGTCCCAAGTCAAACGGGCCTTTGTTCCATTTTTTCGATTCGATTGACCGCGTCCTTGAACTTTTTGTCCCGAATGTCCCAAAGTTAAAAAGTGCATCTTTGTTCCATTTTCGGCGAAACTCCCGAGTCGCGTACTTCAGAGCTCTTTGTCCCAAATCAAAAAATGCAAACTGTTCCATTTTCGGCCGGTTCGCCCGGACCGCGTCCTTCGCGCATTTTCGTCCCAAATGTCCCAAAATGCATTTGTGCGTCTTCTCCTGTTTTCGTCCAAACAAAGGCCGGGCGCGTGTTTCACGCATTCGCGTCTCACTTGTCCCAAGCGAACCAACGGTCATCCATACTTAGTTTTTCCCGCTCTACCCGAATATGCTAAATATGAATTTAAGTTGCGGCTCTGATACTATCAATCCGAAGATCAAATTCCAGGGACAGCTGGCAGAAAGACGAAGCTTTCAAGACGCCGGTTATATCAGTTTTCAAAGATATCCATTGTCATCTTCAAAATGAAAATTCTTGTGTGTCCCTCGTGGCAAAGACATAGCTGAGACGTGGAAGAAATTCAAGCAGCGGTTTCTGAAGTTGATGGGTCCCTCTCAGTGACCGGCCACCTGTCTTCTTCCCCATACGTTTCTCTTCTTCCCTTTCTTTTTCAGTTTTCTTTGTAATAGGTTGAGGTACTGCGATTTGGCGGTCCTTAACTATTCTTTAGTTAAAAGAAACGGTTACGAAGAGTAACTGAATTGTAAGCTATATAATGGTATTTTCTACGCCATTCGAAAGAGGAAGAACTTGGCATATTTTCTGCAAGTGTAAATAGATTATAGAGAAATCAATACAGAAGGACTTTCCTTTCTTTGTCTATCTGATCTCTGTCTGTTCTAAGCTTTCATTTGTTTTCTTTGTGAAGATCATTTATCTCAAATTCGTTAGTCTCATCGATTGCATACTCTTCAACTTTGCAAGCACGGTGATCTTGCATAACCAAGAAGGAACTTTGTTTCCTTGATAATGAATCTGTGTTACGTTAAGAAACTTTGCGTTCTGGCAGATGTTATTTACAGAACTTTGTGTCTTTAAATTCCATCTTACTTGTTCTATACGAATGATCTTGTTTTCAATTCACGGTGACTTCGCATACATAAAGAATTACTCTGATATCTATAATTCTGCATGTTTGCCTTTCTGCTCTTTTCCATGCTCTCATTTCCTCAGTCCTTTTGTAATTGATGACCTTCATAGAAAACACTTTCGTGGTATCCAAGTTTAACCAACAAATCATGTCCTGTACATTTGTAAATAGGTTTGTTTCTGAATAAGGGAACCTCTCCCATTAAAGAGGAGGGACTTCTTGTCCCCTGACTGTTGCTCTTCTAAAAAGTCCTATTTGAAAACCAACACCAAGCTCCCATTGAATCATAATACCAATCCTCTCATGTAACCAAGCCATCATGACTAACACACCTGTAAGAGATCCCACTCAAATTGAAGTATTGAGCTTCAACTGTAACCATAGCCATATCTGTAAAACCAACCATTTTCTCAATCCATCTATCCATGTCTCCATGCAACCACCAATGCAACTATCCAAAGACAAGTCAAACTAGAATATGCAAAAGCAAAACAAGATCCCGAGGTAAAAATAGCCCTGAATGAGTTCTACATGCAATAGTGGGTGATCAATCCACAAACACCTACATAACTCAAAGAAATCCAAACACTGCAATCTGTAAATCCAAGACATTCATCTGTAGATAACATACCTATCAAGGAGTAACATAGTAATCAAGAGGAAATACAAACATCCCCTACTCATGCTCAAGGCATATAAACTGTGCTCATAGGCATCCATGTGCAAATCAAACATCTGCATCATCATAGACTCACAAAACTGAATCTATCCACATGTATAAACTCACCTATACATCCATCCATATCACCAGCTCTCCGAAACTCCAAGTCTTTCACCGACTAACTCAAAAGCTGAATATGAATCATGTGCTCATCAATGTCAATAACAAACATCCATGCTAAACCATGCTACTAATAAATAGTGCAAATACCAACAAACATGTCATCAACATATTGCACAAACCATCCAAGATGAAAGTAAAACAAGGGCACCATCTAAAAATGGTAAATAAACACTATTGTCAAACATGTGACCAAACTGACCACGGTTTCCTAACCGACCGAGTCACTTCACGACCTAACATGGTTACAGGATGAGTGACCACGATTAATCCTAACCAACACCGGTCTACATAAAAGTAAGATTTTATCCTTTTTCACCCTTCATACTTTGGAAAATTTCTCTATCATCTAAAACTAGCTAAATCTAACCATCAAATGTAATCCCATAGGTATATCCAGGCACAAAAAAATAAAACAAAAATGACATCACAAAGAAATAAACTCAATATACTTGCAAATCATGATGTTGCCCCAAACACAATTAGTGCCTCTGTCACTTTGAATAGTAGAAATCTTCCCTCACTCTACATGTGCATCATGTATCTAATCTGTGATGCCAAAAACAATGGCTTGCTCCCACCGAACATGAAATTACCCTATTTGGCTCTAACACCAAGATCAAAAGCTAATATGTCGGTTAGAAATAAAATCAAATGAAAGAAAATATAAACTAATTCCCTTATTATCAAAGAATACTTATACATCACAGAAATTTTGACTTCTTGTGAAGTGGGTGAATCAACTTCTTTTCATCCTGTGTACTCAACATCTTTTGTTACTTGCAGCTGTGTCTAATCATGACTTTTAATTGAGGATCTCATCCTTAGACTAGATATCCTTTTCCTCAAGATTCCACACAACCAGGAAATAAAATTCAAACAACACCAAAAATATGGTGTAAATTTATGCACACTATACAAACATAATATATTGCTCTAAATGAAAGATATAAAATGTGAACTATATAGAGATACCTGACCCAAAGTCTCACTGGACTAACCAATCCAACTCCGTCCTCTTTCTGATCCAAACATTGAAGTGATCAACATTGTTTCTACCTGTACACATTGTGCAAGAAACCTGATCCTCCAAAATAGGACATTGAACCATCCATGCCCTCTTCTACTGTAAGAAACCATGTGCAAACTCATTGTCACAGAGACCGACCACAATTTATTGGTGATGCACGGGTTACCCTATGTGATTTATGTCGGTTCCTTGGACCGACATTGATCTTGCTTTGGAACTAACACAACGCCACAAATTGGCATAGGTCACCAAACTAGGTGCCTACTCCGACCAAAGCCGATAGTTGTGTTGAGCTAGTCATTTCAAGAAGCACCCAAATTTGCAAAAAAACTTAACAACAATCATACATGCAATAAAACTACACTAAGATGAAATACATCACCTTACTAACACCAAGATACTCAACCACATCTTCAACTGAAGAACATGGTTCTCTAATGGAAACCCTATCTTCATTTTGTGCTACTATATTCAGCTTCTCGAACAAAGCCCATGCATCTAAGCTCGCACCAAAGGATGCATACGATCCTTTTCTCTCATTCTCGATTTAGATCTGCAATCCCAAACATGCATGTGTAACCAAAATAATATAAGCACTACAATACCAAGATAAAACCATACCTCAATAACCGGATCTGCAATCTAACCAACATGCTTGTGCCTTTAAAAACTAGGACACCTCAAAAACAAGATACATTCCATGCATCTTTCCATTTCTTCAGATATGTGATTTTCTATTTAAAACTAGGCTACCTAATAACCAACCACGGTCACCCTGTAACCGACCATAGTTGTCCTGTAACCAACCATGGTCACCTATGACACCGGTTACCACTTTATCGATGCCGATTCTTGTAATTTCTAGCAACCTTACTCTTCCAGCTCCCACTTGAGATTGAATCTCTTTCTGCAATCTTCTCATCAAGAAAAACAAACCCTACTCTTATACATGTCAACCAAACCACTAATAAAACCATGAAGCAAACCCTTGCTCTGAAACAACCAAGATAACTAAGCTCACGATACTAGTTGTTGGGAATTTGGGATCTATGGGATAGTCTATGATTTAATAACAAATAAAATCATACACACAAGATCTAAACAAATCCCCAAAATCTACAACAGTGGAAGTATAAACTAGAATAATCTAAATCAAGACAAAGTACACACACATAACACAACATGTACCGTGGTTCACCCAATGTGGGCTACATCCACCAAGATAGAGATCTCATATATATAATACAATAAGAGTACAAACCAAAACTTCAATACAAGAGTATAATTCATCTCTCCAAGAGTATCTCCTCTCCTCCATATCTCTAAATGGATCTCCATGAGTGCACTATGATCGTGCCTCCCAAAACCACCCAGCAGATCTCACATAACCGGAACTACTGCATCTCTGAATTGCTATCATGTTCTCTATGGATTTGTAACAATACCTCTTGCATGGGTCTACCATATGTGCAACCTACAACTATGCACCAAGAAGTAAGTATGTCTCTCCATCATTGTATAACCTATGAAAACATGAAGACAACCTCCTCTACAATATCTATATATACATGGATCAATAATATAATATGATCTCATGGATCTACAATACAAGACTAGATCTACATGGATCTATAATACAAGATCTCACTAACATGTGGATCTACAAGAATAAACTCTACGTGCTTTGCATAGTATGCAATCCATTACAATGATACAATAACTATACAAAGGAAATACAATAGAAGATGTTACCCTCTTCTCACCATTCAGATGTACCTATTATTTCCTTATGTCCATCACCTCTCCATGGAGACTCGTCTTCATGTAACCTATTCTTTCTTTTTGTTCTTCTTCATCCTCTCAATCTAGGAGAATTAAGGATCTAATTCAACCCTTCTCTTAATTATTCTTCTAAACCCTAGCTTTCATGCTTATATAGGTGTATATAAACTTAGGGCACTTAGTCATGCAATTACAATCAATATATCTTCTTTAATGCTAAAAATAGATATAATTCTTGAGAGTTAAATAAAACATCCACACACAGTAACCGATGTCGGTTAGCCCTAACCGATGTTGGTCATGGGTGACCGATGCGGTTCCCCTAACTGATGATGGTTACTATGTTTTCCAGTCAATTTGTAATGCATACTCAAGTGAAGCTATTTATCTCCACAACCTAACATAGAGTGACCCTACATGGAAACAATGATATCTCCCTCTTTCTTAGGACCATGTGAAATTTTACGTCAATCATTTTAAGGAGAATTTGTTACGATGTGTAAGTTATAAACAAAACCTAATTTGGATATATATAAGAACACAAAGAGTGTTCAATTAATACTAATAATATTAATAGTTGTTACTTATAATGTCAACCCTTCTAATTTTTTGGGTAGTTATAACACATCTTTATTGTAAGGGTGATTCACTTGAGCATCGCGTAGGAAACTTTAGAGATAGTGATATGTGAAGTGGAATTGGCATCCTAGGGTGAAAAATTGATGGAAATTTATGATTAGGGTTTATCTCTAGCTATCAAGGGAAAAATCACGGTTTATTTAATCAACAATTATGGTGACATAGTCCTTTAATGACCACCAACATAAAATGGGCTTTGTTATTTCTTCATTTTATTTTTTATGATATCAAGGTGTTTAATTGTCCCCATCTCTCTCGCATTATTCATGTGAGTGAAATTTTCACTTAAATAAGGGAAAATAAAAAATGGTTCTAGGTTCAAAACCCAATCGGAATGATTAATTCTTAGCACTTTATAGAACCCCTTTTTGGTTTTAAGCTTGAGTAATTGTAGTAAATTAGTTGATGTACAAATAATAATCATGAATTGAGCCCCTATAGTTGTTGGTCATATGAGTGATCAGTAGATTTTATAATATATTTAAGGTTAAATAAAGAAGATTTTTTTCTAAACATTCAACAATATTATCTTATCCAACAATGAAATATATTTCTATGGCTTCAAGATACCTCGTTTATTTTTAAACAGACTGAAGAATTAAAATTTCCTTGCATTTTCGCTCACAATAATCACGTGAGTGCAATTTGAGCTTAAAGGATCCAAAATTAAAAATGAGAAAAATACATATATTCTAGGTTTGAAACCCAACCACCTTACTTGATTCTTATAAAAGTTTATAGCCCCCTTCTTGTTTCAAGATTGACTAATGCAAGAAATTAGGAGCCCCTCTAACTATTGGCCATATGAGTGACATGCATATTTTATCATCCACTAGAGTTTTTATTTTTTTATTTTATTTTTATAGCGTCAAGGTTTTCAATTGGATGACATTTAATTTTTTAGATAAATCAAAGGTATGAATAGAAATCTAGAACTAAAAGTTCGGAATTAAATACCTTCATGTCCCACATCAATTCCATGACCCAAATTGTTCTACCCAAATAATATTTTCTATATGTGCTCTACTTTATCATCTTGATCTCATTCTGATTAAGCTAAATATGGAAATATATACCTAATATGATTGTTATTGTAACAATAAATGAATAAACAATTAAATACATAAATTAACCCAAGTAAACTAAGCCAAAATATATGAAACCCTAAGTGAAAAGAAGAGATAACATGACTTAGATGTTTCACAATTATTTTTTTACTATACCGAAGTGTTGATTAGATGAAAAAAGAGGGAGAAGCATCACAGAGAGCCTCGAAAAGTGTGCAAGATGAAAATCTACGGATTGGGGCACCTAGAGAGGGATAGGGCGCTGCAGTGCCCTAGAACTATTGGGGTGTCTATGTCTATGGAAATGCTCAGAAAACCTCCTCTTAGTAGTCATGAGGTATTCGTTTTTATTCACCTTTGGTCGCTATGAGGTCACACAATGATCTCCGAAAACGTCATTTGGAAACGCAATGAAATAATGACTTGCAAAATCCTCAAAGAGACATCAAATCCTAAAAAAAAAAGATGTAAAATGAGGGGTCAAACTTTCCTCATTTATCATAATGGTGATCTTACGATAGAATGCTACACTAAATCTCAAACCCAATGTAGTTTATGAGCGTTTGTGTGGAATTATTCCCTAGGTGGATCTTGTGCGTGTCGCACTTGGTAGCGAGAAAGTAAGCTAGATATAAAGAAATATAAAATATGTGTGCATGGAATATAATGAAATCCCCTCTTATGAAGTGTATGCAGAATAAATAACCCTTGTCTCCCTTGGATAGCGCTAGATAGATGCAATATAGCTCTTAGATGCTTGATGCATGCAACCTTAGGTGGTGATAGCTAATGCTTATCGCTTGGTCCTTTATTATGATCACATAACTTTATGTTTATATGATTCCCTTCTTTGAATTTCCTAATTAACCCTACAAAGGCCAACAACCAAAAATATAAGATGCTCAAATGGCTAGAAAGGATCCAAAATATGTGAACAAAGTACAAAGAGGTCGGGGGGTGCCAGAGGGGATGAGGGCACCTGACACTAGCGTCCTAGCTGGGCGCTGGTGTCTAGGATGATAAATTCGAGGTGTAAAAAGGTAGACTGAGTGAGTAAGGGTACAAGACCAAATGTGGCAATAGAAAGAAAAGAAAGGTGGCAAAAGACATGGGTTAATTAATACTTTTCTTACTTAGGAATCATATGAATAGTAGTATGTGATTATGACTAAATAAATACCTAAAGTGCATGATTTTGTGTCTACATTTTCCCCCACTTTATGTTGTTGAGTGAATGCTTGATAACATAAAGTAGATAAGAGATGTGTACTTGATAACCATGTAGATCGATGACGAAAGCATGCCAAGGGACAAGACAAAGCGTGGAGTGATAAAAATGTGAAGTGTGGATGCTAAGGAGGAAAAAGTGTAAAAAGTGATGATGAAAAATTGTCCCTAAGGAGAAAACAAATGTTTAGATGTGACGATGTGCCTGCTTTATCGATGTTGATTGTTGTGTTGTGATTGATGTTGTGAAGTGACTATTGCTTCCCACAATAATGGACTTGCGCAAAAGAGAAGAACGAACAAGTAGTCAAATATGCATGTATATGATCGAAATGTGTAAAAATTATATAAAGAAAGTATGTAAAATATGAAAATGAAAAAGGAACATGTGCACCTAATCGGTGATGATTAAAAAGGTGTACAAAGGATCATAAAGATGTTGTAGAAGAATGATTTTTGGGTGATCTCATGCCGGTTGTGCCAATTTGCTCACGAGTTTTGGGGTGATCTCACACCAAGTCATGGAAGAAGTGTAGGGAGAAAATTACGGTGTTATCTGCCAACCTTTAATTTCTCACTGTAATGTAGAACACCAATGTAGATAGTATGTAAACATTCAAACAGTTTGATCTAACACAAAAGTGAAAAGTTTTATGTGGTACATGCATGTCGAATAGTAAGGATTGTGTGCCCTATAAAATATAGTGTGTGGACTTCTGTAGACTGTGTTGAACTACCAAATTATGTGTAACTGCTCCTGTTCATAGGCATTCATGAAGGGTCAGGGGCACCTAGATGTTCTTGTCTTGGTCTGGGCACTAATGTCAGTGTTGTGACTAAGGACCCAAGTCTAATTTTGATCCTGTCGATAATAACGACCGTGTTGTACCGGTACTATGTTGTGCTGAAATATGATTGTATGATGTTGTATTAGGTGATTGATTCACCTAAATATTACTCCCCCTCATTTGGGGTGCATGCGGACGTTCTAAAGGAGTATACAACCCAAAGGAGGAATGACCACTATGTTCAAACTATGCACTACAAGAGGAAGGGAATGTTCTTTGTAAAAACCAAGGCACATGCAAATAAAGTGGCTAGGAGATAAGTGTTAGTACAAGAAAATAAAAACATGCATGTAGAAGACAAAATGTAAGGTAAGATGCAAAAAGATAATGTAAACACGAAAAAAATACAATGTAGACCGCAAAAAGAGCGGGTTGTAAACATGGGACACCACTCACAATGTTGCAAGACTATTAAGGCCAGTGAAGCCAAAATCATATAGTGTGCACACAAGACAAAGGGAAAAGACCATAAAAAATAGCATACAAAGAGAAAACAATGACAAGAAATATAACAAACAACCATGGAAGTAGATAGTCTGTGTAAAAAATGCTGCACATGAAGCACCCGTTAACATATTAGAAAGATAAAGAGTTTGTCAAAACATGTATAAGTGGATAAATTAATGTGCTAGAAATAATGAAAAATTAACACATGTAGTGTACGAAAGTGGATGCCCCCAGGAGCTATTGTGGGACTGGTAATAGGTATTGCACTAAGCATCCATGTTGCGTGTAATAGATTTGTATAATATGTGATCAAAACTAGAAAGGAAAGTGAACACGTATGTGTGTATGATAAAGATAATGACATACAAGATATCTATCTAGCATGTGTAATAAAGTGAACATGTAAGCATAAGTAAGAAAGAGTAAATGCAACCAAGATATGCAATATGTTATGGATGAGATGGAATGAAATGCAGTGTGAATGATAGGAGGCTGTGTGCCCCTTGAGTGGATGTGTATGCATGTAATGAGGTTCATTTTTATATGCCCCCTCAACAATCAAGAATGAGCTGTATACTAAAAATATGTGACTATTAAAGCACAAAGTGTAGAGTGTGTGAGTGAGTGATTGAACATGTGAGTGTGGTGAGGTCCATTTGAAATATAGACATTTAATAGTTGAGTATGGACCATGGAACTAGAGTGCATCATAGGGTAGTGAGTGCAACACGTAGTAGGAGATGCGAGAAATATATGTCGTGAATGTGTAGAGTGAATAAGATGTAAAATGTGTAGTGGAGGCTGCGAGAGAAGATGCCATAGGTGTATAACGCGCGATGTGAAGTATGTAGCATGTAATGTCAAGTGCATAATGTGCATTTGCGAGGTTCATGTATGTAATATGCCCTAAACAGTCAAGTGTGAACTAAAGCATGGGAGTGCGTCATTGGGAAATGATGATGTAAATGTATCGAGATGTGTATGATGAATGTAAAAGACTAGATACGATGTGTGTAAGATGGAAGATAGCTGATGGTGTGAGAAGAGGGTGTAAGTATGATGTCCCCCAATTTTATGGTAATGAGTGTGTTATTTGATGAAAGATGTATGATGAGAGAGTGTATTGTATGTGAATAGATGGTGATAAATGTATGCATGTATGAATGAGTATGTAGTAGATAGATATAATGGGCATATGAAATGGGTTCTTATTGTAAGATATCCCTCAACAATCATGTAAGAATTGCAATAACACGAGTGTTTCATCAGGAAATGATGATGGGAAACGAATCACGATGTGTGTGAAAGACTAAAGATAATATGCACGAGATGTAAGAGGGATGTTAATGTTAGAAGATGGGGGGATAAGGTGATGCCCCCGAGTGTGTAAGAAGAAGAGTGATCAAGTAATGTCATCTAGAAGGTTGTCATTATCATGGTCAAAACTGTATGGTGAGGCATCTGAGACTTGATAAGTGATAGTGTCGGGTTGGTTGAGTAAAGAGTCATTGAGGCGTAAATTATACATGCCCATAACATACTCTTCGTCAGTGAAGGGTGGTAATGGGCATCCATGAACATACCAACAAGTAGGTTTTTGTGAATAACCGTGGAATGAATCATTGCAAATGAATACGCGCCAAAGGGCACGGGAATGAAATATCAGTGTGATTAGGGTCTAGTGTGCCCCCAATGTAATCAATCCAAGACTGTTTGAGTGTAAGCCGATAAGGGTGAGGAACACATGCAAGAAATATGATGAGGTAGAAGACACAAAGACCATAAGCTGCAGTGATGCGAATGAACCCATGATAGATATGAGAAGAGTGAGGTGTCGAGATAATATCATCAAACATATACTTGAATCAAGCTAGACCATCATGTGTGTAAACAATGTCATCTAAAGTGGGATCAAATGGTATGTGTTCTGTTAATGTGAAATCATAGCACCCCCAAATGAGTTCGGATCTACTTTTCTAAGGCGGGGTCATTCGGTGTGATTTGCATAACATTGGATCATTCCCCAAGTGTGGGAATTGTAAATGGGAATGATCCTCTAGAGAAGGCTGATTCCTCTTCCTAATCCTAGCACTAAACTACTTCGAGGAAGGAAATGTGACTATCTACTACCCTAATCTAACAATTCCAAGGGACCACGAGAGAGAGAGAGAGAGAGAGAGAGAGAGAGAGAGAGAGAGAGAGAGAGAGAGAGAGAGAGAGAGAGAGAGAGAGAGAGAGAGAGAGAGAGAGAGAGAGAGAGAGAGAGAGAGAGAGAGAGAGAGAGAGAGAGAGAGAGAGAGAGAGAGAGAGAGAGAGAGAGAGAGAGAGAGAGAGAGAGAGAGAGAGAGAGAGAGAGAGAGAGAGAGAGAGAGAGAGAGAGAGAGAGAGAGAGAGAGAGAGAGAGAGAGAGAGAGAGAGAGAGAGAGAGAGAGAGAGAGAGAGAGAGAGAGAGAGAGAGAGAGAGAGAGAGAGAGAGAGAGAGAGAGAGAGAGAGAGAGAGAGAGAGAGAGAGAGAGAGAGAGAGAGAGAGAGAGAGAGAGAGAGAGAGAGAGAGAGAGAGAGAGAGAGAGAGAGAGAGAGAGAGAGAGAGAGAGAGAGAGAGAGAGAGAGAGAGAGAGAGAGAGAGAGAGAGAGAGAGAGAGAGAGAGAGAGAGGTGATAGCATCAAGAAAAGGGAATCGCTGATCACAAACCCAACTCGCTTGAAATGGAGAGAGGTGAGCAATGGAGAGGATGGATAGATGCACCACGGACTGCAGAGATAGATTTCACATAGAATACCACTTCAAAACCCCTTAAACACATCTCCGGGACTCGCAACAAACATCGAATATGCACAATATACCCGCAATGATGAGAGGTGAGGAGAGATGATAAAATAAGCAAAGGATGGACAGATGCATTATAAAGTAGAATTTATTACTCCAAAAGTTCACACATTACATCGTTAGTGGGTAAGAGGTAAGAGAATGCCATTACAAAGCCGTGAAAGGAGGTTCAGACTCCATTTTCGACCCTAGGGAAGAAAAAGAGAAGGGGGTAGGAAGAAGAATGAAAAACAAATTTTACAATGAATCCGCCCTTTATATTTATAGATTTGATCGGAGAGAAGAAGAGAGAGAGAAGGGAAAATTAGGTTGAAGCTCAACCACCACTTTGTTAATGCTTTTGATAAAATATGCCCCTAATCCGTCTTTCTTGCATGATTCCTTGTTTCGGCGCTTTGAAATAAGAGGAAAGCAGCGGAAAAAGATAAAATCTGATCTGGTTGTTGAGACAGATGGATCCTATATTAAAGGCCTAAAGATGTTTCCTCCATTTTCCTTCAACTAACCTCCTCAAAATTAAAGTTTCAAACCTCCATCACATGGGTGAGGCGAGATCTTTCCAACAACATCAGCTTTACAATACTTTGAGCCACGAGTTGAAAGATATGCCCCTTTAACTTTTTTATCGGGTTCATATAGGAGGGTGGGAAAACAGCTTGAAAAATGGGTCCCCTTTTGATATGAGACACGTGGCAGCCAGATTGGAAGAAAAATCGGGCCTACGGGTCCGTAATTTATATTTTTCCTTCCCTCTGATTCCCCGCTTTGGCTTTGACTCGGGTTCAAACTTTGAATTTTCCTTTGCCTCATTCTGGAATGTGAGCTCGTAGGTCCGAAACATTTTCCCTTCATATTTTCTCTATGTGCGGGGTTGTCTTGACCAAATTTTTTAGGGGGTGAATTTGGGATAATGAGTTCCCAATAAGAGTCACTCATGAAAAGTGTACATATGAAGGGAGGTAGTGTAGATGTCGATTGTGCATGAGAAGACCCTAAAGAAGATATGATGGACGATGTTGGGACAAGCCCCACAGTAAACAATCATAGCCATAGTAGAAGTAGGGGGAGCCGTCCATGTAACTAGGACATAATCTAACATACAAATAACACCTTCGAGTGGTGGAAAATGAGCCAGAGTATCCATAGGTTTTGGTTCGTTGGTAGTAGAAAATGTAGGAATAAGAAGTGTAGTATTAGGGTCATGGTTGCAATATTTGAATGGGCGATGATTGAGAGGAATTGTATATTTGATGCCTTCATGTATAAATTTGACATAGTGGTATACTTTAGAAGGAACTACTTGCATGGCATGAAGCCATGGCCTACCAAGTAAACAATTATATGAAACTGAGAAGTCAATGAAAAAGAAAACCGTATTAAGAGTTTTTGGTCCAATGGTGATAGGTAGAGTAATGTGACCTAGGCATGGATGAATAGAGCCATCATATGCATGAAGAGAAAGACATGATGGACTAACATTAGCAACAAAAAGACCAATCTTTTCAAGGAATGACATAGGACATAGATTGATTTCAAATCCATTGTCGATTATAGTGCCTTTTACACCCACATTATAAATGTGAATCATGATGCGAAAAGGTGGTTCATTGTCAAAAACAATAATATTAGCATTAGGATTAGATGGAAAAATAATATGATGAGAAAATGCATTGACAAATGTTTGATATACGTATATGGATGAATATTAGCAAGAATGCGAGTGGTAGCTAGGAGAGTTTTGATTCTATCTCTTAATTCAAGATTGATGAGAAAGAAATCATTAATAGAGATACTCATGATGAAGATATATTATAAAGATAAGAATAATGGAAGTGTGAGGATCCTAAGAGTGTTCAGATCGAATTCGGTTTCACAAAAATGATTAAGTTAAATATGGAAATATATGCCTAATCTAATTGCTATTGCAACAATAAATGAATAAATAATTAAGTACATAAATTAACCCAAGCAAACTAAGCCAAAATATATGAAACCCTAAGTGCAAAAAGAAGAGATAAGAAGAGATAAGTTGTTTTGCTAAAGTGTTGATCGAATGAACAAAGAGGGAGAAACATCACACATAGCCTCAGAAAATTGTGTGAGATGACAATCTGCACTGGACAGGGGTGCCTGCATGAGCTCGACTGCTTTTGAGCACCTATGTATGAGGAAATGCTTAGAAAACCTCCTCTAAGTGGTTGTGAGTTATTCTTTGTTGTTCTCCTTTGGTCTCCATGAAATCACACAATGATCACCGAAGTTGCTGGAAACGTGCATTGAAATAATGACCTGCAAAACCCTCAAAGAGACATCAAATCCTAAAAAAGAAAGATGTAGAATGAGGGGTTAGACTGTCCTGAGATATCACAATGGTGATCATACGAATGAGTGCTACACTACATATTAGATAAAATGTAGTTTTATGTACGTGTGTGAGGAATTATGCCCTAGGTGTCTCTTGTGTGTGTCATACTTGGTAGCAAGCAAGTAAGCTAGATGTAAAGAGATCTATGCGAGAATAACTAGTCCTTGTGTCCCTTAGATGCAATTAGATGGATGAAATGGTGCTCTTAAATGCTTGATGGATGCCACTTTAGGAGGTGATAACTAATGCTTAGTGTTTGGTCCTTTATTATGATTATATAACTTTATATTTATATGATTCCCTTGCTTGAATTTAGTAATTAACCCCGTAAAGGACGACTAACAAAAATATAAGATTATCAAATGGATAGAAAGGACCAAAAAGATATGAACAAATAACAAAGAAGTCGGGGCACCCATATGTCTCCCGACGAGGGCACTGACGTCTAATTGGGTGCCGGTGTCTAAGATGATAAATGCCGAGGTGTAAAATAGAATACTAAGAAAGAAAGGGTGCAAGACCAAATGTGGCAATAGAAATTAAATAAATGTGGCCAAAGACATGGGTTAATTCATACTTTTCTTACTTAAGAATCATATGAATAGTATTATGTGATCAGGACTAAATAACTACCCAAAGTGCGTGATTTTGTGTCTACACATTCACATTTTCAATGTGAGTGTCATGTGTGCTTAAAGAGGCCAAAATAAAACTTGTGGAAAATCCATTAGGTTTTAGGTTTGAAACCCAACCACACTACTTGATTCCTATAGCATTTTGTAGCCCCCTTTCGGTTTGAAGCTTTGAGTAATTTTAGGAAATGAAGAGCCCCTCCAATGGTTGGTCATATGAACGATAGGTAGATTTTAC
The DNA here is from genome assembly GCA_018340775.1 of Taxus wallichiana var. yunnanensis. NCBI lineage: Eukaryota > Viridiplantae > Streptophyta > Pinopsida > Cupressales > Taxaceae > Taxus > Taxus wallichiana. The sequence goes on along the minus strand of CM031244.1, from coordinate 361,692,804 downwards.
TTTCTCTAAAGGAAATATGGAATTCAAGGAAAGTATATTCCCACAGATATCTCATTGGCTTAATGTAATCCTTTTGTAGGAAATTGTTTAGGGTTTCCTTAAGGTGATTTGAGATGAGACAAATCCCCTTCATTGATACTCTAATTCTTGTTTTTAAACAATATGTCTTGATTTCACAACGTTTTTAAAAATTGTTCTAACGATCCCTTAAGTAGTGCTTATTCATATTCATTTCAAAGAATCTATAATATTATTTTAATGAACTGATTTTCTTACTTTAAAAATAAAAATTATAGGTATTGGTTTTATATCATAACTATGTTCACAACGCTTCAAATGTAAATTATAATGATAATATAATTTTGCAGTCTTCAATAAACAACAATTATCTCAAGAAAAAAACATCCAAACTTGCTAACACTAACAAAATTTATCAAACAAATTTTATTATCAAACTATAGGGTTGGATATCCTCATTAAAAAATTACCTCAAGGAAGAAACAAAGTCCATTTATTGTGTATCTCAAAAAATACAATATAAAATAACGTCAAGAATATTATCCTATGTTTAATATAATTGTAACTTACCTCTAATAAAGGATATGTAATGAATAATTTCATATAAGAACAGCAAATCGATAAAGGTACAACCCATATACATTATCACTTCAACGTCTTGGGGTCCCTAAACCCTTTCTTAATGCAAGTCAAAACTTTACTCCATTTACAAACTCTAGTTACACCTTAGTGTTGAGACTAAGAAAGAATAATAACTCTTACAACTCAATCCTTCTTATAGAAGAAAATAAGTATCGTATTATATAATCAAATTAATTAATGTTTGAGTGTTTCAAATATCTCGGGGTGTTTGACTAGTCCTTGATACCATTCATTTCAATTAAGATGGTATATCCCGTAACAAGAGCCAAATGAGAAATAATCGTTTTAATTAAAACATCAACCAAATAATTCCACACTTATTAGCTAACCCTTAAAACATGGTATTCTCTACTACTCATATAATTCATGATGATTCTAATAGAGAAGGCTAAACAACATATTTCAATGTACAAACTAAACATGAGAAAACTCCAAGTGGGACATAGTAGTGTCATAATATCCCTTGTTGTTTTAACCAAGTTCAATTAAAATGAAATGTAACCAAAGTAAACCCTCATAATGTTGTCTTCATACTTCACCCGAATCATTCGATTTGTCTTACAATATTCATGCCACGAGATGGAGCAATCTCTTGCTTACTAGAAATGATAAATTTCCCAATTCTAAGCTATAATGCCTTACAAGTAATACTATCTATAAAAGAGAACAATAGTATCATAGGTTCTCAACCTCTTTCACTAACTATTCATCATTGTAGCATTATTACAAACATTTTCACATAGAAGAAAAAAATTAAGAAGTTAACTAGAATAATAAAAAAGTGGATATAACTTGCATTTCATTCTCACAAAGGAAGCCATAATCTTATAGGATATAGATGTGGATAGAAAAATGCATCTAAACCTTCCATGCATAGAATGAGAAAATAATGAGGATGTAAGCTCTTCACATTAATAAATCATTACCTCATCATATCCATATTAGATAGAGTCTTTCTCCAAAGTTCGTGGTGAGGGTATATTCATCTCAAAAAGGGATATCATAAATTGATTGCATTTTTAGGAGAAGTTTTAATTAATTTAAAGAGTGAGATTTTTCATGGGAGGTTTGAGAGTTCCATGATTAAATCTCAATCATCCAAGATAGATAATGAAATAATAGTTTGAATCTGATGGGTATTAGTTTGGATTTGATTTAAAGGGTGAGGGCTCAAGTTGAATCATTGTAAAATTATTTTCTTTTATAATATGGTATCAATCGGTGCACACCAATTGATACCATCAAGGATGACATGTTCAAATATAAAGTACAATGGACCTACTAGTTTAGGCCATACAATATCATCGGAAATGAAAGATTTGGAGACAAATGACATTGACCCTACTAGTATATAGGACAAATGTTGTCATTAATTCGAATAGGATTTTTTTAGAATTTTAATTTTTGAAGATGGTTCTTGAAGAATATAACCTTTATGATAAGGTTGAGCAGTCTTGTAAATTTGATAATGATGATAAAAAAATATGATATTGATAGTGGCATTCACACATCTCATACCATTCATGCTAATTAAACTCTTGGCAAGATCTATGTCGAGAGTGTAAGTTATTTTTATAGTGTTAGTGGAAGATGAAGCTTGTTGTTTCTCATCGTTAGGTTGAGGAGCTACATCAACCTTAAAATGATTAGGAAAGGGATTGATATAGTCTTTAAGGTGTTGTGGGATTGATTTATGGTGTCATGATGGTCATGCCTTTTAAGTATGGTCATATGCCTTTGTGGCTTCCTCACGTATCTTCTAGACCATACCATCATGATTAAAGTTGGAACCAAGCAAGAAAATATAGGGAAAAAAAGAGGATATTTACTTTTTTGGTGTGAATGATCCTAATTGGTGTGCCAAAAAAAAAAATTCTCCTTGTACCATGGGGGAGTGGGGAAAGAGGTATCCACGGGTGTTTAACAAGGTCTAGGGATATGTTGCTTTGGAATTCTTCCATGGATAGAGATTGGTTACAATTCTATGGGAGGAAAAAGATGGATAATAACAATACCTCCATTAGATATAGGAGGGGATGAATCAACATTATGGATAGTATTTTGGAGAGTATTACTAGGATTAGGAGGTTACGAGAATCCTTCATCCATAACATTGCGATTCGAGGTCTCGTTAGAATGTTGAGGTTCCTCAAATTATGAGATTGAGGTTGGGATTTTCTTACTTTAGGCTTATCAAACATGCATATAAGATAGTCTTACCTCTTATCTTGTTTAATGGCATTCTCCAAAGTGATAGGCAAAAAGGACCTAACATTTTATTGAATGTGAGGTTCTAAATCACCGAGGAAGATATGATGAAGAGTGTTGTCAAAAAGGTGTGATAAGTTTTGTTACAAAGGGTTTTCCATTGCTTAATGAAGGATTGAAAAGTTTCACTCGACCACGTATAAAATTTATGAAGATGTTCAGATTGTTCTTGAGTAAATCTTGAGGATGGAACTTGTTGAGTACTAGATTTATTAATCCCTCAAGTTCTACAATGGAGTTAACTAGAAGAGTATGACACTAATCTAAAGCATCGCTCATAAGGGACTTGGCTAAGAGATTTGTGGTGGCATATGAATTATCTTTGATCCAATCCTCGTAAACATCACCAAATGCCTTAATGTGAATATTAGGGTCAATGGACCGTTGTAAGTAAGAGAAATGGTAATACCTCTCGAATTCCATAACGGTTATATAGGGGACCAAAGGTTCCTTCTAAATAGATTGGAGCACCTTATTGGATAATGGTTATGGCGAGAATACAAAATTGGAGTCCCATTGGGAGCTACTAGAGGAGGTAGGGGAGGACACTTATTAGGTGTACCCCACTAAATTTGTTAAGGTCTTTTATGCACGTGAGAAAGGTTCACATTCATTTGAAGAAATTAGTCATTAGTGTTATCTTCTTGCTGACTCATTTGTTCGATGAGTTACAAAATGAGTTTAGTTGGTTCATTAGTAAGAAGATTTTTAAGATTATTGAATTGTAAAGTTGTATTTGTAGTAGTACTCATTGGCTAGGAAGAAATGGTGTTAGAAGAGTTTCTCTACAAGGAGTTATATTCCTCCACACACACATGGATGAGTTTGAGAGGTTGTCTAGCTAAATTATGGTAACGTAGGATGATATCTTGGATATTGGGGTATCTAAATGTATTATATGTCTTTTGAGAAGGATCTAAGTATGAATTGTAATATTGATATTAAAGTGATTTTACTTTCTGATTAATACAAGGGAACACTTTTCCCATAATTGTGACACTTAGAAACCAAATTGATCACTACTACTACCAACTATGTCATAAACTCCTCTCGCCACTATCGCAACCTCTATAAAACAAAGGCCGATATAAATGAGAAAAGAAAATTCCTCATAAAACCGAACACAATAACTGTGGTACAACCTAATAAAAGAAAGTGGTTGAATATAAATGTCCCCTAATTGATCTTGCACGCTTTAAATATTTTTTAAAATACCCCACCAACCTAACTAATTAATTCGTCGGTAGGCGTTCCTTTGAAGAAGCATACGCTGGGAAGTGTCAATTCCCGGCAGATTCTTCCCTGTAATATTCGCCGGCACAATCTATTTCTTGGAAATTATACACTATTCAATGGAGGTTTTCGTCTAAACGCGCACAACTCTGCTCGGCCGTAATAGACGCAGCATCGGCCCTCGCATTGCATGTCTCCAGTTGCTCCTGCAGCTCCTTGATAAAACTCTCTGCCTTTTCCACAATGATAGAATCATCTCTTCCCAAGTCGTGTGGCTCTGTATCAGAAATAAAGACCGGCATTTTGCTATTCTCCTTTAACCTCCAAATTCCTTGCAAAAACCCTTATGTTTACAAACCCTGACCTTCAGTTATTTTCTTGACACCCAAAGCTTCGATGGCCTTAATGGCTTCTCTGCGTGTTACAAACAAACCCTCGGTGAAAATATATGCGCGGGAAGATCTATTCACTTCGAAGCGGTTGAATACAATTAAAAGCTTTGGGGTTTTTTAAATAACCACAGTACTTTTTTATCGTATTGCCATTAACAGATGCTGATGAAATGAAATAAAAGATTCATCACCAGTAGGCGTTCGGGATTGTTCACTATAATATTCATCTACACATTTTCCATTATTCTTTGGAGGGTTTACGATTTCATTTTTCAAAAAAAAACACTGGCGGTTGTACCTCTGGTTCATGTTTCCAGCACAACAATACCAAAGAGGAGGATAAGTGGGCAGAGGAGGCAGAGCAAGCCATGCCACTAGGAGATTTTAAAGCCACATATATTTTGAAATTTGCAGTAGACCAGGGTCTCATGTGTGCTTCATCTTTCTCCTTTAACCGTATGTAGATAAGTTTTTTTTTGGTGGCAATCTCACACCTAACTGACATTGTGATCAATTGATTTATACTAATGGTGATTATGAGCATTATCAAAACCCTGTAGGTTCCCCTTCACCATTGGGCCTGTGGAAAATTTCAGATTCTAAAACTTGCGCTCCATTGGAGCTGCTGTTCTTTTCAGATCCACCAAATTCGGAGCTTGAATCTGCTGGTTTCAACCATAGAATGGCATTTTTTATCTTGTTGTACTCATCCCCTACAGTGTTTTGTCTCGGATACCCCACACCCATTTATACTGTAGACAAATTTGGGTTGGGTTGCTGCTTATGTTGTAGTTTACCTTCACTGCATTCTCCCAAAGCATGGAATAATTAGAATTTTTTAACAACTTATACACAATTGAAACTGGTTTGGCTTGTAGAAAAGGCTTGTGGAAAATTTTATGCACAAAATAGTTTTATTGAAAAGGCCTTGGTAACTTTCACATATATCTAATTGGAAAAGTGGAGTGGATTTTTTTTGGATGTTATCTTTCCAAATCCCTCACAACCATTTATCCAAAATATGGAAGTTTACAAAAGGCAAGACATATATGTAATTGACAAAGTGGATTGTCGTTGGATGTTATCGTTGCAAATTCCTCACAACCGTGTATACAAATTATGGAAGATTATCTCAAAAGAACAACAAATATTTCATGCATGGAGAATTAATCATAAGTGGTGCTCATAATGTAACAAATACAAATTTATATATAAGGTTTCTTAAATGTAATACATGGAAAAAAACTTCACAAATTCAATGCGTTGACATCCCTTCCGGCGTAATTTGCAACTCCAGCGACATTTTCCAGCTTACCTTTTCTGGCTGAGTCGTGGCCTGTCAATCTGGAAGTTGATTACTGCAGAATCCACCCACCCTCCCAATAGGTACTCCACAGTCCCATCTGCCGACTATACTACGTAGGCAACACACAATGCATAAATACTCTAAACTTTATGTGGATATTTAGTACACCAATCTACAGGGGACATATAGCTGCTATTATGCATATCCACTCACCGACTCTAGAACTATCCCTGCCATAATTGATAGTAGTTGAAACAGTAGAGGCTCTACTGTAGCTGATTTAAAATATTTGCTTTGCTATAGCTTTTGTCCTCCTCTCACACGATTGTTGAAAATATAAGAGGCTTGCATGATTGTTATATGCTTTTTAAAATAAATTACATTATTGTTGTATAATGTTGCTATGCCATGGAGACCTTTTTACCCTACTCGCTTTTTTTAATTAAGTTTTTGTCTGATTCTGACTGAGTCTGGCATGAAAATTGATTCACTGCCTCTAAGAACAAAGAAGGGCTAGTGATTGTTTTGCGAGTACATGCATTGATGGTGTAATGCTTCTTGGGCATGCAAGATTCCTCAGCCACCACGTACATAGTCAAGTCCACAATAACATCACAACTTCTTTTCCCTTTGAGACAGATGGCACCCTGTGCAACCACCATATTTGACAGACGTTAACATTGCACACAGTCCTCTTTTCCATTGACCCTTTGTCGCCTCTCCATTTTCTGGCAATTCTGATTTTAAATTTTGAATAGGCTCCACCAAGGGGGCTTCACGTGGAATATACGTGAAATCCACCACCTATCTCGAAGATAGAGCTACGAGTGGCCTCATTCCTCCTATTCCATCGACATCTGCCAGAGCTAGAGGTGCACCCTTATTGTTTACCTATCTTGTACTCTTCACCTGTCCCGTATACTACAGGAGTTGAGCCTATTACAGCCGCGTCCACCACAAAAAGAGGAGTGAGGGAACTAAACGAGCCTTCCCCAACAGCCAGATCTCAAGTAGAGGGAGGGGTCAAATAGTTAGGGGAATCAAAAAGAACAACCGCGCAGTCCATTTCTGAGAGAGATGATGTGTTATACAAAGACATTATGTTTGAGGAGGAAGTTGGGGTGTGGGCACGCATATACCTACCACACATATACCTACTTTTATTCTTTCACGCTAGCCCACGTGTGTTATTGAGGCATTCCCCCAACATAGTACCATGCATTCGGCAACTGTTCAATGATTTTGGTGGATGACTTAGGCCAGCTCTCTCCAGTCAACGATGTACCATTATATGCAGGCAACAAAATAGGCAGCTCCCTTTGGCATGCTTTTGATACAGTGATCACCTTGAACACAAACTTTAGGCAACAAGGATTAAACCCGAGACAACATGAATTCAGAGAAATGTTGACCAACATCAGAAATGCAGAAGCAACCGTTAAGGACTGGTCTCTTCTTCAGAGCATGTCTACCTCAGAGCAATCCATCTTCACGACTGAGAAGCACCTATTTGCAACAAAGGACCTCGCAAGCAAGCACAATAAACAAATGCTAAATTTTTTACGTGTACCAATTGTAATGAGCATCGTAGAAGAAAGGAAACATAACTCTGACTCAAACATCAACGACACTCAACTGGACCCAGTAGTTTTCCTATGCATCGGACAAGAGGTCATGCTGACATCTAACTTATGGGTTAGCTCAGGATTGGTTAATGGTGCACTAGGGCAAGTGACAGATGTCGTGTACAATCCAGAAACACAACCACCAGACTTGCCATCCTTTGTTGTTGTCAACTTCAAACACTACCAAGGGCCCCCATGGGACATACTCAACCCAACCCACTTGCCCCTACCTCCTGTCACACGTGAAAATCGTTGCCAAATCCAACTAAAAATGTCTTGGGGCCTCGCCATCCACAAATCACAAGGCCTAACTCTTGACAAGGCCACAGTAGACATCAGAAATGTTGTACGTTTGAATGCTACGCAAGAATGAGATATACAAAGAATGTAAAAGCACACAAGGAAGAGGAGCAAAGACTTTGTAACACACAACTGCTTCATCGCGTACAACGCATGTGCACATTCCTACCTACATCATACCCACAATAGTGTGCCCAGATATTGGTTCCAACCTACATATATAAGTAAAGTGTTGCACATATATATACACAAAACCCACTTGTAATGCAATACAGATACAAGTCACCTTCACTTTGCATCCAAACCATATTATATACAAAAAAATTCAATCCCTATCCGGCGTAACTTGCAACTCGTTTGCAATTGCTAGTATAATATTCTTCTATACTATTAATAGAAATATACTTTTCGTCCCCCCACCAAAAAACATTGATGTGACAAATCATTTATCTTAGATAAAGTGAAATAGTTTTTTCACATGGAAACAAAAAAAATGCAAAGTCGGCATCCAAAGTCTATAAAGAATATGTTTGGAATCCAAATTCTAAAGGAAAACGTTTCAAATCTATGAATACCAGTACACTTGTCCCTCATTCTAATATGCTGGTCCATTTCGTGTTAACCAAATTCTTGGTTTTTTAAGTAATAATACCATTTTAAATATTGTTATAATTAATTTTTTTATATAAATTTAAAATTATATTGATTTTTTTAAATATTATAAAACAAAAAAATTAAAAAAACATATATTAATATTGTTAAATTTAAACAAATCTTTTATGATGTTCTAAAAATCAAAATTGATTAATTGAATATATGATAAATTTAAATTGTATTAAAAATATAATTTTTTTGATCTTATATTAAAATTATATTCATTGATTCTAGTAAACTATTAAAAATAAAAATAAAAATAATTTATTAAAAAATGTGTTAATACTTACACTTAAAATTGTCATCATCCATATAAATGGGATTTCAATAAAAAAATTATTTAAAAATGTGTTATTGCATAGACTTAAAATTGTCGTTGTCCATATACATGGGATTTCTTATCATATTCGTGGAGTGTCTTTGTCCATTTATTTAAGGAATAAACGTTTTTGTAACTAGTGCCTTTCATGGCTTTCTCTAATGTGACATGTTAACCACTTTCATTTAATTATGATTTAATGATTTGGATTTAGCTTAACCATTGGTTCCTCTCAAATTTCTTTTTGGATATAAAGTAAAATTATGGTAATCCTAGTGGGCCACACGAATTGGCTCATATTTCAAGTGACATGGATCTCTCAATTATTTTTGGCCGATTAGTCTTTTCAAAGTGCGCTTTCTTTATAGAGTCATTATTATTATAGTAATTTTTTTTTGTCGTTTTCAATTTTGAAATACTAATCAAAACAATCATGATGGTAAGGAGGAGGGAGGTAAAATAATAATATTTTGTAACTTTTAAGCTAATTAATAATTGAGAAAATATTTTAAATAGTGCAGGTTGGGACTTTACATGATTACACAAATTTATGATCGCCGATTTATTATTATCATAAATTTATAAAGGACAATTCATCACAATTATAAATTTACCGTTGATCATGTTGCAAAGTAATACAAATCTTAACCTTATGATCATATTACATTAAACATGAATTCACAATCATGAACAACCCTAAAAAAACCATCTTCGAAAACATGTAATGAGATCTACAAGGATATAAAGAATTCCACCCTAAAGATCGATGTCTACAACCATAGATATCCATAATTAGTCCTATAGAGGAAATAATCTTTAATCGCAAATGAAGTTGAACATATGAAAGAGGAGGAGATAGTTATGCCTAATGACATCATTTTAAATATACTACACATTAAATTAAAAAGGATGCAACATTTGCACACTCAAATCAATGGTGAGCTTTACTTTCTTCTTTTCTCCATGGAATTTATTAACAATGGCTTAAGAGTTTTTTTTTGCCCAAATAGTATGGATCCTCGTTCTCATTTTTCTTTGTAATATAAAATCTAGCAAATTTTGATGGATTCGGTGGACTACTTTATAAATGATTTTTTTGTTTAATCGAGTTTTGAAGCATAAGCCTCCAATACTCTTGTGAAGTACAATTTGTAGGCTTTTCCATGTTCCCTCTAAATTAACATCTATTAAAGACCCTTTTTGTTTTGATTGTTTGTTGTGCGTGGGTAAATGCAATTGAAATCCTTATACACTATCATAATATTTAATTATGTTGAGAGTGTGTCATGATGTGAGTTGTGAGTTGTTCATTTTTATGGTTGATTTATTAAAAATTTAAACATTAAAAAATAATTAAAATATTATAATTACGGACATAAAAAAATTAAAGATTAAATAATAATATATCTATAATATATATAAGTTATTAGTGAGGAGTAGAAAGTAGTAAATTTTTTTAGGTTTTCAAGTCATTTGGAGGATTAAGGTTTCAAAGTCATTTCTAGAATATTTGTTCGAGTAAGTTTTATTTTTTATATCTTAAAATCTTTTGAGCTTTAGGGTTTTGAACTTTAGGGTTCCTAAATCATTCATGATAAATCTAAATTAAATGTTGTAAATATTATTTTCAAAATTAAGTGTCGTAACTTTTTCATTTTCAAAATTAAGTGCAGTAATTTTTTTTTACTATTTAGTGTAACAAATAATTTTTATATTTGTATAGGTTTTTATTTTGAAATTAAATGTGGTAAAGTTTTTTATTATTATTTATTACAATAAATGTTTTATATACTACGTGTCAACTAAAAATGTTTTAATTTTTGAAATTAAATCGTATTTTTTTTTCAAAATTAACGTGGTAACTTTTCTTACTCTTTATTATAATTCCTACATGTGGGTGTCCACGATAAATGCACAATGGGCGCTCAGGACGTTCGGATGCATTTGTTGAGGTCGAGGCACTTTACGACCACCATTTCATTTAAGGGAATACATTGCATGTTGTAAACTAATGTGCTTCCTCCCTTCCTATTTCCCCCGTAATTTGTAGCTATCGACAACAAGAGTAATTTTTATGCACTCATATTGCAGAAAACGTTTGAAGCACTCGAGACTCCGTTTCATCCTCTTCTTGGTGCTCATTTTTATGTAATTTTTAAGGATTTTGTTTGCTCTTCTTTTTTCTCTTTAAGGAAATGCAAACCATCAATTACTCTCGCTTAGAATTTTATTGGGTTGGATGCAAGTGTGATGGAAAAAAATTCGTGCTCCATATTTGTTTCTACTAATTCACGTGGAGACGCTCTATTATGTCTTTTTATGAGGTCACTCACAGTAGAATAATCTGCGTAAAATGTTCGGATGGGTTATTAATAGGTTGAATTCCATGGACGCTCTACCAAAGCGAGACGTCTTTTCCCTTTTTCTCATGAAATCCCAATCGTAAACCTTATCAATCGACTTTCTTCATTTAAAATCCCTAAATAAAATATAAATTTCAAATTGAGAGTGTTTTGAATTCTTTAGAATAGGGTAAATTTAAGGGCAATAAGGGTTTAAATTTGATGGCTGTTACACATTTTGAATCATACTTTTATTATGAAATATTTGTAAATTTTAGAAACGAGATATGCATATATTATTTGAAAATCATTTCTAGTAATGTCTAATGTTTAAAAAAATGTTGGAGAAAATAAAAATGACCTTCAAACTCCATCTCATGGCTAAGATATTAGGATTTTTTGATTGACTTCTTTAAGACAAAAGAAAAAACGTGTTAACAAACATCGTGCTTGTGAAATACAAAATTTGTGCCCGTGAAATAAAAATAATAATTACGAGAAAATATTTTAGGAAATGATGCACATCCGAGTGGTGGTCTAATATAGCTACTTAGGTCACGGACACCATGAAGCGCTCCATGCAAGCATTTTCCCCTTTGCACGGATCTTTTGAATTTTGTGGCATTTTCTCCCGTATGGAATGAGAGCCATTTATGGAATTGTGGCATTTTCTCCCTGCATAACTCAAGGAGGTAGAGTGGGAGGCCATCATGAAATCATGTTTTCGAAGATAGATGTGGAGGTGGTTGGGGTGTCGTGCGGGCAATCAACTCGGACATGGGGATTGAATCGAAGGAAGAAAATAATATTTTAGCACGAGTGGAAGTGAAGGTGTCCGAGATGGTGGGGTCGAGGGTTGTGGTGGCTGTTGTGAGCAACATGCATATGATTGTGGCAAACTATGGGGATTCCATAGTTGTACTTTCCATAAGTGACAAGGTCATTTTGCTCTCCATTGATCACAAGGTAGTGTACACATAAAATATATATTTTTCAACAACATACACACGTAACACATTTTTTAATTGAAGTTTAAATGCCCAATTCATAGAAAATGATTAGACAATATTTTGTGAATGTTAATTAGTTTCTTCAATTCTTACCAAATTTGTATGCTTCTTTTGTAGAAACTATGCAATGTGATTAATATGGTATTAACATTGGAACTATGATTTGAGAGCCATAGTTCTTACCAAATTTGTATGCTTCTTTGTAGAAAATATGCAATGTGATTAATATGGTATTAACAATGGAACTATGATTTGAGAGCCATAGTTTATAAGTAATGTATTGAAAATTCATATTTGATTTGGGGCAAAGTAAAGTATGATTTTAGAAGTTTTTTTAGGTAATTAATTTTCTTTTGGGATTATATTTTCATATTGGAGGTAAGGGAAAGATGAGAAAGCAAACAAACTTATCACGTAATCAATCAACCATTATATTATTGGAAGGACCTTTTCTATTTTTTTTTCACCCCATTGGCATAACAAATATCATTCTATATTAGAGTTTATATGTTTCCCATACAAATCCTACCAATTAATGTGGGATTGCGTTATTGAATGAATGAGGATTTTAGAGTCGTAGAACAAGACTAAATATACCAACTAATGTGGGATTATGTTTTTTAATGAATGAAGATTTTAGAGATGTAGAAGAAATTCTAAGATACACTAAAAATGTATATCCAACTTGGGAAGTTTATTGGAATATTAAGGCACAAAGAAGGAGAGTGGAAGGTCTAATAAGGAACCATACCCATCCCACAATCAATGAGCTATGAAAAATCTCAGAGGGCCACTTCCATCATGGGCATCACCCGCATAAAGAATGAGAGTGAAAGGTCTAATAAGGAACCATACCCATCCCACAATCAATGAGCTATGAAAATATCAGAGGGCCACTTCCATTGTGGCATCACCCCAATTTGCATAAGGATCAAGGTATAATAGGGTTTATATGTTCCCAAACACAAAACCTACCAACTAATGTGGGATGCACAAAAGAGTCATATCCAACATGGGGTGGTAAGACATGTATTTAAGGGTAATTTATTGAATTGTTATTATTATTATTATTTTAAGCCATAGAGGAGGAGAGGGAAGTTGAGAAAGAAAAATACTCATGGTGTAATCAACCAACCATTTTATTAGTGGATGTGGAACTTCCTTTTGTTGGTAACCCCATGGTCATAAGGATTGATTATGATATATTTAGGTTTACATTTCTACAAACCAAACATACTAACTAATGTGGGTATATTTTTGAATGAATGAGGATTTTAGAATCATAGAAGAAATTCCAAGATACACTAAATAGGTATATGGGACTTGGGGTAGTAAGATATATATTTAAATAAAACAAAGGAAGAAAACATATTCATCAAGTGCAATCAATCAATAATTAATATTGTGATTTATATTAATACTAATATTAATGATGATGACGAAATTTTAATTTTTAAAAATAGAATTCTCACTATAATATTAATAGTCATAACATCATTAATATTAATATTAATAATAGTATTCATAGTATTAATATTAATAGTAATATCAATACTAATTCGTAAATTTTAATAAACTTCTATTTATGAGAATTAAAATTTGGATTTGAACTTTTAAATTTATAGTTTTATATAAAATTGCAAAACCCCTATTCATAAACCTTAAACCGTAAACATGTACAACAACGGCTCTAAAAATGATGATGATGATGATGGCAAATGAGAATGACCATGACCAACAAGATGGTGATCACGATGATGATGATGATGATAACGATGATGATGATGCTAACTATGACGATGATTATATCGATCATGACAACGATCTAACAATGACTATGATGACAATGAAAATGATAATGACATAATCGAAGACGATGACGATTCTGATGAATAGGATGAGGATAAAAATGATGATGATGACGATTAAGATAACAATATCCATGATGATAAGGATGACATTAATGGTGACGATATTACTATTACTGTTAACAAAATTATAATGGTGATATAATATTAATAATTATTTTAATAATAATAATAACAACATTAATATTAATAACAATAATAATTTTTAATTTTTATAAATTATAATAATAATATCAATATTAGTAATAAGATTAATATTAATGATGATGATGACAACAAAGATGATGATGGTGGTGGTGGTGGTGGTGGTGGTGGTGATCGTGATGGTGATGATAATGCCGAATGACAATGATGACGGCGATGATAATGATGAAACAATGAACCAAGAGTAAATGATAACACAATGCCTTAACACTATTAGTTTTTTTTTACAAAATTACATTGGTGATTAGTGTTTTCCATATGAATTCATGTTTAAGATTTGTTTATGGTGATTAGGGTTTAATTTGGTTGTTGAACATGAACACTTATTTGACGTCATAGACCATGAAACCTGAACACAAAACACATAACACTATACAAGATGATGAGACCATTAAGGAAGAATGCACCACCTTGAACACTCATTTGACATGCTAAGCGCTTGTGAAGAAGATTTATAAAAGTATTATTATTTTATTAATTATAGTAGTTATTATTTATTGTTTTTCAATCATAATAATCTTATTTAAATATTTAATATTTACTATTCACTATTTAATATTCAATTTTTAATACTTAATGTGGAAATAACAATAATTATGTTTGTAGTGTTTTTGGTCATTGTCATCATCATTAATGTCATCATAATCATCGTCAATATCATCATCATCGTTATCGTCATGAAAATGACAATGATGATGATGATGACAATGTTAATGATGGTGAGTATTGATGATGATGATGATGAAAAACACAATAATGATGATGATCACAATGATGATAAAGATAACAATGATAATGATAATGACGATGATGATGATCGTGACAATGATGATGATGAAGATCATGATGAGGATGAAGATTGTGACAATGACGATGATAGTAATTATAATGATGATGATGATGGTGATGATGACGAAAATATTAATATTAATAAGTATAATAATTTTTTTGTAATATTAACATTATTGGATCCGCGCCTGTCTACCTGTCTCGAAACTGCGCGAGCCTGTTGCGCGAACCCTAGAAAATGGTCGCCACGCATGCCCATTCTGCACAGAAACTAGCGAATCGTCCCTGCACAAACACTAAGTGGGGCATTGTCCATTTACATGGTGACGGTGGCGGCGGCGCGGCGACCTCCAGGCACGATTCAGCAGACAACCTGCAGTTGGAGGCGGCACGGCTTTGGGGGATGAGGACTCGGCCCTGTCCTGGATCAATCTTGCTTTCAATACCCGCGAAGGCTCCATTAATACTCCCCCGAGGACGGCGGCACATTCACCGGTCAGGCTCCCTCTATTCTTGACGGGACGGGCCATGGCGCACCTATTCACGGCCCCACTGTAACCTCGTTCAAAGATGCATTAAGGGGCAAGGATTCTTCTATGAAGCCTGCAGATTGTACCCCATGCATTACATTTGGGGAGGAGGTCATTTCAACTGAAAATTATTATAAGGAACATGCTCTCATCTGCAGATTCGGAGGACTTTGGCCGAGCCTTTCTGATCTTCACGCATGGATCTCCAAGCACTGGACTCCATTGATCGCTGGGAGGTTAGACTTATACCCGTGTGCTAAAGGTATTTTCATAGTAACTTTTTCTTCAATAGCTGACAAAGACTCCATTGCTTCCAAGCTTTGGGTTTGCCAATCTAAGCACCTAGTCATTAAATCCTGGTTCCCCTCTTTTAACCCGCTCACTGAGTCTTTTTCATGCAAACCTGTTTGGATCCGATTACCCCATTTACCCCTCCAATTATGGAGTGGTGAATGTTTGAAATCTATTGGAAACACTCTGGGAACTACACTTTCTATAGATTCTCAAACATCTGATTATACCCATACTACCTACGCTCGGATCTTGGTGGAACTAGACACGGCTAAAAACCTTCCTGCAACCATTGATCTCAGAGTGCAAAATAGAACTTGGTCACAACCTTTAGACTACGAAGGTCTTCCATTCCGATGCAGAAGATGTTTCTGTTTAGGTCACACCTCTACTAATTGTGGGATGGCAAAACACCAACATGAGAAACGCAGCTGGTGGAAAGATGCCCTCCCGGAACACTTGGTTTTCGGTGACAAAAGAGGACCTAAAATCAAATTCAAATGCTGAGGCTGAATCTGATTTAGTCCCTGAAACCCCTTTATCGGAAAATCCTATTGCCGACAGCAAGGAAGATGCAACAAATTTATCTCATTTAGTTGTTGACAACAAGGAAAAATCATCTCATGAAAACAATGATGTTGTTTCAGTTGGTACTATTGCAACTATGGAAAATACTCCTCCTTCTAACCCTCCATTCGTGGAGACATCATCAGGTTGGGTAACTGTTCGAAAAAAGAAAAAGTTTATTTTAAAGAATGCCACTTCTCCGCCTCGATGATTTGTCTCTCTTTTGTTGTTCGGTTGTTCTTCATTGTCCATTGTCTTTGCCGAACAATGGTTTTTGGATCTGCTAAGGTGCTTTGCGGTGTTGTTGCAGACTGGTTGTTGTTTTTCAAGCTTTTTTTTTGCTGAAATGATGCTGGGTGTTGGTACTTTTGCTGCGCAGATTGTTTTCTGCTGTTGGGCTTCAATGATTCAATCTTGGCTTTTGAGCCTTCCTGTACAAGGGTATAGTCCCTTTCAAAAAACTATTTGCCAATAATAAAAAAAAAACATTAATACTAATAATAATATATATTTTTAACAATATTATTATTAATAATTTATGTTTATATTATAAATTACAAAAATCGATTCAAAAACCCTAAACCGTAAACATGTACAACAATGATGATGACAATGATGTGATAATGGTAGATGAGAATGACCATGACCAGAAGATGGCGATCATAATGATGATGATAATGAAAACAATGATGATGATCATGATTAAGATGAAGATAACCATGATGATAAGGATGACGTTTGTGATGCCTATTACTATTACTATTAATATAATAATAATAATAATATAGCATTAATAATTATTTAAATAATAATAATAACAACATTAATATTAATAACAATTATAATAATGATAATAATAAGAGTTTTTAATGTTTTATAAATCCTAATAACAATATCAATTTTAGTAGTAAGACTAATATTGATAATAATGATTGACGACGACGACAATGATGGTGGTGGTAGCGATAGTGGTGATAATAATGATGAGGATGATGACGATGACAACGCACAATGATTATGAAAATGACAACACTAAAGACAATGATGATTGTGATGACGACAATGATTAAGATGATGATAACCACGATATTACTAATACTATTAATAAAATTATTATAATAATAATAACTACATTAATATTAATAACAATAATAATAATATTTTTATTTCTTATAAATAATAATAATATCAATATTAGTAGTAAGATTAGTATTGGTGATGATGATGATGATGACAATGATGATGATGGTTTTGGTGATGGTGGTGATAATGATTATGAGGATGACGATTATGACGATGATCAATGATGACAAAGACGACGATCACTATGATGATGAAGATAACAACAACGATGATGATGATCATGACAATGAACACCAATGAACTATGTGGGCGGGGATCCTTATTATTAATAATATGAGTCTTAAGTCACCAACTTGATAGGTTCTCATTGAGGTCATTCATGCATGAACTAAACGTTCGTTTTCTTTTCCGACTTTATTTTGGTATCATTTTATGTACAATGCAACTCCTGTGGATGCTACTAGCATACCTATATTATATAAATATATGTAAAATATGTCGAGAGGTATAGTTCCCAAGGTACTTATTCCACTTATGTCACACATCTAAAATAGGCACCTCATGAACTATACCTTTCAACATATTTTACATACATCGTTTTTATTTATGTTTATATAAATGTATGTATGTAAAATATGTCGAGAGGTATAGTTCACAAGGTGCCTATTTTAGATGTGTGACATAAGTGGAATAAGTGAACTATACCTCTCGACATATTTTACATATATTTATATAATATAAGTATACTAGTTACATTATATCATTTAAATTAAGTAGTGCATAAAACTATTCTTAATGTTAATTTTAAACTTTAAAGTAATTTTTATGTCAAAACATTAAATTTATTAAGTGTTTTTATATGAAGCAAGTAATTAATGCAATGAGTTTAACTTTAAAAATTATGTAATATATGCTAAAACACACACACACACACACACACACACACACACACACACACACACACACACACACACACACACACACACACACACACACACACACACACACTTACTTTTACTATTATAATAAATGTTGTATATATATGTATTTATTACATTAAATGTTTTATATGTTATTCCTTAATTTTTTTACTTTTTATTATTTTTGATGATTTTTCGTGGAATTTTTTTCTTTTTAAAATTAAGTGCGGTAACTTTTTTACTATTTATTATATTAAATGTTTTACATATATTTTCACATAATGATATTGAATATTTTGTAAATTAATTTTAAGAAATATGTAAGTGATATTAATATTTGTATGAACACATTTTTGAATATTTAATATATAGTGATATATTAATTAATTAATTTTTAATTTTTCATATTTGAATGATTTTATTATTATGTATAATTGATATGAATATTACATTATTTAAAATACTTGAATTCATATTAGTATATATTCGTTTTTAAATTAAGTGTGGTAAAATTTGATTTTTTTGTATATTTAAATACATTATATATGTCTATAATACCTATAGTGAAATATATATCTTAAATATAATGAATATAATATATGCAATATTATTTAATGCCAATATACTTAATATTTAATTAATAATAGTTAAAAAAACCTAATTTTACTCTTTATTAAGGATTTGAAATTGTTTATAATGTGAAACTTACCAATATTTATAATTGTTTTGTTTGAATATTTAGGTATGGCTCACGCATGTTTGAATTTTGAAAATGAAGAGCAGAGAAGAGAATGTAGAAGAGAATATTCTCAAAGATATCGAAGACAACAACGTGAACAAATGACAAAGGAAGAAAGACAACATCAAAATGAGATTGAAAGAGAAAGACGTTCTAAACATAAAGCATAAATTATAGTTGAAGAATTGGAAGCACAACTAAGACAACATGCTAATGAAATGGTAGTATATCACAATCGAACATCTCAAGATGAAGAACATATATTAAGAATAAGATTACAAAGGAAAAGGCGTTTAGATACATTCACCGAGGTAGAAAGAAAATAATTACAAGAACGCAATCGTCAAGTCAAGCGGTTCAAAGGCATTGTCAAAATAATTCTAATGTTGAGGTTAGTTTTGAAGGATTGAATTTGGTAACCATATACCATGTTCTACAAATGCTAGATAATAGAGCAATGGATTTTGATGTAGAAAATAATATAGAAGATAATGATCAACAAGTGCCGATGGCATCACAACTAAGAAGAAAAGAAAAAAATCCAACTGACCGAAATGGAATGCTTTGGAGAGATTTAAATACTTTCTCTTATGTCAATTCATTGGAAGGTCTCAGAATATTACCTCCATTCACATATGACCGCTATGAAAAGATGAAAAATGGAAAGGAACTTTCAAAACAAAAGGTTGAGGAAGAGAGATTGAAGTCCTTAGAAGAAACATAATGTTATCTATATTGTAAAAACATCATTTTATGAATTTTTCATTTTAAGTGATGTGCATGTCACATTTTTATTATCAAATTCTTCTCTTACTCTCACTAACTCTCATATATTATATTGCACGTTTAAATTTTACAAAGTGTTTCATATCATTTAATAAACAAAAATGTAAAATATATAGGTGTTTCTAACATACCTATCATAAATAAATCTATGTAAATATCTTTGAGAGGTATCATTCTTGAGGAACCTATATTGAATTTAAGATATAAGCTGGATTATTAACTAGAGAAATACAACTAAAAGAGTACTTCCTTTAATTTCCATGTGAATTGATTCCAACAAATGCTTTGGCCACATGGATTATTTTGTTTCTTCCATTGCACTTCTATATTCCATCTCAGTGGAAGAGATGGAGACTGTCAGCTGCTTTTTACTACTCCAAGTAATGGAACATGTACCAAACTTGAACACATATCCAGTTGTAGATTTTCTATCTATCACAACACCAACATGGTCAGAAACATAATATCCATATAAAGAAGCATTATTATAATAAACACAACATAAACCATTATTGATTTCATTAGCCATATATGAATCCTACATTAAAAGTTTTAAAATCAATTTGTATACCAACTTTAATGACAATATGTTCATAATAAACCATGTCATATTACCAATATATTGCATTTTTTATAAAAGGACTTCAACATTTCAATCATGAAAAAATAGTTTAAGACAAGGATAATATAGTAGGATAATATCCTAAATATGCTACAAATATTAGATGCAATCAAGTATTGAATGTCTCCAATCTGACCCAAATGATTCCCCACGTGTCATTTGATATGTATATAATACTATTTTTAGTAATCACATACTACTTTATAGTTTAAAAATGTTTTATTAACATATAAATCTTAAGTATATGCTTTGAGACTTTTAATTGTGTGATAAGACCTATTTTCAACTAGGGATTTAAATTTAGATTACACATCGATTTTTTTAATAAATAATGGTTCAACCAAATCATATGAAAATAATCATTAACGAGAGTGACTACATACAAAGATCCGTTTAGGGAAGAAACTTCTAAATTTCTTCTAACATCACTGTGGACAAGTTCTAAAGTTTCTTAGGAGTCATCGGGAGGGGTTTACAGATTGC
The DNA here is from genome assembly GCA_018340775.1 of Taxus wallichiana var. yunnanensis. NCBI lineage: Eukaryota > Viridiplantae > Streptophyta > Pinopsida > Cupressales > Taxaceae > Taxus > Taxus wallichiana. The sequence continues at coordinate 361,671,813 of CM031244.1, read as the reverse complement.
TTACCACGTAAGCACCCTTCACAAGTTTTATGTGCATGAGAGATAGGAGGTAAACCAACAACAAGGTTAAGATGAGACATGTCATAAATGCTCCTAAATTTAACATGAGCTAATCTTTCATGCCATAATTGAACATCATTCTTACTTTGAGTAGAAATATATGAAGCAGATGTAAAACCTTTAAATACATGTAAACCATTCTTTTGTATTTCTTCAACAATACCGACATCTAACTAATTTTTAATAAACCATTTATCATTTTGTAAAATTACACTATAGTTGTTTTGAGTTAGTTGTGAAGATGATATCAAATTCATTTTAGTTTAGGAACACAAAAAAACGTCATTTATAAAACCATTGAAAATTTTAGCTCTTCCTTGACTTTGAACATCGAGAATGGAATGATCACCAAGATAGATTTGATCATTACATTCTTTGATATCAGATAAAATATCATATCTATAAGACATGTGCCTAGATACACCACTATCTAATATCCATTTGTTTTCTTTTCATTAACTAATGCAAGATATGAAATAACATTAAGTTTTTTATTATTCTCTTGATTCCTATTTTGATTTTGATTTGGTTTGTTTCCTTTCGATTTTGAAATTTGGCCAATTTTTGTTTACATGCAATCTTCCTTTTTGTTACCAAATTTCCCACATTTGTGATATTTCCCATCAAAACCGACTTTAGGTTATTATTCACCGATTTTATATATTTACTAGGGGTTTAAAGTTTGATTTGCAATTTTAATTTTTGTGAAGCCTAGAAAAGTTATTCTTAGGATTTTGAGAGAGAAGTGTCTAAGTGACAGTTTTATTTGAATCGAAGTTCAAAATGACTTGCTCTTCCTGAATCAGGAGAGCACAAAGAGTAGATAAGTTTGGAATATCTTGTTGAGTTTGGTATTTTGTGTTTAAAATGGAAATGAAGTTCTTAAATATTTCATGGATGTTCATTTGAATAATAAATCATGTCTTGAATTAAATTACTGTTACATCTATCTAATTGAGATTTAATATTTTTAAATTTTGCTAGAAAATTAACCATTTTTTTGTCTCACTTCATAGGAGTTTTCATTAACTCAATAATAAATTTTAATTTTTTGAAAGTTGCGTATCTTCGTGTATTGATTATAAAATTTTCCAAGATTTGCTCGAACTTTCACGGTTTCCAATGTGTAGCAAAAATTCATCTGCACGATTCATAGTATAATAAACACCACTTCTTGCAATTTCAGCTAAAATGTAAAAATGTTGTTCTCTATTGTTTGTCTTCTGTCGGAACCTTCTCCATATCATTCACGATAGTTCAAATCTTACGTGCCATGAATTCTACTTTTGGTCGTATCTTCCGATGTGTAACTTTAGTCCCGTTTAGCATCCATATCTTATTACTACTGAAATGATTAGAAAACATTTTGAACGAAGCTTTCAAACTGAAATCAATAGAAAAACACAAAAAAATTACGAATAAAGTCTATTCAAATCCTTATTCTCTATTTTTGATAAAAATTAGGTTTTAAGGAGGCAAAAGCTGTAAAATGTTTAGCAAAATCTTCTTGTCGTCTTTGAATTAGAGAGTTTTTGTTCTTCTCGCACAATTAATCATGTCACCTATTTATTACAACACATAAATGATAAGTTGTTGATTAATCTCATGAAAATTGAACAAATTTATTGATTTTTATAATAAATCTTAAATTAAAGAGGAATAACGACAAAAAAACCCTTTGAATGGAAATAATTTGATAAAATAACTTATTTAAATTTTATCAATTTTAATCTTAATACTAAAAATTGAAATTTCAATTTCTAACATTTATATTTATCGAAAAAAAAATACTTGTTATAAAAAATTATTCATTAAAAATAAACATGGGTTTTGAACCTTTGACCTTTTTAACCAATGTTCCTATGAAAAAATGTAGACTGATTGACGTGAGCATAATACACTTATATGTGTGACACAATATTATTTTGAAGTTTAATCAAGATTAAAAAGTAAATTTAAAAATTAGAACAATAACTAGAACTTATTACTATGCCCAAATAACAATAAGAGGTCCACATAATTCCCACACACCACCGACCAACTCGAGGAGCGTGTTGATGGGCAAGATATCCACCATATTATCTTCACAAGGGAACTAAGGCAACAATCACATGTGGGGGCAACTGGACTCGTTTCTTGCGGCTAGGTGGTGCCATGCAACTTTGTAGTTATAGCCAAATGATAAAAGAGAATCTTGCCCTAGAAATGTGGAGCAACACTGCAAAGGAGAGACTGTTTGATGATTGAAATTGGTGGGGGATGAAACTTTCCACAACCCCGCATTCCAATTTTTTGGCGTGTGTGTTCAAATTATCGCATAAGTGTTTTCCCTCGAAATACTTCCCTCCAAATATGTTTCCCTCCAAAATCTATTTCAACGCATCAGAGGCTTTATTAATATGTTTGCATCATTTTTTATTTTCAATGCAACAAGGATCTATTGTTGCACATCAATGGGATTGAAACATCTGGAAATTGCATAATCAGGCACTTCTCGTGATTTACTAGTCTGTTGTGGGTCTTGCTTTTGTTTGTGTAACTCAAAATGATTAGATAATATTTAAGATGTTTGAGGAGCGTGTCTTTAGGAATTGTGTTTCTTTATCTAGAGTTTTGCACATACATTTTGAAGAACAAAGCTTGTTTTTGTTGTAAGTTTTCATTAGGAGATAAGTGTCGGGAAGATTTTGATTGATGTTTCTAATATTTAGTTGTTTATTTAATTTGGGCATACTTAATGGAAAATTAATAAATTATTAACTCGATTGTTCTTTTAAATGGCTCGTGTCAATGCTCGCTTCTTTATTAGCTAAATGAGACGAGTTTAGATACCCATTATGAATAAATTTCCCTATGGGTCATAAGAATTATTTTGTAAATACGTGTTGTGGGTAGTCCGAGATTGCCAAGATTTTTCTTACCTTTTGTAGTTGTCCAAAGATTTATTGTATCTTTGATTTAATTTTTCACACCTCCGGTTTTGTGTCATACATTAGATGTCCATTTCTTGAGTTGTGGAATATCTTCCTACCTTAGGAATCCACACATAACAATTTTGATTCATTTTATAAATATAGATTCCTAGAGAGATTAGGCTTATCGGTTATATTTCTATCTCGGGTATTTGTAGATCACAATTTGTAATCCTTTTATAAATATATATTATTATATGGGTTATATCTTTCAAGATTTCACAGTTATCTCGTATTATTGGTTTTATTTATTATATTATATCTTTTCCACACCCGAAGATCGTAAGGTAGATACATTTATGAGTCTTCGAGATACATTTATGAGTGTCCAAGACACCAAAATTGGAAAAATTTGGGTCATGTAATTAATAGTTCACAAACACATTAGAATATTAGGCGTGTAAAAATATATTATTGGTACCTTTTATAAATTCATAGTTAGACTTAATTTTTATCCACCCAAGTAAAAACAAGCTGCTACCATTGTGGTACAAAATTGGCCTCGAAATGTAAGTTTAGAAAACTGAAGTAGAAAAAAATTGAAACAAAGAAATCCTCAGTCCACCAATTATCTCAACTAGCTTCGAGCCTTCACCAAACTCCTCATCAAAATCAACCTTGAAAGATGGAGCATCAGGTAAGGTGATGTTCAAAGCCATGCCAATTTTATATGCACAGGCTTGAAGGTGATTCGTCTGCCACCTAACCTCCATGACCTTGCCCCTTGGTTTTTCCATGATTCATTCGACTATTGATATCATGAACCACTAAAGTGGGACTTCTCTGAAAAAATAGTCAGACATTTTAACCATCTAAGTAAATGAATGATTGTTGGCCACATCATATTCATATATATTCTGCCTTGCAAGAGTTTTCCTGGGTTCATGTATTATGTTGCTAACAATTTGATTTATGGTTTCTGCATTTCCAACCACACCAGTCAAAGGGCATTCTTCATTTAATTTGTAAATCAAACAAAGAAAAACAATGCAATATTTTTAGAAATATATTAAAATAGTTGTTTTACATTTTACTAAAGCTTGTTGCTTTTATTTAAGTTTATGGTTAAAAATATGTTATGAAAATTCGAGTTTGTTTTTTTATCACAGGGCTTAAAAATCATATCCATGGATAAACATGTGTATCGCCCAACTCCTATGAAGCCTGGCTTTATAAGATATACAACATTACTTTCTGATAATGAAATACAAGATGATGATTTCTACTTCACTAATTCATCTATCCCTGATTTTATTCCAAGTACGCAAGAACACAATGCAGAAGTTGTTTATCCTCCTACAGGAAATATTTTTAGTGATGGGATCAATTATCCAGAGCATTCTACAATGGATGTTGATGATTCCCAATTACCTCAAGGGGATATGGCTTCCAAACAAGCAGAGATATTAAAAAACCAATCAAATGTCCTTCCCCCACAAAAGGGTAGAACCCGTTGGAGCACTACAAACACACTTGTTCTAATTGAAGCTAAATGTAATGAGAGAGACACTCTCTTCAATGGTGGTCCAAGGAGTAAAGCCATATCATCTACAAAAAAATGGAAAATTGTGTAAAATTATTGTGCTAGTCATGGTGTTGTTCGCACAGTCAACCAATGTCATGATCGATGGGAACATCTTCAACCTGATTATAAAAGGATTAGAGATTATGAAAAAACATTCCATCTGGCCATAATAGTTACTGGACTATGACAACCCGAGAAAGAACTGAGAAGAAGCTTCCTGCAAAATTCTCTGAAGAACTTTTTGATGCAATGGAGCTAAACTTTGGACAGGATCGAGGTATCAATCTTGGGAATATTACCATCGACACTTCTAAGACAAACCATGCAAATTATGATGATTCTTATGCTCCAAATGAAAATGATCCATCCAATGAATCTGAAATGACCAAAGCAACGTTTGGAAGTCAATCCACGGGAAAAAAACATCAAATATCAAAGACACTGTTGTTGAAAATAATAGGTTGGTTATTTCTACTCTACAAATTGCTGAGGAGGGGTGAATGAAGCATCATGAAAAAGATTGTGCTTTGGTTGAACAACGACATGCAAAAGATTGTACTCTCATTGAAAAACACATGCAAAGGGGTGATTTGAATGAAGAGAAGATGATTAAAATTTAAGAGAAAAAGATAAATGTCCAATTGATTTTGGTTTCAAATCTAAATTCTATTGGGCAGACCATGTTGAAGATTACAAAATCATTTAGTAACGATAAATGATTTTTATAATGCACCACTTAGGTTAGGTATAATGTAGCCAATCAAATATTTCTGTAGCCAATCAAATATTTTTGTATGACATTTTGTATTAAAATAAAGGTCACTATGACAAGAGGTCCAAAGACCAAAGTTTCCAAAGTTGTCAATATTTTTTAAGTTTACAAATATGATCAAGTTTCACATTTGTTTCCAAACATTGTTATGTTGAGTTTGAATAATGCATGAGAGCAATCCAAGGCCAGGAGGGTGAAACAATTGATTTGATAAAAATAATCTTTTACTCCAACAATTTTACTAGTTTTATTGATTCAGTTATGGCTCTAGATTACACTAGTTTTTGGTTTGTGAATGTGAATACAAGCACCAAGTACAACTAGTAAGATAAATAAGAGAGGAAGTTTTTGAATTCTGAATGAGCCTTAGTTTGAGCTTCTGTCTTTTACGAAGCTATGTATGTTCTAGTGATCATGTGACCGTTTAATAGATTTTTTATTGTTTACGAAAGCTTGCATTCTTCAGCTTATATCTTCTTGCTTAAGGAAGAATTATTGGAATTCTTATTTTCAAGACTTCTAGGTTTGATTGCAGATTATAACAGACAGTTTAGATTATTGAGGATGGTTTCAATTTTCTTTTGAAAATCCATGTGTCAAGAAATGTTGCTAATGTGTCAAGAGGTGATCAATATCATAGAAGAAAGAGTGATTGTGGAACTTGTCCTTTTGGCTGAAATTATATAGATCTAGTAAAGACAACCAATCAGTTAATATGAATTTACCGAAAGTCATTATATGGCTATAGCATATGATTTTAGTCATTATTTCCTTCAATGAACTTATCAGAAATCCATTATTATATGGTTACAATATTTGACTTTGATAATAACGTGCTTTAATAAATTTACCAGAAGTCATTACATGGTTGTAACAACTCTAATTTAATCATTATTTCTTTTAATGAACTTACCAAAAATCCATTATGTGGTTGTAGACTTCTACTTTGATCATTATACGCTCTAATGAATTCACAAGAGTAGTATTTGATTTTCAGTCATTGATTCCTTTAATGAATTTATTGGAAAGCCATTTTATGACTGAAGCATTTGGCTTCGATCATTATATGCTTAAATGAATTTATTGGAAGCCATTTTATGGCTATATCATTTTATTTTAATCGCTATTGCTTTAATAAATTTATTGAAGCTTAGAATTTTGGGTTGTTAACACTAGTCATACTCAGCCTTGTAATATTCAAATGTAGTTAGCCTTGTGGGTTGTTGACACTGCTCATACTCAGCCTTAGAATTATGGCTATTATTGTTACTCTTATAAGTTATGATTTGAAATTATGCTCCCAAGTATTGCAAAAGGAAAGAACTAACATTGGCTAGCCATAGAAGACACTAGTGACAACCAAACAGATAAAAATTGGCTAATAAAAAAGGCACCAGTTACACCAAAACAAAAAATCATCATCATCATCATCATCATAAGTTAGATGATTTAAATTTCATTTGTCTTAATCTTTAGTAGAATATTTCATTCATCAACTCAAATATTGACATTCTCATACCTCTCTATATTTTGGATTTTGTAGCAGACTATTAAGTTGCTATTTCACAGTTCATATGGCCCTGAATTCTCTATCATAACATTGTCTTTAAACAAACCTTAACCTTAATCACAAATTACTATACTTCCTTAAGCATTGTTAGGACTATAGACTCTCCTTTAATCCTATGTTGTCAAACTTGTGCATCAAAAACTTGCCATATACTGACTGTGAATGTTAAATAGACTCCCATTGCCCAATTTCTGTCATGTATCACCATAACAACTTCATGATGAATTCTGAAATACATACTTATGCTGGGATTGTTATGAAAAATTGGTGCTACAGATTTCTGATTATGTGAATTACATCTGGGTTTTTTCATTAAGCTCTTGATATCTCCAGGTTGGGTCCAAATTTTGTTAGCAAAACTACAATTTCAGCACATATAGGAATCAATTCTCGAATTTTTTAGTTCTGGGAGTAGGAGAGAATTTTCTTTATGTGTAAGTCATTGGGAACTTAGCTTTCTTTTTTATTTCTTTCAATGGAAGCAATTTCCTTACCTTTTTATTTATTTTTAGTGGTTTTCAGTAAGTTTGGTAACAACTTCATACATCTGCTAGGATACAAAAGAATTGGTTTGACCATGAAATATACTTTATGACCGATCTCAAAAGATCATATTTGATTGGTTTTCTTCTTTTATTGTGAAATTTTAAATTGACCATAAGAATTTTATGCCATGTTTTATAGCATTGTTATTTCCTAGACTGTTTTGATCTTGACATTGATACTAATCTAACATTTAATTTTGGCTCTGTGTTTTCTTTTGTAGGGATCAATTTATGTTTCATATATTCCAGATCTTCCAACAAAGTATATCTTACAATGAATAATAATTCAAGAGAAGCAATAAAATTCCTCCTAGCATGTGCATCTACAATTGTTCAATTAGCATTGCAAATTTGGGTTGATCTACAAGATTCAACTAGTATGTGGCATGTATCAAAGAAGCATAAAATACATTCAACTAAAAGTGTAGCATGTTCAAATGTTGAAATTGAGGATGACATGAATGTAGAGCTCCATGCCATCACTTCTCAACAAGAAAACATGATCCTTGAAACATAATTATCAAATTTGCAATGGGGAGTGAGAAATCAAGGTGAATGGTATGTCAAACCACGTTCATTGCATTGGTGGAACCACTACATTTTTAAAGTTAGATATGATGATGAATGTTTTTAGAACTTTTTGGTTTTCACATGCATTATTTGAATCTTTGTGTGACTCCTTGCATGAAGACCTTAGTCAAGGTGACATACCATTTTCATTGGCAAATTCAATAAAGGGTAGGGTGTTTCTAGTGGAGAAACAAGTGGCTATCACGGTTTTACAATTAGCTTCTAGGATGACAATGATTAATATTAGTGAACATTTTGGTTATGGAGAGTCAATAGTGGTGAGATTATTTGTAACATCCTCAATTTAGACAATAGAACAAGTCAATTTTTTTTTTTTTTTGATAATTGCATACTGGTTCTAAATACATAATTTAGAACTCACAATTCAAATAACCATTTATATAATGCATAACCATATGCAGCTGTAATGACTCGGAATACCTCCGATCTATTCATTCCATGACTCGGTAATCTACCGATCTATTCATGAGTAAAAAGAGTTAGTGTTTTTATTTAACACAACACTCTTGCGGTTCTCTTCCCTAATCTGGGATTCAGAATGCTCTGTCCAAGGAATCTAACTGAATAACTGTTACCATTATTCATCGGCATCTCATCCCTTAGACTAGGTGAATTAGGACAACGCAATCAAGCACTTGCGATACTTTGGCCAAAGATTTGAAACATCTGTTTCATGTCTCGTATTCCTTAACGCATACTCGCCAACTGAATACGTCCTTCACCCCATTCATATGTTATATAGAATGTCTTATACCGATTCATCGTCCTTCCTTTCCTTTCACAACTGAATCACTCGGAGGCAGATTAACAAGGTGATAATGTTATATGGATGCCCACGAGGATTAGGGATATGATGACATACTGGTTCAACCTTGCAGTTCAACCAGTGTGTCATGATACCCCAAATCTCCGAGGCAGTCTTATAACATGACCACGTTCTTAATCGGTCCCAGGGTAACTCGTGCGAAATCAAGTGTAAATCTTAGCGATCAATGCAAAGGGTGTCGCCATAAGTCACCTGCATTGTTGTAACTTCGAGAAGATCCTAATCTTCTCGGAGGTACAGCCCTGCAGTCGACTTTATGTCGTCAACCTTTAAATCCGCCTCGAGAAGATCTACCCAATAACAAGCGTTACGCACTTGAGTTTAAATTACTTTTAAAGACTTTTCCCTAAGGTTAGCCTTTCCAAATCCCTGGATTCTTTGTCTTAAGACGACCCTCCTCTAAAAGACTCATTACTGGTAGAGGTATTACGGTCACGCTCTCATCAAGGAGTCATTAGAATACACCTGATTCTAAAGCAACAGAATGGGACAATATCTCATAACCTATGCTTGAGATTGCCATCTGAACTCCATTGATTGCCTATCAGTTCTCTTAACTGAATTTATATCATACTTTTTAGTTTAAAGATATAAATGATTTAGAATCCAATTTACTATTGTCCTGTTATACTTAGGACTAGGGATTAGTAATTCAATCCAACTTGTTTAGCGTTCTCTTTTAGGCTCAATTTTAACCTATCTTCTAGAGAGACAATAATTAAATTACAATATTGCTTTTGCTAGAACAAATTAGAACTACTAAATACTCATAAGAATTTAGTCTAATTACTTACAAGCTTTCATTGTCAATCACAAAAGCATCCATATTATACAAAGATAACTATGCCCCTTCGTTACATAAACCGAAGAAGTTCATCTTTCAGAATAGAATACAACACATAAGTATCAAACACTTATTTTCATTCCTTTCGAAACTCATACAATTACATTTTATGCAACAGCATGCTTGATATAATGCTAACGGAAAAGAAACATCTTTTCACATATAGTACATCTATAAAATCAAGCTGTAATTCTTTATAAATCAAATAAACTATCTGATCAGCCTGCCAGATCTGCATTGTTTTTACCTCTTACGGCAACCATCTGCAAAAATAGTCAACATGAGTCAGTTCAATGAACTGAGCATGATAAGCACTAACTTTTAAAACAATTGCAATCCATCAATTGTTTTCATTAAACACCCTGTTTAAATGAGATCTGATATTCACATAAGTAAACATAATCAGACTATGCCCTTGTAACACAAAATGATTACAAATATGTAACTCTATCATTGTTACAAATAGTCTTAATCACTTTCTAATATTTCATCAAATATTAAGAAACAAGGAACGAATGTACACAACAATCATTAAATCCAAAATCACAACATTGGTCAGATTGTTTCATTCTCCAAAAAGGAAATAACATAACAATTCGGGATTCCACCAATATGTTACAAACAATTTCCCACTGATAGTCAATTATCAATAATATTAAATAAAGGAAGAGAAAGAACCAAACCATTCATACTTCCTTTCACATAAGTTCATCACTGTACTGCCTTCACATATGAAAACATTCAACCAGTATATAAATGAACAAGTTAGACAAGCCGCAAGCAAGATCACTGTTTAATCAAGAAACAGAAACACAGCAAACTCTGGTACAGCAACTAACACATCAACAATTCATGTATCAATCCTAAGCCCAATGCTAGTTCCTTTTACACAGTAAGGCTTGACACAAGTAGAAAACAAGAAACTACAAGCGTATCGCTGAAAACAACAACCTTATTGCATCAAGCAATCTAAGGTTTCCAATGGACTATGCTATGTTGCCCACACGGTATTTCCAAATCATGCACAGTCAAATCGGACAGATTAATTGGAGAAGAACATAGCATACATATTCTTGCTCAGTCAAAATCGTACTGAAGTAAAAGAAAGGAATTCAACCAAACGATCCTTACCTTGCCGCATGCAAGTCTTGGTGTGATATTCGCGACTTACCCAAACAAGGTCAGAACACGAAACGGTCATCCATGCTCAAGGACCTCAAAAAGTGACAAGGACAGTGTCCAAGGTCAAGCTCAGAAAGAGACAGAAGTACTAGTTACCTTTCCAGAATTCCAATGATTCAAACGGAGGTAACAATTCAAGCAAATGCATAAGAATTCATACTGACATTCATCAACGAAGCATAACAATAATCAGACAACAAATTACTCTCTGCCAATCATTTTACACTAATTTGCACAGGTTGAAGACGTACATGCCCACCTAAGAATCTGTACCTCAAAATCCCAAAAACACGAAGGAATTCCAATCGCAATAACAAAATCGAAATACATGTTATTCCATTAAGTCGCCGGCACTTAAAATACCAACAACTTAACTTTATTTGGCTCAAAAATAAAATGAATCATTCAATCGACTCCTCAGAGTCGTCCAAGCCACAATAGTCTAAATCTATATAATCACAATGTAACTGTTAAAGGTTTTGCACTTATAACCACTGAACCCTACAGCAACATACTATGAAATTTGTTGATAAATACATATATGCCATTCATGGCTAACATTCAGAATGAAACAAGTGAAGCAAATCGAATACCCATTTCAAGCAAGAAAAGCAACTGAGCCGCTTCGAACTTTCGAACAGCTTCCACATAGAAATGAAAAAGCATACCCAGGAATTCTATACTGATTATTTATTACAAATAACCGGGGTCAGAAGGACTGTTCCTTTCTCTAAAGGACTTCCACGAAAGCAAACAACCAAAACACAAGGATGAATCAACATCCACAACAGTAGATAGTTTATATGTGATTCAATCAAGGACTCCACTGAGTCGTTATATAAAAAAAACATAGATGTATTTACATTACACACAGTCCACAAGTAATCCCGCTAACACAATAACAAGGAAAACAACTTCCGCAGTAACAATATTATACAGAGTCAACATTAATCCCGTTTCCACAAAAACAAGGAAAACTCTTCTGCTGGGTCGCAAAGACTACGGTAACACAACAGTTGCCTGTTCCAAACTAAAAATTAGGAAGCAATGAAAACCCAAAAGGGTATTATTAAACACAGTCAACAAAGCCCACGACAGAGTTTCCAAAGAAGCGATAATACTGACAAATCTTACAGTATTCATCAAATCGTTCCATACGGTTTCCATAACAAGAACAGCGACCACTAAACAAAAGCACACAGCAGTCTTATACTACACACAGGTATATTCTAAGGGCTCACGCCAAACAGGCCGAACACTCGAATCTTGTAAATAAATACCTCACATGCATAAGCCAGGAAGAATACACAAACAAATAGAGTCGAAGTTCGATTTCAACAAACACCCAACAAGAGGAAACTGAAAAATCGAACCAGAAGAGATACAGTGCCAGAAATCAAACTAGATCTCATAGAAAATTCATCCAATCTTCACAAAACATTTGAACAGAGTTGTTTTAATGAAAGCACTTGAAAAACAGCAAGATATTTAAAGGTTAGGGCCTAGCATGCCTGTATGTTGATCAAATTTCCGAAGCAGACCACAGGAAGAGCTCAAACTTCCTTTTCTTTTTCCACGATAAAGCGACCAACAAAATTTCGCTGTCTCCATCACATATATATCCTCCATGACAGAGAAAAGAGCCAGAGAAATTCATTCTTGCCATGCAACTCAAAGAGAACTGGTGCGAAGAACCAGTAAACAAGCAGAGCAAAAACCGAAAATCGCGATAAGCCAAACAAACCCACAAACTTCCCGTTTGCATGCCTTCTCGCGAGTTCCGTGCTCGCTTTCCGAGAAAATTAAATGCCATTAAACCAACTTTCCCGCTTAAACTCAACTTCCACCGACCGCCAGCTTTGGTGACAGTCAATCCAAAACTCATGTTCATTTCCAAACTTAGCGACCTGCCACGTCCCCACCGTTTAGCCGTCGCCTAAACCTCCGCCATGACCTGTCCCTCATCCTTATCCCTTACATTTATTGCCATGGGAAACACCGCCCATGGTTCGCCACCCTTCATAGGCCCCTTCATAATCTCCTCCAAGGTTAGGTTAGTATCTTAGGTTAGAGTTTAGGGTAATGCCCACACTAACAATTTTACACAAAGATACTAACTTAGGATATTAACAAATAGCCTAGGTCTAGGTTAGACTAACAATAATCTAACCCCTAGGTTAGGTTTTAGTTTTAGGTTACTAACCCTTAATAATTCAGTTTGGTCCTCGTCCTGAAAACTCGGAAAGACCTGTATCATACCTTCTAGAACAGAGTTAACTCCTGTTCTTATTACAGAATTGTATGTCAACGAATTATTACCTGGTCTACAATCGAGACCTTCCAGATATACTTTGATATCGGGAACCGTTTCATTTCTCAAGATCAGCCTGAGTCATACTCCTGACCAGCTTATTAAATGCTTCCATACCTTGCAACCTGTTCAAGGTCTGTGATATAATTTATCACATACAGATTTAAAGCATTACTTGGATCAATTCCACTGATCCAAGTCTAGATATTATAGAAGAATATCTCTATAATTCATTCCGTGATCAGATTAATATTCAGACACAAAATGAAATAAATAAAAGAGTCTATTCATATTTTGACTCAGCCAAGATCTGCAATCTGCAAGAAATTTAGTACATATCAAGCATGATTTCTGAATCGAGGAACACATCCTTTTACAAGAAATCACATATCAACACTTGAATGCTTAGGAGAAAGTAACAACATTGTGGTGTTACATTATTAAATAATTTTATTAATGCCATGTTTATTCGTTTTGTATTCATGTCCAATGGCCAAAGGGTAATTTTAAAATTAAGCATGTATAATAAGGTTTTCGCTTAAACGAGGCTTTCCAATTTTTTGTGGAGCTATATCTATGCAACAAAAAAATGAATTTTAACTTCCACCTCACGAGTGCTCGGATTGGTATACCAAAAACACATAGATCTTTACAATTTTTGTGTGAATGATGTTAATTGGTGTGCCAAAAAAACTTATCCTTATACCATGGGGGAGTGGGGAAAGAGGTATCCACTAGTGTTTGACAAGGTCTAGGAGATGTTGCTCTAACTCTTCCATGGAGAGAGATTGGTCACATTTCATATGGGAGTAAAAATATGGATAAGGACATTTACCTCCATTAGATATAGGAGGGGATGAATAAAAAATAAGGATAATATTTTAGAGAGTATTACTAGGATTAAGAGGGTCTGAGTCCCCTTTATCCATAACATTGTGATTTTGAGCTCTCGTTAGAATGTTGAGGTTCCTCCAATTATCGATTGAGGTTGGGGGTTTCTTGCTTTAGGCTTCTCAAACATGCGTATAAAATAGTCTTATCTTTTATCTTGTTTGATGGAATTCTCCAAAGTCATAGGTGAAAAAGATGTAACCTTTTATCAAGGTGAGGTTCTAAATCACCAAGGAAGATATGATGAAGAGTGTTGTAAAAAAAGGTGTGATAAGTTTTGATACAAAGGGTTTTCCATTCCTTAATGAAGGATTAGGAGTTTCATTTTGACCCTATGTAAAATTGATGAAGATGTTCATATTGTCCTCCGGTAGATCTTGAGAATGGAACTCGTTGAGTAATAGATTTACTAATCCCTCATGTTTAACAATGGAGTTAGTGGAAGAGTATGACACCAATATAAAGCATCACTTGTAAGGGTCTTGGCTAAGATATTTGTTGTGGCATATGAATTATATTTGACTAAATCCTTGTAGACATCACCAAATTCCTTGATGTGAATATTAGGGTTGGTGGAATGTTATAAGTAAGATAAAGGTTAATACCTTTAAATTCCATAAGCGGTTATATATGGATCCAAAGGTTCCTTCTAAATAGATCGTGAGCACTTTATTGGTTATGGAAAAATACAAAATTGGAGTCCCATTGGGAGGTATTAGAGGAGTTAGGGATTACATTGATTATGTGTAAACCACTAAATTTGTTTGGGTCTATTATGCATGTGAGAACGATTCACATTCATTTGAAGAAATTAGTTATTATTGTTAGCTTATTGCTGAATCATTTGGTTAATGAGTTACAAAATGAGTTTAGTTGGTTCATTAGTAGGAGGGTTTTTAAGATGATTGGATTGTAAAGTTGTATTTATAGTAGCACTCATTGGCTAGGAAGAAGTGGCGTTAGAAGAGTTTCCTTACACACGAGCTAAATTCCTCCACACATATAACATGGATGACTTTAGGAGGTTGTCTAGCTAAATTATGTTAACTTGGGATAAATTCTTGGATATCGGGGTATATAAATGTATTCTATGTCTTTTGAGAAGGATCTAAGTATGAATTGTAATGTTGATATTAAAGTGATTTAACTTTTCGATTAATGCAAGGGAACACTTTTCCCACTAACTTAATGAGTTGTTACGAGTAATGAAATTTGAGTAAAGTTGTCAATGCATTGGCAACACTTAGAACCCAAATGATCACTACTACCACCAATTATTTCATAAAATCCTCTGCCACTACCATAACCTCTATAAAGCAAAGGCCAATATAAATGAGACAAGAAAATTCCTCATAAATCCGAACACAACAACTCGTGCTACAACCTTATGAAGGAAAGTCGTTGAATATAAATGACCCCTAATTGATTGCACAAAAAATATTATTACAATATTTTTATAAAATACTCCACCTCCCTAAGTAATTAATATGATATTATTAATAGAAATATACTTTTCATCCCCCACCGGAAAAATTGATGAGACAAATCATTTATCTTAGATAAAGTGAAATAGTTTTAATATAATTGCAACTTACCTCTAATAGAGGATATTTAATGAATAATTTCATATAAGAACAACAAATCGATAAAGGTACAACCCATCTACATTATCACCGCAATGTCTTGGGGTCCGTAAACCTTTTATTAATGCAAGTAAAAACTTTACTCCTTTCACAAACTCTAGTTACACCTTAGTGTCGAGACTAAGATAGAATAATAACTCTTACAACTCAATCCTTCTTATAAAATAAAATAAGTATCATATCATATAATCAATGCAAGTAATGTTTGAGTGTTTCAAATATCTCGTGGTGTTTATATAGGCCTTGATACCATTCATTCCAATTAAGAAGGTATAACCAAGAACAAGAGTCAAATGAGAAATAATTGTTTTAATTAAAACATCAACCAAATAATTCTACACTTATCAGCCTAACTCTTAAAACATGGTATTCTATACTACTCATATAATTCATGATAATTTTAATAGAGATGGATAAACGACATATTTCAATGTACGAACTAAACATTAGAAAACTCCAAGTGGGACATAATAGTGTCATAATATCCCTTGTTGTTTTAACCAAGTTCAATTAAAATGAAATGTAACCAAAGTAAACCCTCATAATGTTGTCTTCATACTTTACCCGAACCATTTGATTTGTCTTGCAATATTCATGCCCGAGATGGAGCAATCCCTTGCTTACTAGAAGTGGGAAATCTCCCAATTGTAAGTTATAATGCCTTACAAGTAATACTATCTATCAAAGATAACAATGGTATCGAGGTTCACAACCTCTTTCATTGACTATTCATCATTGTAGCATTATTACAAACATTTTCGAGATAAAAGAAAAAAATTAAGAAGTTAAGTAAAATAATACAAAGGTGGATATAACTTGCATTTCATTCTCATAAAGGAAGCCATACTCTTATAGGATATAGTTGTGGAAAAAAAAATGCATCGAACCCTTCCATGCATAGTAATGAGACAATAATGAGGATGCAAGCTCTTCACATTAATAAATTATTACCTCATCATATCCATATTAGATAGAGTCTTTCTCCAAAGTTGGTGGTGAGGGTATATTCATCTCGAAAAGGGATATCATAAATTGATTGCATTTTTAGGAGAAGTTTTAATTAATTTAAAGAATGAGATTTTTCATGGGAAGTGTGAGAGTTCCATGATTAGATCTCAATCATTCAACATAGATAATGAAATAGTAGTTTGAACCGAGGGGTATTAGTTTGGATTTGATTTAAAGGACCGAGGGCTCAAATTGAATCATTTTAAAAAAATTTCTTTTATCATATGGTATCACCAATGCACAAGAAATGATACCATCAAGGATGACATGTTCAAATATAAAGTACACTGTCCCTACTAGTTTAGGCCATATGATATCATCGGAAATGATATATTTGGATACAAGTGACATTGACCCTAATAGTATAGGAAAATTGTTGTCATTAATTCGAATAGGATTTTTTTAGAATTTTAATTTTTGAAAATTATTCTCAAAGAATCTAACCTTTATGATATAGTCTTTTAATTTTGATAATGATGATAAGAGAATATGATATTGATAGTGACATTCACACATCTCATGTCATTCATGCTAATTAAACTCTTGGCAAGATCTATGTTGAGAGTGTAAGTTATTTGTATAGTGTTAGTGGAAGATGAAGCTTGTTGTTTCTCATTGCTAGGTTGAGGAGCTAAATCAACCTTAGAATGATTAGGAAAGGGTTGATATAGTCTTTAAGGTGTTGCTGGATTGATTTATGGTCTCATGATGGTCATGCCTTTTAGTATGGTCATAAGCCCTCGTGGATTCCTCAAGTATCTTTTAGAACATACCATCATGATCAAAGTTGGAAACAAGCGAGAAAATATAGGGAAAAAAGATAGATATTTACATTTTTTGTGTGAATGATCCTAATTGGTGTGCCGAAACAAAGAAACTTCTCCTTGTACCATGGGGAGTGTGGAAAGAGGTATCCACAAGTGTTTTACAAGGTTTAGGAAGATGTTGCTCCAATTATTCCATGGAGAGAGATTGATCACAATTCCTATGGGAGGAAAAAGATGGATAATGACAATACCTCCATTAGATATAGGAGGGGATGAATCAACATTATGGATAGTATTTTGGAGAGTATTACTAGGATTAGGAGGTTATGAGAATCCTTCATCCATAACATTGCGATTCCGAGGTCTCGTTAGAATGCTTAGGTTCCTCAAATTTTGAGATTGAGGTTGGGGTTTTCTTGCTTTAGGCTTCAAACATGCATATAAGATAGTCTTACCTCTTATCTCGTTTGATGGGATTCTCCAAAGCAATAGGAGAAAAGGACCTAACCTTTTATTAAATGTGAGGTTCAAAATCACCAAGGAAGATATGATGAAGAGTGTTGTCAAAAAAGGTGTGATAAGTTTTGTTACAAAGGGTTTTCCGTTGCTTAATGAAGGATTGGAAAGTTTCACTCGGCCTTATATAAAATTGACGAGGATGTTTAGATTGTTCTCGAGTAGATCTTGAGGATGGGACTCGTTGATTACTATATTTATTAATCCCTCAAGTTCAACAATGGAGTTAACTGGAAGAGTATGAACTAATCTAAAGCATCGCTCGTAAGGGACTTGGCTAAGAGATTTGTTGTGGCATATGAATTATATTTGATCCAATCCTTGTAGGCATATCAAATGCTTTAATGTGAATATTAGGGTCAGTGGACCGTTGTAAGTAAGAGAAATGGTAATACCTCCAATTCCATAACAATTATATAGGGACCAAAGTTTCCTTCTAAATAGATTGGAGCACCTTATTGGTCAATGGTTATGGAGGAATACAAAATGGAGTCCCATTGGGAGATACTAGAGGAGGTAGGGGAGGACACTCGATTAGGTGTACCCCACTAATTTTGTTCAGTCTATTATGCATGTGAGAAAGGTTCACATTGATTTGAAGAAATTAGTTATTAGTGTTATCTTGTTTGACTCATTTGGTTAATGAGTTACAAAATGAGTTTAGTTGGTTCATTAGTAAGAAGATTTTGAAGTCGATTGGATTGTAAAGTTGTATTTGTAGTAGCACTCATTGGCTAGGAAGAAGTGGTGTTAGAAGAGTTTCCCTACACGGAGTTATATTCCTCCACACATACATGGATGAGTTTCGAGAGGTTGTCTAGCTAAATTATGGTAACCTAGGATGACATCTTAGATATTGGGGTATCTAAATGTATTCTATGTCTTTTGAGAAGGATCTAAGTATGAATTGTAATATTGATATTAAAGTGATTTTACTTTCTAATTAATACAAGGGAACACTTTTCCCACTAACATAATGAGTGTTATGAGTAATGAAATTTGAATAAATTTGTCAATGTAATGGCAACACTTAAAACCAAACTCGATCACTACTACTACCAATTATATCATAAACTCCTCCTCGCCACTACTACAACCTCTATAAAGCGAAGGCTGATATAAACATGAAAAGAAAATTCCTCATAAAACCGAACACAATAACTTAGGTATTTACCTTATGAAAGAAAATGGTTGAATATAAATGATCCCTAATTGACCGCACAAGATTTAGATATTGTTTTAAAATACCCCACCTCCCTAACTAATTAATATAATTAATAAAAAATATACTTTTCATCCCCCACTAAAAAAACTTGATGTAAAAAAGCGGGATAAAGTGAAATAGTTTTTCCACATGGAAACAAAAAAATGCAAGTCGGCATCCAAAGTCTATAAAGAATATGTTTGGAATCCAAATTCTATAAAGAAAATGTTTCAAATGGTAGTACCACCCCGTAAAGGGGATTTTCCCATTCATCTCCAATACACTTGTCCCCCATTCTAATATGTTGGTTCATTTCTTGTTCACCAAACTCTTGGATATGTTTTAAATTTGACGGTTATTTATATCTTTTAAATAATTACGCCGAAGGCGTTCCCCCTATGGTAAAGGACCTCCGGACGTTTCTGCGACTGTCTTAAAATTGACGGTTTGACGGCCGTTTGGACGTTTTCGCATTTTTCGTCTATTTTTTGGGTTTTTCTTACGGCGATAGTTGGGCGCTTTCATTGTCGAAGAATCTCTGATGGCCTGGGTTGCTTCCTCTTGTCAAGAATGTAAGAGGACATCATGAGAGTAGATTTAATAGCCGTTGGGCTCTATGTGGGATGGATGGTTTTATGTACGCACTAATTGGTATAGGCCTGAGCGCAATGGAGGACCAGAAAAACACTCTCACGACACCATCGATTCTTTGCTCCACAGCAAAGGATTGTATGTTTTTTTCGATAAAACAGAATTTGAACCTAGACAAGAATTATATCCAACCATCGAAGCAGCAATTCACACATCTTTGGTTCACATTTCCATATTCTCCCCCACATATGTCGAATCGTATTGGTGCTTGGATGAAATTTGTTTAATGCTCGCGAATGACGCTATAATTATTCTGGTCTTTTATAACATAACCAACCATTACATTGCCCAATACAGTCAATCCTGGGACGTTCATGGTGGTCGTAGCACTATCTAAAATACTGTTGATGTAGCTTTTGATTTTTTCTCCAGTTGTAAAAATCACCCTGGTGGATACATATACCAAAGGCAAATGCCCAAGTTGCAATTTCGCATATCCTCTGTCAACTGCAGATGTTATTTGGTGAACTCGACTCTTATTTCCATTTCAGAGGCGTTTCGCTTCAGATTCATAAACCGAAAAAAACCCATAATTGAATTGCAATTAAAAAAAATCATCAACCCAAAAACAACTTCTCAAATTTAATAATGCTTGTGAAGAAGCCTTAAAACTTCTGGGGCCCGAAAAATCCAAAAGCTCTTCTATCCATAAAGACGAGTAAACCAATCACTAATAATGTCGTTCTTTTAATCCACTAATTTAATCCACACAAGATTGCAATTAAAAAAATCATCAACCCAAAAACAACTTCTCAAAGTTAATAATGCTTGTGAAGAAGCCTTAAAACTTCCTACGGGGCCCAGAAAAATCCAAAAGCTCTTCTATCCATAGCACGAGTAAACCAATCACTAATAATGTCGTTCTTTTTAATCCACTAATTTAATCCACACAAGATTCGTCTTAAAGGAAACCATAAGGTGATGTGATTTTGTTTCAAAGTTTTAAAAAGAAATATAATTAAATAATTTGACCTATTTTGAAGAATTTACTCTTTGGCCCATGATACAAGTGATCGACTTGGTTGTAGGTAATCATGCAACAGTCATGAAAGGCCCAAAGGTCTGGGCTACGAAGTCAACTTAATGAATCTTCATCTTCTTGTTGGAATTCCTGATCGTATTGTTGAGCTTCGTCTTCATGTTCATCCAATCTCAGGTGACATTGAGTTGTGAGACGTTGGTGATTACAGATTAGAATCTGGGCGAGTGCGAGTGGAGGACGAGCCACGTGATGAGAATATCTTGGTTATAAGTTCGCCTATCACTTGCAAAAGGAATCAATCGGTTTAACACGACAGATAACGAAATATGGAAGAAAACTGTTTGTCGCGGAATTGTTTTGTGTTCAAGGCACATCATCATGGTTCGATTTGAGCATTTCCAGGCATTGTATGTTTTTTATTTGGAGGGTATTATTGAAAGTGGCGACCCATCTTATGCTGGCTGGAAACTCGACCTTAAGTAGAATTATCGTATCACAAAATTAAAGCGATGATAATGTTTTATCTGGGGATTGAATAACTGTAGGCTGCCATGGCTGCGACCATGAGGATTGTATCTGGATGCTTGTGGGATTTAGGAGGCAATTTGTCGCATGCCTAATTTTGAAGGAAAATTTGAAGGATGAGCTTGATGAAGAACGGCGACCCCTTTATCTATAATGTCATCGCTTCTACAATACGGATTTTTGTGGATGTCCTTGGATCAAATTTTATTTGAAAATGGCTTTATATTATTTCTCGTCTATCCTATCGGTGGTATAATAGTGTTTTAGTTTAGTTTTTAATATTTTTTACTTTGTATTTATTATTTATGATTCTAATTTATTTTCAATTTATTATTTGTTTTATGTTGATTTTATTTAATTTCATATTTTATTATTTGTAATTAGTAATATTGTTAGCCGTACACTCATGATATTTGTTAGTAGTCCTTCCTATTTTGTATGATATGAGAAAGGTAGGGAAAAAAGAGAAATGAATCTGATGGCATGGAAGAGAAGACCCATTTCCACTGGGTGAAGACAGATCCGAGAAACCATACTCACACTCATACCAACAATCGCTCGATCAAGACATGAGCATGACCAACAGGTGCAAGAGTCTGAGGAATTTGTTACAGACAAAAGAGGAGCACAATGTCGTTGCACATGCAGGAAGTAGACATTAACTCCAAGCAAATAATGAAAAATATATCTATTAATGAGTAGAAGGTATCTACTTCAACCAGATGGAAAGAGTGCAGACAAACATCAAGATCCACGATGAAACTGTAGTCACGAAATCAATCGACAACATGAATCCATAGGAACCATTTTTAGGGAAGAAATCTTCTATATCTCATCTTCAAATTTTCGGAAGTAAAGCCCATATAAGGATAAAGTTGGACGTGAAGTCAACTACCTACATCTTTACATGATATAATGATTATTCAATGGGACAGGTTAAATATTGATCCAAAAACCAAGAAATATTTCAATAGTAGGGATGTTTGGTTTGACGATATAGGTGCTTGAAGTGAACCGTCCATAGAATCATACATAAAACTTTCAAAAGAAAGTCTTATGCTAATTCAAACATATGAAGAAAATAGTGAATGTAATAATGGGAAAATTGGTGAAAATCCGCAACCTATTGTTCGAAGTATGAGAAAAGGGTGTACCAATCTTATTAAAGATGCAAAGATAGATGGTGTCTTATACACATCTAATTCTAGACCAAAGGCTTGTAGAAAAGATCACGAAGAGTAAAACATGGTTTTAATGAGTAAAATTTGGTTGTCTGCAATTCCAAAATCACAAGATTCAAAACCAAAACTAGAAGATCTTCCACTGAAGAAGCTATCAATCAGACATAACATGGATAACACCATTGAAAAATAAGTGGAAAGACTCAACATGCTTCAAAAGTCTAGAAAATCAATACTGAAGAGCATCTTAAGAAAAATGGATATTTGAAGAGTCTAGGTGATACCTGTCTCAACCTCAAACAAGAAGGGGGATATGGTAATCAACAAAGAAAAATGAGCTAACAACAAAGATAAAGGATCATGTAGCATTTGTGAAGGACTGACTGCACATTCCAAAAAACCAAACTATCATGAACATATCCAACATCTCTACTTTTCTTCACTAGCTGAACTGCATGGAGAATTTTTCACTGTAATCACTTATGTGTAAACCAAATTAGAATTCTTAAGGAACCAAGGGATTTTTCATTGCCTGTAGAGGGTAAACTTTGTAACTGTCTGTGGCCAGGTCGTGTAGGCAGAGCAACACGTTTTCTTTTGTTTTCAATTTGATTTTCAAATTGCGAGAAGCTTGACAACATTAATGTACAAGTTGGGAGAGATTTAGGTAGGTTACAAGTGTGAGAAGAAACCATTCGAGCCCTGAAGAATTCCAGTCCTAGCCTAGGCTGAGTTAGCCAAGACTAAGACTCTGTCATATAATCAATAATAACTCCTAGAAAATACCAACTTCTGCTATGCAACACTTTCAAGTTACACACAATACTTTACAAGCATATGAACATTTTTCACCAAAATTGCATATATTTCACCCATACACATTATTTGAATCCCTCGAGAGTGTGTCGTTCACCTAGAATTAAACATAATAATATAATATCCATTTCCAGGTTCAGAATACTCAATATTACATAACTTTCAGTTTGGGATAATCTCATATAGGTCCAATTGATTTCTCGGTTGTTTTCTCTTTGTCTGAAACCTTTCTTTCAAAGTTGTAAAACAGGGTAGAACATTTTATGCCTCAAGAGTGCTTCTATCTTCTAATGTTATATTTTATTAAAAATTCCAATCCGTAAAAATTTGTGAAGTTTATACCTCAATATTCCTTATGAAAGTCTTTCTATTCTCCAATTACAACATCTTTACTCTAGCTGACAAATTCTATATCACATTTTGTAATTCAATAAGGACTTTCAAATTTCTTTGTAAACTTATCTATAACATATCAAGGTCCATGAACGCACCTCCAACTGCAAGTCGAAGCTCTAGATCTTCCTCATTTATAGATGGTTGCACCCGAAGAGACCTACGAGGAGCTCCATTTCTAACCTGGTCAAATAGATAGAAGCTATACCGCCTTTTAGAAAGAACTCCAAATCATAAATACAAACACAAACATGATACATAGCTAATCACTGTGGCCATCTAACCTATTCCTGAGAAATCAATTTCAATATCTCACTTTTAACACATATAAGGCTTTAATTGATTATACTCGAGTACAACGGTTAGTAGTAATGTTAAAATGCATAGTGAGAGAGGTGTGACTAAGACATACTTGCAAGTTTGCATTTGGGGCAGTTCCATTGTGGCTGTGTTGAGAGAGGAGGAAACATTTGACGATTCAGATGGTAGTGAGGAAAGCGCATCATCGTCGATTAAGACATCTTTGTAATAGGGGTCATGTTGGATTTTATATTGCAAGGTTGCACAAACACGAGATCTACTGACGTAGAAATCATAATTTAAGGTTACCTAGGTTTCAAGGTGAATATTCAACGCGTCAATATTAGAAATCTGCCCCTTGCCAAATTGGTCTTGAAGAATTGCTTCCATCTTCTCAGCATCCAAAGAACTCAATCAATGAACATAACCAAGTAGATTGCCTCAAATCTAAGGCGCGGGAACATATTTAACAGATTTTACATGGCTCTTAAAATTAAATAATCGTCCCCCATAGTACCCAACACAATTTTCTAAAAAAGCTATATACTGAGTTCTCTTACCAAAGCCTTGAAAAAAGCAATTTGAGGAAGCGAATACTGAGTTCCCAGTTTGGCCTGTTCATCAGCTAATTTGTTGATCATACCATAATAAACTCGACCATCATACTGGTTTGTGCTGGCTCTAACCTCAAATTTGTAGCTTAGTGTGCTTGAGTTCACGACTATATACTAAACTTTCAAATCCCATGTCAACATAACATACTGCCATTGAAGATTATTGTTAAAATAAGGTATTCGAGCCCAAAATTGACAAGTAAATTCCCAAGCAACATGTACTCCATCCAATATTGAGTTTTTCTTTTACTTTAATTTGGGATGTATCAATCCCAAAACATGGGCTCATCTTACTCACAAAGCTACATCTTAAAAATCAGCAAAAAAACATCATTTTATTTACCAAATAAAATCATTACTGCATCTGCATTAGTCATGTAGTGCTCAATAGTTTCCATGCACAAATGCAAGGAGACAAGGGTTCAATATAAAAACATCAGTTCAGTAAATTTCTTTTGCAGATAGATGTATCTATGTTAAAACAAGGAGGGAGGTAATCACTAGACTTTGCATGTGATGGTACTTGAACAATAAAAAGAAATAACTTCAATCAACCATATCAAATGTCAAATGAAAGGTCAAAGGATTTGAACGCTCCGAGAAGAGGCCAGAAGGACCTACCAAAAGCAGTAAAAACATTGGAAATACACCCCATAGAAAAAAAGAATATCAAACATGTTTATAGTGCAAAAGGAACTTGGAGTAGTAGACTTTTGGTACAAGTAATAAAATCTACTTTTTTATATGTTTCAAACTACATAGCTAATTTTTATATTCCCGCATTTCACACATATGAATGGTAACATAGAGGCTCCACACATGTCCACAGTTTATTATGGCTTGAGAACACCCCTAAATTTGATGCAATGGATTGGGAGGATACACCAATTATTGAGGCAAAAAAACAATACTTTATAAAATTGACAGCAAAGCGCTACCACTCATGATATGAGATTTGCAAATGTATATATATGAATTTGTAACAAGTTTGAAATGTAGAGATGGAACCTTTAAATGAAGTGGTTCATCTATATTCCTACACTTAACAAATTCAATCACACCCATTATCAACATCAACTACACAAGCAATAACTATCCCTCTAAATCAAATAACATATACCGTTCGGCGTTCACATTGCATTGTACACATGCGATTGCTAGTTTTAAAGGAATAATACCATTTCAAATATTCATATATATATATATATATATATATTGAAATTGAAAATTATATTGATTTTTTTAAATATTATAAAATTAAAAATATTACAAAAACATATATAAATATTGTTAAATTAGAACAAATCTATTGTGATGTTTTAAAAATCAAAATTGAATAATTGAATATATGGTAAAATTAAATTGTAGTAAAAATATAATTTTTTTCGATCTTGTATTATAATTATATTCATTGATTCTAGTAAACTATTGAAAATAAAAATAACAATAATTTATTAAAAAAATGTGTTAATATTTATACATCAAATTGATTCGGGAGTGTCTTTATCCATTTATTTAAGGAATAAACGTTTTTGTAACTAGTGCCTTTCATGGCTTTCTCTAATGTTGTGACATGTTAACCACTTTCATTTAATTCGGATTTAATGATTTGGATTTAGCTCAACCATTGGTTCCTCTCAAATTTCTTTTCGAATATAAAGTAAAATTATGGTAATCCTAATGGGCCACATGAATTGACTCATATTTCAATTGACATGGATCTCTAAATTATTTTTGGCCAATAAGCCTTTTCAAAGTGTGCTTTCTTTATAGAGTCATTATTATTATTGTGTTTTTGTCGTTTTCAATTTTGAAATACTAATCAAAACAATCGCGATGGTAAGAAGGAGGGAGGCAAAAGAATAATATTTTGTAACTTTTAAGCTAATTAATAATTGAGGAAATCTTTTAAATAGTGCAGGTTGAGACTTTACATGATTACACAAATTTATGATCGCTAATTCGTTACATTATCATAAATTTATAAAGGACAATTCGTTGCAATTATAAATTTACCGTTGGTCATGTTGCATAAATACAAATCTCAACCTTATAGTCATGTTACATTAAACATAATTTCACAATCATGAACAACCCTAAAAAAATCCATCTCCGAAAACATGTAGCAGATCTACAAGGATATAAAGAATTCCACCCTAAAGGCCGATGTCTACAACCACATATATCCATAATTGGTCCTAAAGAAAATAGAAATCTTTGCTATTAATCAGTAATGAAGTTGAACATATGGAAGAGGAGGAGATAGTTATGTCTAATGACATCATTTTCAATATACACTACACAAAAAAAGGGATGCAACATTTGCTCACTGAAACCGGTTTCCTCGAGTGACAAATCAATGGTGAGCTTTACTTTCTTCTTTTCTCCATGGAATTTATTAACAATGGCTTAATAATATGGATCCTCGTTCTCATTTTTCTTTGTAATATAAAATGTAGCAAATTTCTTGTTACAATTTTTGGATACGTTTTAAATTTGACAGTTATTTATATATTTTAAAGTAATAATACCATTTTAAATAGTGTTATAATTAATTTTATATATTTTTAAAAAATTGAAAATTATATTGATTTTTTAAAATATTATAAAATTAAAAATATTAAAAAACATATAAATATTGTCAAATTTAAACAAATCTTTTGTGATGTTTTAAAAATCAAAATTGATTAATTGAATATATGATAAATTTAAATCATATTAAAAACATAAATTTTTGTGATCTTGTATTAAAATTTCACAACTTCAAATTAATAAATATTTATTGATTCTTTTAGACTATCAAAAATAAACAAATTAAAAAATTATTAAAAAAATGTGTTAATACTTACACTTAAAATTGACATCACCCATATACATAGGATTTCAATTAAAAAATTATTAAAAAAATGTGTTAATGCATAGACTTAAAATTGTCGTTGTTAATGTGTTAATGTGTTATTGCATAGAATTATTAAAAATCTTTGTGGAGGCGGTGTTTGGGGCTTTGGCTCTTTGTGTTGGACTGAATAAATTTGGATCGAATAAAACCAATGCTAATATGATGGAAGGAAAAAAGAAGCATGAAGTCCCTAACACTTCCCCTGCAGCTGCGACGGATTGCTCATTCAAGGAGGTTTTACAAAATAAGACAGAGTTCAAAACCATGAGGCCTGCTGAGAGCAACCCCTGTGTAACCTTTGGAGATGAAGTCCTCGAATCAGAGGTATTTTATCAAGATCATGCCTTGATATGTAGATTCATTTGGACTTTGGCCTAGCCTACCTATCTTACACGAATGGATCTCCAAGCATTGGATCCCGCTTTTAGAAGGAAGGTTAGATCTCTACCCATGTGCTAAAGGAATCTTTATTGTTGCTTTTGAATCCATAGCTGATAAGGATATCATCGCTAAACAACTGTGGGCCTGCCAACAAAGATACCTTATCTTAAAACCCTGGTTTCCATCATTTAACCCTCTCACGGAATCTTTCTCCCGCAAACCAATTTGGATCAGATTACCCCACCTTCCTCTTCAATTCTGGGACCAAAATTGTCTGATTTCCATAGGCAATACATTGGGTAGTATCATTAACATTGACTCTGAAACATTTGATTTCACACATACAACCTATGCAAGAATTCTTGTTGAGATTGATACTTCAAAGGATCTTCCAGCTCACATTGAGCTAAGAGTGCAAAATCAAACTTGGACTCAACCTTTGGACTATGAAGGTCTACCTTTTCGATGCAGGGGATGTTTCTCTTTGGGACATTCTTCCGCCAATTGCAAGATGGTGAAACAGAAAACTGATAATGCTAATTGGTGGAAAAACACCCTCCCGGAACATCTGATTTTTGAACCTAAGGACACCCCTAGTGATGCAGCTAATGAGGAAGACATGATGGAAACAGTTCCCGAAACCCCTTCCAGAGAAACCAAAGATCATGCAAATAAGACATCATCTGGGGAAACACAGAGGGTTGGAAACAAAGAACCAAAAGTGTCTATAGCGGCTAAGGAGAATCCCCCTCAATCTCCTTGTTCAAATAATACATATCAGCCGATAACAGATTTTGAGGTCTTTATTCCTCTGCAGAAGGCTTCTGAGGAATGGATTATGGTTCGAAACAAGAAGAAAGCGGCTCGTCAGAGAAAACAAGCGCTAAGTAAGCTGTTCGAGCTTGTTGCTTGTTGTTGATTTGGTTCTTTTCTTTGCAGAATGTTGTTCTGCCTTGGGGCTTTTTTGCTATATCTGGATGTTGATCTCTTTTTGTTTTTGGTACAACTGTGAAATCTGGCTTTTGAGCCTTTCTGTACAAGGGTATAGTCCCTTTCAAAAAACTATTTAACATTAATAAAAAAAGATTGCCATTGTCCATATACATGGGATTTCGATCACATTTGTGGAGTGTCTTTGTCCATTTATTTAAGGAATAAACGTTTTTGTAACAAGTGCCTTTCATGACTTTCTCTAATGTTGTGACATGTTAACCACTTTCATTTAATTAGGATTTAATGATTTGGATTTAGCTCAATCATTGGTTCCTCTCAAATTTCTTTCCGGATATAAAGTAAAATTATGGTTATCCTAGTGGGCCACACGTATTGCCTCATATTTTAATTGACATGGATCTCTCAATTATTTTTGGCCGATTAGCCTTTTTAAAGTGGGCTTTCTTTGTAGAGTCATTATTATTAGTGTTTTCGTTTTCTTTTGTACTTCTTATTTTTCATTTTCAATTTTGAAATACTAATCAAAACAATCTCGATGACAAGGAGGAGGGAGGCAAAAGAATAATATATTGTAACTTTTAAGGTAATTAATAATTGAAGAAATCTTTTAAATAATACATTACACAAATTTATGATCACCAATTCATTATGATTATAAATTTATAAAGAACAATTTATTGCAATCATTAATTTACCATTAATCATGTTGCATTAAACATGATTTCACAATCAGAAACAACCTTAAAAAACCCATCTTTAAGAACATGTATCAAATCTACAACGATATAAAAATACCACCGAGGAAGCCTATATCTGCAACCAGAGATATCCCAAATATAGAGGAAACAGAAATCCTTTCTATTAATTCCTAATGAAGAGGAGGAGATAATTCTGCCTAATGACACCATTTTCAATTGATGCAACACCAGTTTCCTCGAGTGACGAATCAACGGTGAGCTTAGACTATTGTTTGGCATTTTTTTAAAATATAAAATCTAGGAAATTTTGATAGATTTGATGGACCACTTTGTAAACGATTTTCTATTTTATATCGTGTTTTTTAATTGAAGCACAATCCTCCAATACTTATGTGAAGTACAATTTGTAGGCTTCCATGTTCCGTCTAAATTAACATTTATTAAAGACTTATTTGGTAAAATATGCTTGAAATCTTTATACTCTATCACAATATAAAATTATTTGTATGGAAATTTAGTCTAACATACCCTCAAACACCTGTTATTTTCATTGAGATTGTTTATCATCCAATGTTAAAACCTTTAGGAAATTAACGTATGTTCTTTTGTGAATTTGTCCTATTAGTCATGCATTTATTGATATATTAAATTGCATATTATAATAGCACATGAACATTTCTATTTATATTATTTCAAAATGGGTTAATAAATTTAAAATAATTATTTAATAATTATGAGAATTGTATTATTAAAATAAAAACTCATTTTTATGTAATAGTTTTTATATTATTTTTAAATTTGTATTTGAATAAAAATCTTATTAAAATTTAGATTCTAATTTAATGTCATGATTATTTTAAAACAAAATTTAAATTTAAAGATTAACAAAATCAATGCCAACACATAAGATCAAAAATGAAATTTACATTTTTATATGATACAAAATTAAAATAAAAAGAAGAGTTAGGTTGACAAGAACTTAAGGGTACAAGAAACCAATTCTTTTCATTTATTGTATTTCATCTTTTATTATATTTTTATTGTCTTAATACAAGCCTTGAATGTATATGATTTTATTGTGTTAATATGATCCTTGAACATAAGTGAGATGGATGGTGAAATTAGATAGCCAAGAAAACAAATAATTTTACATTTATTCGTCAATTATATTTACACCCCAATTATGACACTTAATCACATGTTTCTTCCTATAAGTAATATTATAGTCTCCATCAATACTTCACAAATATATTTTCAACCAAAGAAAGTAAGACATTTTTTTACATTATAAATATCTTTAACTACACTACGTGACATAAGTTAGATTTTTGAAATATATGTATTGTCTATAACAACACACATTATTCAAATTCTTCACTTGCAAAATGTATTTCTATGAAAGAAAGCACACATTGAATTGTCCAAGATTATATAAATTCATTAATGATATGCTTCAATAAATATGTTTTTTGAGAATTTTATTCATTTTGTACTAATAAACATGTGCAGGTATCAACCTTCCAAAACACCTATGTTACTATCATTTATTTCACGTGAGGCCACAACAATGTCACCTCATTGGTATAAGCAAAGACATATTTTGTAAGATGTTGACATGTGTAGTATTGAATGTTATTTGACACTTCTACTTGCATTTAAACACTTCCAAGTCTTCCTTCTTCTTCGTACCCTCAAGCAAATTAGAACAATCAAAGTAGAGGGAAAATGAGTAGGAAACAATAATATGGAGAAATAAAATAAGCAAGTAATGATGATATTATTTTACATAATTCAATTTGAATTAATAATATTATAAAAATAGACCCTTAGATTATGTGGATGTAATTAAAATTATTCCATTTTATTTTTAAAAGTATATATGAGTGGAAAATAAATGGAAGTAGAAGGTAGTCATAGTTTAAATAATAATTATTTTTGTTAATGAAGAATAAGAATAAATGATATATTTGTTTTGCACAACACAAGTAAAATTAACATAAAAGTAATCTATCCCAATTTACAAAGTTTTGTGGGCTTTGTACACATAAACATTAAAAGTAGGCTTTATGTTGGAAATATTTGAAGGAATGAGAATAAAAATGTTTGAAGAAATGTTAGTATGAATTGATGATAATAATAATAATTGGTTTTATAATTCACAATGTCAAGCAATTTGTTTTTAGATTTATAGATGATTAATAGCATATGGGACTACCTTGTACTTAATATGCAAAATGCATCTAACTATGCATCAAATATAAGGTATACATACTCTACCTCTTGTAAGATTTTAACCATTAAGTAAACTTAATAAGAGAAAGATCACCCTCCTTTAAACATAATGAATCCATCAATTTCTATAGTATTGAATGATTTAAACATTTATAACAAAAAATCATTCCATGAAAAGAAGCTTAAACAACTAATACATTTTGTACTTTTATTTTAGTTGAAATAAAACAATTACCTACCATATATCATTGTAGACACCTAAATTCCACTTTTGCAATTTTATTGTCAAACGCACACGAATTTTAACACCCGCTAAAATACCCGCACGAGACCCAAGAACAACCTAGGGCTAATTAGAAAAAATATGGATTTTTTTAAAAGTATGCCCGCAAAACGTTTCGAAAACAACAATTGCTTCATTAATGTTTCTAGTCAAATGTATTTAATAGATAATTTTTTTCCGTTATAATAAATATTAAACCCACATTAAACTTTAATGAATTTAATCTAACTAAGCATGGAAAATTTCCTAAGTGTTATTTAAATAAACAAATTAATTCCTACTATAGTTGAATATCCCCCATGAAATGTCAAGGGTAAAAGAGGCCAATATAATTAAATACCAAAGTTATTTAATTTCTACAAGGTTGAAACAATTAGCAAGGTCCCTCATTTAATATTGGGTTAGAATAATAAACACTTCCTTACCCCAAAAGTGACCCCTTAAAAAGTCAACCCATGTTTTTGAAATTAAAACATTTAAATTAAAAGGTAATTTCCACTCACCCACTCTCCACCTACTTTTATAGGGATGAATCTCATCCCTTGGATGGATTCAATTAGGACCCTTGATGAGGAAATAGGGCAACTAACCCTAAAGCATGCTTATGAAGGCTTCTTTCTCATTTCCATTTGGTTCATTATTTTCTCTTTTGTTTTGTAGGTTGTTGGAGGAGGAAGGGAAGCCATTGGAGGCCATTTCAAGCTTTTGGAGAGGCTTTATAAGTTTTATTATTCTCTCATTTTGTTCACACCCTCTCCTAGGGTTTTAAAAGCTTTTGTTAAATATATTTAGCTTAGTTTTCTTTGATTTGCCCAAATGGACTTGTGGGTTTTACCCATTTTGATAAGGTTAAGATTTGGATTCATTTTTTTTTTTTTTTGAGTAAGAGAAAATGTGTATTTATATATTTTTATTTACTTCTCGAATGATATATATATGTACACACACACACACACACACACACACACACACACACACACACACACACACACACACACACACACACACACACACACACACACACACACACACACACACACACGTATATGTGTGTGTGTGTGTCTTATGCACACAGCGTGCATTGAGGGAAGTACAAGCGACAATTGTTATACATTGCATACGAGGCCTTGAAAATAGAATGCACGGGGTTTGGTTGTATGCCCATGCACTGCTTAAGGCATTGGGGTTTTAAGTTAATAGTTTCAAAGACTATGGGGTGGGGTAGTCGACCCCACCCCACCACCCCCCCCATATATATATATATATATATATATATATATATATATATATATATATATATATATATATATATATATATATATATAATTTTATATTATATTTCTTTTTTTGCTATAGCTTATAGAAGCATATTTTCATTAATATAATAATATTAATAGTACATGAATATTAATATATTTTCATATTAATAAGTTCATTAATATCAAAATATTTAATTGTTAATAATATAAAGAAAGTATTAACCCTACTACCAAAAGTAGTAATGGGATATAGCTAACACTATTGACAAATAAATACTTGCACTTGCTTTCTCCTCTACAATTTGATAAAATTTGCATAGGGGTAAAATAGATTTCATTCCATTTCCCTTACTAACTTGTAATGGATTTACAATGAATTTTATATGAGGATAACATACTAAAGTTAGAACTTGGATCACTTAATTGGCCTATTTCAAGACTAATGAAAACTTAAGTAATTTCCATCTACTTGAATAAAGTTTAACTTTCCTACAACAATGCAAGAAAATGAACAAGATAGTCTAACTTCTTCTTTTACATGCCTTTTAAATATTAAAATAAAATTTACTATTCTTTAACTTTTCACAACATACCAAATTGCAAACATTCTCACAACCAAACTTTACAAAATTTCCAATAAGTTTTAAAATTGAGAAAACACTAACTTTCCAATCAAATCTATACACTTTTGTGGGAATTAAAACAACTACCATGAAATAAGATAATTCCCTTTATAACTCCTTTTTAAGTTCACCAAAAGTAACTTGCAAAATAGATATTTCATTCCCTTTTTCCACATACAATATAACTTTAATGTCCAAGAATCAAAAAAATTTCACCACAAATACTAATACAATGTCTTCCACTTAAAGTGGGAAAAACAATACAATAATGAAGGCTAAAATGAAATACAACTTGTCTTCAAGTATAGCTCCAAAATCAACTCTTCAATCAAGCTCCATCTTCTCAGCACTTGGCCACAACAACCAAAAATGGGGGAGAGGCAACACTCTCCACCCAACCAAAAATTCCAATGAGGAGAAGCCATCCTCCTCATTGGCCCCCGAGCCCCAACCACATTGCAATGAAAAATAGATTCAACTCATGGAAACAAAACAAGCTTCCACATCACAATACAATATTTTACAACCATACCAAAACACAAACAATACAACTACAATCACAAGAAGGAAAGCAACAAAATACACAAGGCTTCAACATGCAAAAGCCAAAGGAGCAAGATCTATGGGGAGGTCACTTATGCCTCCCAATGGGAAATGGGTACCCACCTTAAAACCCTCAATACACATCTCAAAACCCCTACACACTCTTATGCCTCCCTCAAGAACCTCTTATGCCTCCCACATTCTCTTATGCCTCCCTACAATCTCTTATGGCTCCCTCATAAAAATAGACCAAGTAAGAAATGCAAGCAATTTCTTGTCCAAGGTGGGGCACCCAACCCAACTCCCTCCAAAACATGAAAACTCTTATGCCTCCCCACATGTAAGATCCCCATAGTCCCCTCCTACACCAAACTTAAGAAATCTACCCAAGCACCCAACAAGCATACCAAAACACTCAAAAACATGCACATATACACAATATAAAAGAAAATATTTTACAAGAGTATAGCTCCTACCTTTCCATGGTAGAGCTTGATCCAAGAGTCCCACACCAAGCTTCTTCAAGCCCAAACAATCACCAAGAAGCTCCAAAAATCCACAAGCACTCCAAAATCCTCTAACTCCCAAAAATGCAAGAGCACAAAGAAATGAAGTAACCCCCAAACAAGCAAAAGAACTTGAATAAATAGAAAAGGGAGAGAGGAGGGTGAGGTGGCTCCATGTAGGATGCCACATCACTCATCCTCAACTCCACCTCACAAGTCAAACCTCAACCCCAATGCACCATAAATTGGTGGGTGAGAGGAATGACAATTTACTTATACACACAATCTAAGCCCACACCCCTTAAGGACCAAAAATAAATACA
This sequence comes from Taxus wallichiana var. yunnanensis, assembly GCA_018340775.1. Lineage (NCBI taxonomy): Eukaryota > Viridiplantae > Streptophyta > Pinopsida > Cupressales > Taxaceae > Taxus > Taxus wallichiana. The sequence continues at coordinate 361,636,423 of CM031244.1, read as the reverse complement.
TGTAAGAAAGTGCAATAAAAATTTACTTTTTTGTCTTCCCAAAACACATAATGGGGTCTAATTTTGACCCCCAACCCATAGGTAGGGTTGGTACAATAAATTAAGAGGTGTGGGACAAGTTTAAATTGTCCCACAAGCCTCCAAAATTGACCCTTAAGGCCAAATCTGAATTTCCAAGGAGATGTGGAGTGTACAACACTCAAGATCTCAAGCACTTGAACACATAAACCAAAGAGCTATCAAATCTAATAAATGAATTCTTTTGTCCCATCCATGATTAATTTAGCAACATGATTAATTTACTAATCTAGACACAAATTAATTAATTAATTAATAAAGGAGAAAAATACATCACTAAATAATCACATACTAAAATTAAATAAAGGAAGCAAAATGAAAGAAAACACATAACCCCTTGGTCACAGTTGGAGGTGATTCCCCCCATGGGAACCCCCTAACAAAAATTCAAACACACACACTTAACAAAATACAATTTTCCATAGTGACCCTTGTTGAATTCATCTAGCATTCCAATGTGGTTGGTCTCTAATCCCCATTGGTTGTGTTATATTTTACCTGCAAAACATACAATACCTCCTTGACCTTGCGGCCACATAAAAACATCCAATATAGGATATACAATATAAATCAACAATCATCCACATATAAATTAAATTAAATTATCATCTAGATAAGTAACGTTACTAATTTCAATTTCCAACACATCTCAATTCTACATTTCATCAATATTAATGGATCACAAGATTAGTTCAACTGCTAAGGTCTACTCAATATAACGAAAACATGAATGTCAGAATATATAACCATGTCAACAATCCATCATCATCAATATAACATATCTCTAATAATCCACACACACATAATACTATAAATCAAAATCCAACCATAATCCATGTATCTCAATCATCTAACATCAAGCTAATTCAAAATGATACTATAATGTCCATACATATAGCCAACAATATCAAAATCAAAAGTAATAGGTGTCGAAGGGAAGTGGGCACTACACAAATCACTCCCATTGTTACCAATTCATTATGATTCGTAATTTCTTCTAATTAACTAACATTTCTTACTATTTTGGCCAATTAACAACACATTGTTGATTGCCTAACTTCTTTCGCATTCAGGATGCCACTTTACGATGAATCGTAAGTCAAAATCCTCTTCCAAACAAAAAATTAGTGATTATTAGCTAATTAAGTCTATTTTCCCCTTGTTTTGGTCAATATACCTTATTATTGGCTCAAACCCCTCTTCTAACCACTCAAAATCACCCCACTTCCTTCCAGCAAGCTTCAAAAGCTTATCCTAGCCTCCTAATTTACCGTAAGAGCTTGATTAAGGCTCCTCACATTTTAATTACTTGTTAATTCACTAATTATGATTAACAAAGCCTTAATCATGATTATCAATCCTTAATCTAATTTGTGCTTTTAGTCCCACATGCACCAAGATGCTAGTTTTCCTCAAAGAGAAAACTATAAAAAGGAATCACCACATACCTTTAAACTTAACATCATGCTTTGATTTGCATCTCATATAAGAAATATGATTTATAGCCAAGCTCAATCCTTGCCTAAAGTCTTCAATGGGGTTAGTAGATGGGTATTCAATATGATATTTTAGTCATTGTTGGAGAGACCATTTCACCTCTCTTGGAGTAGCAACAAAACCAATTTGATTTCCCTCTTAGATCTATTTAGGTCTATGTTAGTTTAGCAATTCATACATAGTAAGGATGATTTGTAGATTAGTGTTTAATTCCATTTAGTTTACATTATTAACATGATTTTAAGCTTTGATCATTGATGAATCATTCCTAGAATTAGAGCTTGACTATAGGTGGCAATGGTGTTAGCCTTTCCTAGTTAGTCATACTATTTACTTTGTAAAGTTTAGGGTGTTATCATTTGGCACGCCTAGTGGGACCATACCCCATTTGCATTCATTTTAAAATCTTTTTAACTTAGTTTCAAAGTTTTTCATTTCAAGATTTCTAGATTAGTTTCAAGTTTTCTAGATTAGTTTCAAGTTTTCTAGTTTAAATTCAAGCTTTCTAGATTACTTTCAAGATTTTTAGATTAGTTTCTCAATATTTTTAGATTAATTTCAAGTTTTTAGAGTAATTTTCAAATTTTTGTAGATCAATTTTCAAACTAGATAGTTGTTTCAACTAGATTAGTGGTAGAAGTTGGGTTTTCATGTTCTTTTCCGGATAAAAAGAGGTGAAGTGCTTGCGAAATTTCCTCAAAAAGCTAAAGTTTTTGATCTTTTTCCAAAAATCTTTGTCAAAACTCATATTTTGATCACCTACAGGAAGGCTTGCCCTGTGCATCAAAGGGGGTGCATGTACATCAAAACCTGCGCTTTGTGCATCACTTGTCGCCCTGTGCATCAAAGGAATTTTTCTCTTTGTGTGTAACTCGTTCTGTGCATCAAAACCTACGCACATGCCTCTCTGGTTATGCCTATACAAATTTGACAGAGGTGCACCTATACATGAATGCATGCACTGTGATTAAAGGTTTTCTCCCATGCATTATAGGACGAGCTTGTGCATGAGATCTGCGCTTAGCGCACTCGTAAATTTTACTCAAGCTTCAAAATTTCAACTTCACGGTTTTTAGTATTCCTATCATTTTTGGGGATTTTAGTTGTTGTTACTATCAATTTTATGATTTTAGAGAAATATTTCTAACAAAATTAGCTTAGGGTTTGATAAGTGATTTTTGTTAAAATTGGCTTAGGGTTTGATGAGTGATTTTTTTTCATGCTTTGTATGAGTTTGGAATAGGGTTGTGTATGCTCTTCTCTTGCACTTTATGTGATCTTGAAAGTAGGAAAAATCATCATTCATTGTTATGCTTAAGGGAATAAAATTTCATTTTGGCATGTACTTAATCTTTTAGTTTAAGAGCTTTTCACTTGATAAATAATCAAGGCTAAAATTTGTGTATGCTCTTCCCTTGCACCTAGTGTGATCTTGGGAACCAAAAGTAATTTTAGTCTTTCATTAAGAAGCACTTGGATTAATTGGGAATAAACCTTAATTTGCAAATTTTTATGGTATTTAATTGATTTACAAGCTTTCCATCTAGTCGGGTTACTTTTTGTGTATTCTCTTCTCTTGCACCTAGTGTGATCTTGAGAACCAAAAGCAACACTTAATCCTCTTTCTATAATATTGTATATCTTTTTGAACTACTAATAATTTTTGTGGAGGACCTAACGCTAGTCAAAGAAAGGAAGGCTCTCTTCAAACCAATTTCTAACATTTCACGTGCGTTGTAGGTTTCGATTGACGGTTTAAACAAAATTTCTTAATCCAAAAGATAAAAAAACACCATTCAAAACAACGTATTGTAGGTTTCAGTTAAGAGTTATGGCTCGTCAATTTAAACTAGGACATAAGCCCTTTAGCATAAGCCTTAAGCTAAAACAATGGGGGTAGTCCTAGGAATGCAAAAGTAGTTCACACAAGAGGGAACTTTGTGGAAAAAATGGGAAAGTGCTCCACACTATCGAATTGACTAGTACGCCTTGAAAGATTAGAGTCAAATTTATCTCCATTGCGACCCCAGTGATAATACAATTGAACACACTAGTTGCTCGTTGTATTATAAGGGGGTAAAGTAAAGCCAAAATAATCCAAGATTAGTCATTCCAACTTTCTTGGTAAATCAAGCTCGCAAAGGTAGTTTGTGACACATAGAGAGAGAACCCCTAGGAAATCTTGTTGACTTGGAGCCAATTTTTTCTTAGTTGTTATACTTGAGAGCTCTTAGAAAGTGATAACTTTGTTGGATTCAAAAATTTTGAACAAGGAAATAATCTCTTAAAGTTGAAACCTCGTGACATTTCATCATGAAATCTATTTAGTATTACTTTGTCCTAGTTTTTCACTTGTCTTAAGACAAGGCGAAACTCGCCAAAGTTACACCAAGTATTTTTCATCACCACTTGGTCTACTCCTTTTTTTTCTTGTTGCTCATTTGGAGACAAAATAAGAACAAACATATACATATACCTACTAGAAATAATCATTTTCACCACTTTTTAGTCTTCTTGCATGAACATGTTGCAATGCTAGAATACAAGAGTTAAATTATGTCATCAAGTTCTAGTATCCCCTCTTGTCTCAAAACCCATATTGAGACTTACTATCATTGTAGTTAGGTGATATCATCATTTTCCTCTTTAGAGTTGTTACATTTCTGCATTATAACCATACAATTGTGATATTTACTTCTTATTTCCATTATGAAACTTGGCCTAAATATCTAGATTGTATTGTTATGCTACTTGCACACATAGTAATTCCTTGATATACTTAGGCATAGTTTTTATATCATAGCCTTGTCTTGAGTTTTGTAAGTGTTGAGGTTACTTTGTTAGCATTGTTATAACATCATTTTGATACTAAAATATTTCTTTCTTATAAATTTTGATTACGTGTCCAAATAGTGTTGTTACACTACTCACATTTGTATCATCCATTTTACAAGACTTAGACTTTGTTAGTGTTTAGAAACTAGTTTTTAGTATACCTTGTTAGAAGATCGTGTCAACACTTTCTTAGCATTTAGGTCTTGTTTATTTCAAACTTGGCCTAACTGGTGATATTGTGTTGTCACTATTTTATTTCAAACCTATCTTGAAAAATCATAGGGAGTAAACTTTTGTTGTGATTGGTTTTGAATATTATGTGTCATTATATTGTCCTAGAAAAACTTGTGTCATATATTACCTTGCTAGGGTAGATCATTCTTTATTCTTTGGTCCTTGGGTTCATATTGACCTATTGGATTTGTGGTTATTTGATAGTCATCATTCTTTGTGACGACTTAGCGTCGTTACGCTATAAAAATTTGTCTAGGGTCCCTTTTAATAAACCTTAGTGGAAATATTTCACGTTGTACCTCCTATTTCAAGTATTCCTACTATGAGAATGGGGTCACGAAAGTTAGAAGCCAAATCTTTGGAGGTGACAACCCTATTTTAGAGGATAATCTCATGATTGACCATAGTGGTGGAGAGGAGGATTCTCCTCGTGCGGATATGGAACTTCATCCCACCCATATTGATGATTACTTGTTTCACAACAAACATGAGGTTCTTATGCATGTTGTGGAACTAGGAGCTAAGTTACCTTCCACAGTTGACCCTTCTCTTATCGTCAGCATGGTTCGGGGAGAAAAATAAGTAGACTGACCTCATCACACTGTTAATGACATATTAAACCCAGGTCATGCCTCTACTTCTGGATGACAGAATAATGAGGAAGTACCTTTTGAAAATGACGAGACTATCATATACATGTTGTTAGAGTACGTTGTGAAGACAATGAGGGCCATGCTCATCATGAAAACCGCATCCTAACAAAAATCATATCGAAATACCCACTAGGTAAGTAGCCTTAGAAGAACAAGTCAAAGCTCTCACTCATCAATTGGAAAGTCTAGCTTCACATGTAAATAAGGAACAGTTGAAACCTCTGAAACAAGCCATACCAAAGGAAAAACCTAAAGCTTTGTTTCATGAGTTCCAAACAAATACTCCTCGACGGGAGACACAAAAAGATCCTTATGAATAATTTCTTATAGAGAATAGGGTGGGAATACACCTAGATTTAACCCTTTGTATAGACCTACACCACCCACACAAGACCATCTTTTCAATCAAGAGTGGTCCACGATGAAGAACGCCCTTCTAGCTTTGCAAGAAGGAAAAACTGGTAACAACAAAAAGTATCAGTTCGATGAGTTATGCCCTTATCCATTTGATAGAGCCATGTTACAAGTACCTTTCCCATGACACTTTGATTGTCTAAAATTTTACAAGTATAAGGGAAAAGGTGACCCTCATGACCATATCAAATATTTTTATATGGCATGTCAAGAGGTTGCATATAACAATAACTACCTCATTCATCTCTTCCCATGAAGTTTGGGAGGACAAGCGTTAGAGTGGTTTCTACACATCCCCAAGGGATCTATATCTACATGGTCGGAATTAGCCAAAAAAATTGTACGACACTTCTCATTCAATATTGAGAGTGATGTCACCATGTTAGATCTCTACAATGCCAAACAACAAAACAATGAAAACTTTGTTTCTTTCTTGCAATGATGGAGAGGATTAGCTAGCCGTTTTCCTTGGTCCATACCTGAAAAACAATTGATAAGTATATATGTTCCCAACCTCCACCCTAACATTACGTTCGACTTGCAAATTCATTGTGGAAACACATTTAAAGAGGTAACTGAAAAGGGAGTCAAATTGAAAAAGAGTTGTTAACTAAGGGGACGCTAAAACCCTTTTGATGCAATCATAACAATTCCAAATCAAACAACAAAACAAAGTTTGTTTAAAATAAGAATAAAAAAGTTGTTAGTGATGGGATAGTAGACTCTAAGCAAGTACAAGCTGTTCAAAACCATGCACCTTTGAAGCTTTCAAAGGAAACTCCCATGGAGTATAACCATTGTGCTTTCACCCCTCTATCTGAATCCATATCATCCATTCTAAAGCAAGTTAGAGGCCATAAACATGGTTTGATACCTAAAAACACAACCCTACGGGGATGATGCACCTAAACCATCATGGTTTAGGGATAATGATTTTGTGGATTTCACCACATAAAGGGTCACAAAACTAACAAGTGTTTAAAATTAAAACACTACATTCAAGACCTAATCGATAGTGGTGATATAGAAGTAGACTCCATAGCCATTTCCAAGTCTCTAAACACAAACTTGGGGATCTTCAAAGAACCTTTTCCCAAACATGAGGGAAATAAAAAGCAGGATCAGGGACAGTCATCTCAAAATAAGAATACTAACTATGTGTCAAACACAGACCATTTTGATGCCTTGATAGGTCATGTTGACTCACCTGTTGAACATATCAACATGATCAAAATTAGAACAAGAGAGTGTAGCGTGGCAACGCGATGGGATCACCTTGTTATCCCGAACCCACTCCCCCTCCTCCTCAAGAGAGTCACTATGATGTGTTAGATCAATTAGAGAAGACCAAAACTAAGATTTCAATCTTAGACCTTCTAAATATTTCTAACGTCCATAAGGAGATCCTTTGCAAAACCTTACAGGGGTCAGGAGTATCCGTTGATGTTGATCCAACTCACTTACAGGCCATGGTAGCGTAAATCACTCCTTTATAACACATAATTGTTGCCCACCTTTGTGTCTAGTTTTCATTTATGTTATTATGTTGTCCCAGTGTCTCTTTGTCATGGAAATTGTGTGTCTTGGGAGTCATAATGTGTTGGTGTACTTGTTAGTCCATGTTAAGCCAAATTGATGTACTTTAAGTGCATGGGAGTCAAGTGGGCATTTGTGGTGCAAATTGAGGCAATGAAATTCTTAGATCATGTGTTTAACAGGTAAATGAACTCATCTTGAGGCTTATAAAGTCAAGAAACATGTTTTGGAGAAAAATGCCACTTTTAGCCAAAACTGCTCCTTGGGAACTCAGTTGTTCTTGTATGCAAATGAGATGGGATGGATAATTTCAGAGATATTTTTGACAAAAAAACCATGGGAGATGATGGAGGAAGGTTTCCTTGTGCTTCATGCAAATTTTCAGGCCCTTAGGAGGTCTTTTGAGTAAGTTGTGTGAGTTTTGTAAACCGTGTCTATTGAAAAGATCATTTTGAGCTGTCTGGCTTCTTAGCAGTCATGAAAAAATATAGATACTCCTTCAGATAAATCATAGAAGTAATTTTTGGAGTAATTTTTTCTAGAAATCATGTGCAAAAATTTTCAAGTCAATTGGAGGTGTCATTGAAAATATATGAGCATTTTTGTGAAGCAGTTGTGTGCTCTCCGGATTGTGTTTTGAGCTAAGAGGAGTAAAAAGGTTTGCTTGGTCTCCAATGCCTTCATTGATCATTTTTAAAGCTTTGAGGAGTGCATTAATGATGATCCAAAGGTTTTTGAGTAGTTTACATGGTTGTCACTTGAAGTTCTAGCTATAAGGTGAAGTCCTCCATACTGTCCTGGAAAACAGTCAAGGAATCATGCTCAAATTATTTTGAAATCACTCTCCTTGGTTGGTTTTTCCAAGTCCAATTATCCAAATCATATTTTTCATGATGTATAGTGATTAGAGAAGCTCCATCCTTTATTGGTGTAAACTTGTTAGGGATAAGGCACTGTTAGGTCATCACTCTTGGCTAGGACATAGAACTTTGTATACTAGTTCTCGGGAAATAATGGAAAGCTCGTGAAAATTTTGATCCTAGGAGGAATAATTGAATTCAAAATGGAATAATTTTTTTAAGAACATCTATTTACCTCAAAGGAATTGACAAGATCTAACAGTGAACTAATGTTGAAATACTCTCAAAGTAAGGATATTTGTCTTTCTACCGGTCAAAACCATTGAATATTTTCATCAATTGATGGCTTATGGAGAAGTTTGAATTAAAATTATTTTTGGAGAAGGTGTGAAATTATTTCATGATGTTACAAGAACTTAAAATTTTGTTGTTCATTGTTCAATTTGAAAGAAATCAATTTCCTTCACTCTTGGGCTTCTTTGCAGACCTAGGGTTTGCTTGAAAGTTTTTTACTTCGTTCTTCGATTTGAACAACCAAATTGCACAAAATTTTAACATAATTTCTATGGGCTCAATACGACCAAGTTGCAAAAATATATTTTTTATTTTGTGGAGTATTTGTGGAGATTCCTTTAGCAGAGTTTTTGTTTTCTTGACCACATTCTTTGTTTGGATTGTTAGATGAATTTTGGATCTTTTTATCAAAATTTGAAGGTTGTATTGATTTGAATCAAGGGTGAATGGTTTGGGAAATAGTTTACACACCCTTCACATCACATAAAAATTCTCTTACCATGATTGAATCATGTATTGATTGTATAAATGGTTGAACATTCAATTTTAGTGTAGTGCTGATGTTATTTTGAAGAAATTGATGTAAAAGTCCTATGTTGAAAAGCTCATTACTCCCTCATTCAAGCACCTTAGAATTCAATTAGATAACTCTAATGAAATAGTAAAATTTCTCTCACTCAAAAAATAGGTGAAACCGATAAGATACAAGGTTTCATATGGAGACAATAATAAGACTCCATTGCTTTGATTGCAATATTGTGCACGTATAGGTTTGATTGCAATATAGTGTAATATAGTGCATCTATTGAAGGGTTCTCAAATTTTATCAACATCCACCCAACTCTAATGCATGGTGTAAAACTTCTTTTGGAATGTTACATGTCCATGTATCTTCAAATTCAAAGAGAATATCAAAAGGCCTTTTTGCATGACTTGGTTGATTCAAGAGTTGAATTCATTGTTCTTAAGTTAGAAATAGATGAGAGAGTTGAAAAGACGTGTTATAAAGTGTGCTTAAGATTGAAAGAGAAGGTGAATAGTATCTTGTCTATGGAAACAAATAATAATGATAATTCTTGAAAAGAAGGGGAAGTTTTGTGAGTCAATTTTTGGGTTGAATGCTCTCGAAGTTGAAAAGGACAGAGGTAATGTGATAGGTGTTGATGAAAAATAAATACATTGAAAAGACAGAATATGGAACATATGAAAAAATGTGAATAGAACTGATCCTTATACCATGAAGATGCATACAAAAATGAGTGAAACTAAGAGTAGATTGAAGCGAGTTCATGATGCAAGAATGTCAAAAACAGTGAGTGTGTGAAGAATAGAACTAAGAGCCATTGATAATACAATATACATACTAGCCACAAGTTTCAGAGGTGAAAGATATAGCCAAGACAATTGTTATAAGATTGAATCAAGGGCAGGTTTTAGTTGTCATCCTTTCCTTAATGATGTTTAAGTTAGAAAACCATATATATTGCAAATTAATGGAAGGTGTGCTCTAGAAAGGTGTCCATAATTTGTTGATCAAGCAACAAGTCACTAAATGGTCATTCAAACATCTAAATTGTCTGAGTTGGTGCTTAGACCAGAAGAAGTAGGTGCTTCTCATCTTATCAGCTGAGTAGGTGCTTAGTGAATCATCTAGTTGGTGCTAGGTTCAATTAGAATTCTGGTGCTTCTTAGATCAAGTGGGTGCTTGATCATTGTAAATCAGTATTGAATTGGTGTTCAAATAAAAAGGCTGATTTCAAAGTGGGTTTTTCCCTTCCTGGGTTTCCCACTATAAATTTGTGTCTCATTCTTTGAGTTGTGTTTTAAAGTTTTTCTTGTGCTCATAGTTTTGTTGTTACTTCTAATTGAACAAGAGAAAAGTTTTAAAAATAACCTCATTTGTGATTAGCACTGATTCATCCCCCTCTTAGTGCTTGTGAGTTTCAACAATAACCTTCATTTCGACGGAAGTTTTAGCAGAAAATCCCTCTCATAACCTGCCCTTACACATTGAAGTAAAAATAAAGCATAGGAAAGTCAAGAGAGTGCTTGTGGATGGCAGCTCAGGTCTAAATATGTATACTCTTAAACTAGTTCACAACTAGGGTGCACATAAGTTGATTTGTAGACAAAGGTCATCACCATAATTGTGTATGACAATGAAGAGCAGAAATCAGCTAGAATGATCACTTTCTCATTATAAGTTGGTCCCATAACCCATGATATGAAGTTCCATGTCTTGGACATGGAGGTCCCTTAAAAAATCTTACTTGACCGCCCATGGAATCATGCCATGCAAGTTGTTCCATAAAAGCATCATCAGTGTTTGAATTTGTAACATGAAGGACATACACTTACTATAAATAGAGATACCCAACCATTTTATCATTACAAAGAATTTTTGGGCTATTTTCCTACCATCTACGAGTGTCCCTCTACAGAGATTGTTGTCCCTGTTCATTCAAAGGCCCTCGCTTCACGAGTGGATCCAAATGTCTTTTCTACCAATGACAATGGTGCTTCCACTTCACAAATGCCTTTTGCTACATGGGAGATGAAGGTTATACCAAGAGGTTGTGGAGAGCACAATATGTAGCAAGCCCTTATGGTTCAAAACATTCGCTATCAGCCTAAGCACATTGTAGACCGTGCTATGAGTTCTAAAGATCAAGAGAGAACTATCCTTTTGACAATTTCACTTCAGGTGGCTTACTAGAAGATGAAATAATACTCAAAGATATTATATTTCATCCTGATGATGATGAAATGGCTTTATGTTATAAGTCATCTAGGTATGTTATTCCTACTTGAATACCGCTTACTATGTGGTATAAAGGATGTGGTTCATGATGTAAAAAAATAACCTTCATTGGAAGTTATTCCAATACCTCACTATATAATGGGTAAATCCGGTCTTGGCACCCATTTGTATGAGTCTCACCCTTTAGATGATGAGTATGCTTCTTCTGAGCATGAGGATAGTTTGTCTCGAAAATGAAAGCAAAACAAATTCCCAGTGTAGTCTTTACGAAGACCTCGCCACCACGAACCTATTCTCTAACATGGATATCCTTACCATAACCCCTGTTATACCCATTACCATTCCAAAATTGGACCTCATTTACCCATCACTCATGAATTGGGACCAACAACAAAGCATGTACCCATTGATGTATTTCAGAATGATGAGGCTATTGGTGAGTTCCTTGGCATTAGAGACAACATTATGAGAAACGATCACAAGAAAGGATTATCCATTCAGCTCAACACATGTGCATACTTCGGAGAGGAGGTAGAGTTCTGTGGTCACTTAAGTAAGAAAATAAGCAAGGGAAAAATTCCTACAGAAAATCCTTGTAGAAAGAAAAATTCCAAGTCCTATAGCGAAAACCTCTTTGAGGTGCTTGTGGAAAAACAAGTAGAACAACCTATGGACAAAATAGTGTACCCACATAAAGATGAGAATCTCCCTGAACCACCTTTGATAGAGGAGGATCTCAATATCCCTCTTGATCCTACATACATGGAATAAAAATCCAAGCTACTAGTGGAGGAGACAATAGATGTTAACATCGGCATGAAGGAGCTGCCTAGAATGGTTAAGTTGGGAGCTTCACTCTCAACTCAAGAGCAGAAAACATTTACAGAATTTTGAGAGAATATGCAAATATCTTTGCTTGGTCTTATGTAGACATGTTAGGACTTGATCTGCATTAGTGGTGCACAATCTTGTTATAATCCCGGATGTCAAGGCCATTAAGAAAAATCTCCGCAAGATGCATCTTCATGCTGCCTTATTAGTTAAGGTAGAACTAGAAAGGTTATTAGAAGTAGGCTTCATTAGGCCTATCAACTACTCAAAGTGGATTTCTAATGTGGTACCAGTTTAGAAAAATCCATTCGGTATCAGAGTGTGTACTAATTTTTGAGATATTAATAAAGCTTGTCCTAAGGATGATTTTCCTCTTCCCAACATCAACATGATTGTCGATTCTATAACAAGTTATGAGATGCTATCACTCATGGATGGATTCTTAGGATATAACCAAATAAAGATAGTTGAGGAAGATCAACACAAGACAAATTTTACTACCCCATGGGGGAAATTTTGCTACCAAGTCATGCCCTTCGGCCTCAAGAATGCAGGCACTACATATCAATGAGAGATGACTGTAATCTTTCACGACATGATTAGTGACATCATGGAAGATTACGTAGATGATATATTAGAAAATTCTAGAACTTAGGAAGAGCACCCAGAGATTCTACGACACATATTTCAATGATTAAGGGACTACAAATTCTGGCTTAACCCAAAGAAATGTGTTTTTGGTGTGATATCTGGGAAACTAATAAGATTCATTGTGTTACAAAGAGGAATAGAAGTGAACCCTGCAAAGGTCACTACTATCACATAAATACATCCCTGAAAAATATTAAATAAGCTGCGTAGCTTACAAGGAAATATTTAGGCCATCGAAGGTTCATTTCACAGCTAGAAAAATGTCATACATTCACACATCTTAAAAAATATGTCAATTTTGCCTAGGGACCAGAGCAGTTGAAAGTGTCTTATTTGCTAAAATAATACTTGGCTAAACCCCTGTTCTCATGCCACCCATGGTAGGAGAACCCTTGTTACTCTACATTTATGCTACACACTTTACAATTGGGGCATTGTTTGCCCAAGTATGATAAAGATCGAAGGAAAAAGTTGTGTACTACTTGAGCTAGAACATTGATAGCTTATGAGCTCAACTATCCATGCAGATCAAAAAGGATTGTCTCCTATAGTTTTTTCCTTCCGAAACTACGCCACTATTTTCTCAACAATAAATTCAAGATTATTTCAAAGGTGGATCCACTAAAATACTTATTGTAAAAACCCACTCTAACAGGAAAGATGACTAATTAGATCATCTTACTAAACGAGTTTGACATTGAGTATGTACATCAAAAGTTAGTAAAAGGATAGGTTCTAACAAATCAACTAGTAGAAGCTCCACTACTAGGTACCAAACCTTTGAGTTTAGAACTACCAGATGCATCCATCATGTACCTTGAGGAATATATCATTTGGAAACTATACTTTGATGGCTCATTTACCTTTCATGGTTTAGGTGTCGAGTTTTGTTGATTACTCCTATGGGAGACTTGATTCCCTAGGCCTTATAACTCGAGTTCCCATGCACAAATAATATAGCAGAGTATGAATATCTCATTGCAGGATGAAGCTAGCTATCAAATGGGATATCAGATGAGTCAATTACATTGGTGATTTAATGCTCATTATAAAACAAGTCACAAATGAATACAAGGTCAAAGATGAGAAACTTATTCCATATAAAAGAATGGTTGATTCTTTGAAGGAGTTCTTTAAGAAAATAACATTTGAGAAAATACCAAGAGCCCAAAACAAAGTAGTAGATGCTATGGCTACGGTAGGGTCCATGTTGAGTATTCCACTAAGGAACAACGATATGCCATTTTTTGTCAAAAATCTAAGAACGCCGACATATGACATACCAGAGTCTTGTTTAGTGTGCGACGTTATTTGTCCCTTTTACCCATGGTATGCTGAAATATTTAATTACCTCCATGATGGAACCTTTCCTACTAATATTTTCTGTGCTAAAAATGAACCCTCATCTAGCGTATAGCCTATTATACCGTACTTGGGGGCACCCTCTTCAGCCAAGGCTACGACGGGAATATATTACGTTGTTTAAATTCAGATGAGTCCATCCAAGCAATCAAAGAGGCACACGAAGGCATCTATGGAGATCATATGAATTGGATCATACTTGTAAAGAAAATACTTAGAGTAGGTTACTATTGGCCTACCATGGAGCATGATTGTTGTAACCAATTGAAGAAGTACATAGATTGTCAAAAATATGACAACTTAATACATGTGTTGGCACAATCCTTATATCCTATCACAACATCTTGGCCATTATCAAAGTGGGATCTCAATCTAATAGGAGAACTTAAGCATGTCTCCTCAGATGGTAATAATTTCATCATTACTACAACTGGATACTTTACAAAATGGGTAGAGGTTGTTCCTCTCACCTATGTTGAAGGTGCCCAAATCTCTAAATTTATCATGAACCATATAATCTATTGATATGGTATCCCTTTTACTATTATAACTAATAATGGTAAGCCATTTAAAAATAAATTTGTGAAATCACTCCTTAAAATATTTTAAATCTCCCTTAATTTCTTGACCCCTATTACCCTCAAGGTAATGGGAAAGCTGAAGATTCTAATAAAACCATCATTCACATTATGGAGAAGATGGTGAGTAAGGCAGGTCGTGAATGACATCTACTAATTCACTCGGCCCTCTGGGCATTCCGAACATCTATCCACACCCCTATAGGTGTCACTCCATACTCCTTATTATTCGGCACGGAAGTCATACTGCCTCTAGAGATCGAGATACCTTCTTTGCGTATTAAGCTAAGGGATTACTTGAATGAAGAGGAGGACTACAGAGTAGCTCAATTGATAGAGTTGGAGCTTTTAGATGAGAAAATACTTCACACCCTCAATCACCTTAAAGTGTATCAAGATCGAGTGTGGTGAAGCTACAATAAAAGAGTCATACCTCATCAATTTGAGGTAGGAGACTTGGTGTTAAAAGAGAATTAGAAAAACACTAATAAGGACTGTGAAAAGAAGAGGAAATTTGATCCCAAATGGCTAGGACCATATGTTTTTATTACCAAGTTTGGTTCAGTTCCTATAAGCTTTCCTATTCAGATGGCCAAGAGTTTTGAGAACCCATAAACACAATGCATCTTAAGCGCTAAATTATAAAAATAGAAAAAGAAAAAAGAAATAAATAGGTGCATCCAATAGTGAAAACCACGCAATAGTGGCACTTTGGACAAGTCCTTTGGTGAAAAATGGTTTTGCGGTGTCAAGGAGGGTCCATTTTTCACAAGCATTTCAGCTTTAGGAGTATGGTAGCTTTGTTCTAAGTTGGTCTTTACCTTTGTCTGAGTCTCTTGTGAGCCTATCCCTCTTTTCCCTGATCCAGCTGATCCTACCTTTTTAATGCAGAGAATTTGACTTTAAATGTACCCATCTCACGTTGGGGGCAACTTTGTAGCGTTTCTTCTAGAACATAACATGTGGCATTCTACCCTTTTACATCCCATCTAACGTTGGGGGCATCCACGTTTCTTTGTTTCCTTGCACATTCTCTTTGGAAAACATTTTAGAAAACAAAAAAACATTCATATAACTATTTGAAAAACTCAAAAAATTCAAATGTGTTTCAGTAGAAAACTCCAAAACAATAGAAAATTGTCTTAGAGATAATACCAAAAATAACGAAAAACATCCCAAAACTGTCCCACAAAAACAAAGTAGTAGTTTGCTTACTTTTAGTTGTTGGTTTGTATGGTTTTAGTTGCATTGCTTTTTCATATTGTGTGCTTTAAATTTGGATTCACTTGCTTACTTAGATTGAATGTTACTTTAATATGTGGTGCATTGCATTGAGTTCATTTTATCTTGCATACTTGTAGATAATTGTGTTACTTTGATTAGATTTGTTTAACTTGTGCTTGTTATTTTACTTGTACATTTTGTTATCATTTCATCATCATATCAAATAAACCATCACATCTATACATCATATATCAATAAATGCTAAGTCTACATCACACATGTATGGTAAAAGCTAATCATCAGTGCATCAGTATCGAAATGGGGAAAGAGGGGTTGCACATGATCAAAATATATCCCCCCCACACCAATATAAAAATTAAAAACATGTTTTACTAAAATATCTCATCAACATGCAATATGACATCAGCTAAGGTTATCTCATAATCTAACAAACATGTGATACAAACATAAAACATACAAATTAAGCATGATATCTCATAAAAATGTGATACATCAGTAATCCATTAAATCATCATACATCATCATAAATATAAATTCCCATGTACCAAATAGTATGTCTCAAAAGTACATTTGATACGATGAGCCATCATGGGTGTCTATACAAACATGTGCCTTTATCACGAGGCATGATAAAAAAACATTATATAACATACATATGTACAAAAATGTGCCTTCATCATGAGGCATGATAAAAACAATACATATACATCCGTAAAAATTATGCCTTCATATCAAGGTAATACAACAAAAATATATATCTAATACATCGTAAGAAGAGAGTCAACCATGACTCTTACCATTTTCAGGACTGCCCTGGTCTTGGTTCACTTTGCTAGGTAGGGGCATCGAGGTGTTGGACATGTGGAGGGTGCTGCACCATGTTGTATTGACTCATGCTACTCGAAGCATGTTTTCCGAAGGATTGTGTACCGATCACGATGATCGCGATGGCCTATGGGATCTAGATTGAGACATGTTGCCACCTATCGACTATACTCGGTAGCTCTCTACTTGGTAGGGACAACCCAATGTTACCGCATCCTATAATATGTAGCCTCCGCTGCTAGGGAGGCAATCTAACTAATCAATAATTACACCCCGAAACAATGCATTCCTGCTGAAGTGTATCACACTCTTCTCTCACATTGGCTAACTCTATCCACAACTAGGATCTGTCTACTTCAACATGATCCCTCTTTATTACACCTGATCCCTCTCTTCCCGTAGCTATAAAATATATGCAATCTCCTAATCTTTCTCAGTCATAGGCTATACTCTCTCTATCATGGCCTGATCTCACTCTATCGTAAGTTGATTCCTCTCGTGATAACATTGTATCTCTATGAAATAGATTGGTCTCTCTCGAGAAACGGCCTAGTCCTTCTCGGCCTAGAACCTAGAGTTGTAGAGTTGTCTCTTGTTATAGTTGTTGCTACAAGGAAGCCACCGCCCACCAACATGACGTCATGAACATCCTCCTCTATCTCCTCTCCACCTCCACCATCTCCTCCACCTCCTGGTGGACTGTGTCATGGACTCACATGAAGGGGTGATGGAGGTTCCTATAATGGTGCCCATAATGGAAATTGAAGAGACATCTGTGGTGCCAATACCTATGTCCACACCACTACCTACTATTGTACTAAAATCTACTACCGAACTAACACCTAATGTGCTTGTACTTCTATATGCAGTCCTCCCTATGGACTTGCCTATTCCTATCTGCGCTAGGATATGGGCCTTGTCCCCATACGCTATTATATCCAATACCTCATGTGGTATGGTCAATCTCCATGGCAACAGTGTTGCATACCGTGGTGCATAATCTAGGTTCGTCCATGGATCCACTATCTCGTACATGCTATACCCAAGGTGGTAGAACCACTTGTAAAAGCTAGTACAAGATCATCCTAGCCTGATCTGAGGCCCCATATGGAAGGCCTCTTTGTATCTGTGTGCATACCACATCTCATCACCAGAATCCCTGGATGAGACCAAACTACCATTGGACCCTGTCCACTCTGTACCACTCCATGATATGGCTCCTACTCCCAAGAATAAAATGATCAACTACAACAATGCTCAACTCAACTGCATCCTAAGGCCACTGGTACAACCTATAGGGCCGCCATGTGATCATATGAGGTTGTACCTCATCAAAATCTTAGCTTAAATAATCGGTGTCCCCATGTGGCCCCAATTATTATCTCCATATGAAACCAATACCATGAAGGAAGGCTCTCCAATAGATCAAGCTCTCGGTGCTCCAAAGAGCATCCTATCGCAATATGGTCCCAAGCCCATATCTATAGCAAAGTGGCAGGACCCATGGACTTCTGTCCATGGTAGGCTATCAAATGTAAATCAACATATAAATGAGCTAGTATACACTAACCCCAATAGTAAACCTCTCCCTAAAGAAGGATGTGAATCATTCCAATAAGGCCTAGGGAAAAGCGAGCAAAGTAGTATTGTCAGCAACAATATGCTGCTGACAAGAGCTAGCAAGAATACAAGGACCTGTCCCGGTATGGATCAGCCATGCATCTCCTAATTTTGGTGGTCACACCTCAATAGGGTATGTCTACCACTCCAGATAGCTTAGCTATACATCACCACTCAATCCGGTCCCGACAACCATCATAGGTGATCAAACACCCCTGAATAGGAACTCATAAGATCTGCCACACGTCCTCTAAAGTGATGCTCATCTCAGTTGGTAGGAAGATGGAACATCTAACTCTCATTACACCATCTCTTGGCTAATGTTGTGAGCATACTATGATCTAAAGTAATCTATGGCATGTGGACCACGTGTGCTAAGTCGGTCACCTCTAGTATGATCTCTAGGAAAAATTGGTCTTGGTGTCTGAAAGTCACCTCGTAGGCCTGGAGCCACCCATGTCGCTCATGTGTCTCTAACACCTCCAAGTCTATCTGCAAGGTCAATTAGGTCATTTATTATGATCTTATTCTTCTATTTTAAATCTAATTTTTCTATTATACCATGTTATTCCTCTAATCTATCATCTGATTCATCTATTGTTACCATCTAGGGTTTATTAAAAAATCCCCACTTTCTTCTATAAATCATTCTAAGAGTGTCTTTTTTACACATGTGCCCCCCTGGCAACACCAACGCACCCCTCGGAGCATTAGTTCCCCCATCCGTATGTAGGCGCATTCAATTTCTTTAACCCAAACCCTTCATATGCATAGCGCATGTGCGCCCGCCTCACCGCCGTAAATGCATGAGCACCCTTATTTTGGTGCTAGCACATATGCGCAAATGCCGCACTATGAAAATTTACACAGACACCCCACATGGTACACCATTACTTCCGCACCCACGCATGCATGAGCATAGGTGCACACCCATGAGCACAGCACACCCCAACAACCGTGCTCGCACATTTTTCTACCTTAAATAACCCTAATAAGTGTGTTTTAATTCAAAATTAAATACTATAAAGTAGAAATTGTAGGGTTTGACTATTTGTACTGTGATCCATCCACCTGGAAGTCTCTTTTAGTCTCTCACACTATCCACACGGTGTTTACGGTTCTCCCGCACCTTATCATCTTCTCCGTAGGTCGAGCTCCAATCAATAGTAAAATGGTAAGTGAATGTGGTAAATGAATTGGTAGTTATTAGTGAAAAATCACAAGCACCTCTCCGAATGTCTCAGAATTTAATGGGTTGAGAATCTTAGTGTGATTGCATAACATGGAGCTTTTCCCAAAGTGTGGGACTTTGCAATCGGGAAAGCTCTCGGATGAAGGTCAGTTCCTATTCCTCTGTTCAGGTGCACACATAAAATTTGCAGAGGATCTATTCTAAAATCTATTCTAACTTTCCAAGGAGACAGGGTTAAGAAGATGCAAGAAATTAAACCTAAAATAATAGAGGTGATGCACCAAAGGAATGTTGAACACCGACTTTGCTATTAAACACAGACCATTAAAATGTAATACAACCACCATGCACAGATAACCAATATTGCAATGAAAGATCAGATAAAGGCAATGAACACAAGAGAGGGTTGAAATCATCCACAGACATGTATTATTGCTTCACAAATTGATACAGAACATTACAATGGCCAAGAGGCAAAAACTTACATTACAGTCTTAATGGAAGGTTCAAACTCCACGAATTCATCTACAGACTAGAGAAGAAGGGAGGGTGCAAAACAAAAATGTCCAACCCTTTATAATGAGACAAGCTCTTACCTTTATAGATGAAGTGAAGATAGGAGAAGAAAAGGAGGTGGGAAATTTGATTTGGAAGCTCACCACTAGCCATCAATGCCCCTACAAATCCACCTACAATCTATCAAGTCTGACTCTCCATGTCTATTTGGCATGTTGAAGAAGGAAGAATGGCGAGATAAAATCAAATTTAATCTGGTTGAAGTGATCAAATAACGTATTAATGGATTGAAAGAAGTTTTCTAGATTCTCACCCACCAAATCCTGCTAAAAATAATATTTTATGCTTCCATGGCGTAGAGGAGGTCGAGATATTTCCAACGGTACTAAATTTGTTGAATTTTGAGCACTGGATCAAAAGTTATGCCCATTTGAATATTTGAATCGAATCCATACAAAAATGGTGAAAAACAAGTTTTGCAAAATGGATCTCAGTAGCCCGAAATTCACTTTGCGCCTTTTGCAAAAAAACACAAAATTATAAAACCCCCCATGACCCATGCAAGCCCGAAATTAACTTTTCCCAAAAGCCTCTGTGGGCCCAAAATTAAAATTGTTGTTTTTGCGCAAAAATTGCAAAAGTGCAAAAGTTTCCCTCAAGCTTGCTGCTCCGTAACTTCGCAACCTTCCATTTAAAAATTATTCACCGAGCCGTGTAATGTGGCAAACGTAAACTACACCCTTTACACAAAAGAGGTAAAAGTGTAAAATCCTCTGCAGCCTCGCGCCTAGAAACTTCAATTTTGGAAAAAAAGACCCCTCAGGCTCGAAAGTTTACTTTGGGAGAAAAACCTCCATGGGATCGTGGGCCCGCACTTGAAAACTACACCATTTTGTGAAAAGTTGCAAAAGTTCCAAAATGCCCCGTAAACCCACAACCGTAATTTTCCCCTTTGGTGAAAAGTCTTCTGTTATCCCAAATTTTACCCCCAAACAAATTTGGTTAAGACAAGTCCTGCACATAAGGAAATTATGAAGGAAACGAATCGAACTCATGAGCTCACATTCCAAGACAAAGAACAAGGTTACAGAGGGACTTTATAATGGAGTGGCGGGGCCTGCGAAAGATCAAATGACCCTGTGTAAGAAGAAATTCAAGAAACAACTCTATTAAGTGAATCGTGCCTCAAATCCAACAAAAAAATTACAAGCGGGCTCAGAAATGGAATAATAGGGTCGAGAAGGAGGTCGAGTGGTGTCAAAGGAACTAGAGACTCAAAGGAAAAGAAACGATGAAGATTCAAAGTCTTCGGGCTCTGAAATAGTTCAGGATGGACCCGAAATCGACTAAGTATGGAGGAGACAATGAAAGCTACCAAGTGTCCAAATGGCGCACCTCCAAAATTTAAAACCAAAGGGGTAGGCTCAAACAAGTTCCAAGCCTATACATGTCCGAGCTCCAAAAGTTGCACCAGTCGTTGAAAAGTCTTCAACTCGGTGGAAGGGGCCAAGTGTCGGCTCAAGCAATTCCAAAATGGGAGCCCAAGGTAGAGACTCAAAATTGCGCCAACCCTCCACGTAGAAAATGGTCAACAAAGGTCAAAAGGAGAATGGGTCTAAAATGGCTAAGTAATGAATGCAGGTGGAAGGTGTCAGGTGTCCAAACAACACACATTCAAAAGCGGGACCCGCGGGTTGTCATCAAATGAGTGTGAGCCTTTACGTGTCCCAGAGCTCGAAAAGGTGAGGGTAACCATTGAAAATTCCAAAGGCCCGCAGAGGTCTCCACATGTCGTATCCGCACTACTCCAAAGGTAAAGTCTGGGGGTAGTTTCTAAACATGCGCAAAGCCTCCACGTGTCTTGGGTCGGATACAGTGCCTCCGCCTCGCGGAAAAGACTCAGGAAGAATACAAAGGAAATAGGGAAACTTACGGATGCCGCCATGTGTCACATGGGTGCTATTCCAAGAGCGAAGGAAGGATTCAAATCTCAAACGAGTGCAGAGCTACCACGTGGACCCTAGTATAGACATACTCATTTAAATATTACACGCCCACGACCCAAAAATTCAAATGGCCATATCTTTTGACTGAGAACTCAAATTTGGGCGGGAGAAGATTTTTTGGAAACATCTCAACACCCTCTATGCCTTGGGAACATAAAATATCATTTTTTGTAGGCATTGGTGGGTGAAAATGGGAAAATGTCTATCAGGCCATTAAAGCAGAGCCCGATTTCTCCAACTACCAGATCTGATTCGATTCAATCCGCCGTTCTTCTTCAATACGTCAGATAGACAGAGGGAGCCAAAATCAACATATTTGGGGTGGATTTGAAAGGGGCATTGATTGATAGTGGTTGATTCTTCAAGGTAGGACTCAATGCATATCCCATGGTAGTTGAAATAGGATTCAACTTTTCCCTCTTCTCTCTCCTTTTCTTTCTATATATTGTAACACTTCTCATTTGAGAAAAGGAGATTATTTTGGGCGTAAGGAAACTCTGTCAATTTTTTTCCCGACTCCATTTTGAGTTGAAAACCTTCTCCTACGCCTAGCAAGCATTTTTGTGCCTCTGAGAAAAAACGTAATGGTCTATGCACCCATATAGAGAAATAAAATGTGTTTTTGTGGTGTTTCTTCAACCCTTTGCATTGTTTTTTTGTCTCTTCGTGCCTCTCCCTTTCAAATCTATTTTATGTGCATGTATTTCACATTTACAGGTGTAAGGCATTGTGTTTCATGGAGTTTTGATCATGGATTAGGATCTGGGTTTGTGTCACTTGTCGACCTTCCCATCTTCCTTTCTCCCCTGTTTCATCCTTCCTCAATAGAGTATCTCACCCCTTTCCTTCTCTGGTGTATCACCACTTTAGTGTAGGATTTTATTTCACCCTCTCTTTCTCTCTAGTTCCTTGGAATGGTTAGATTAGGATAGTTTAGTTTTTGCCTGCATTAGAGTAGCTCGTGGTAGGTAGTTTAGGAACAAGAACCAACTTTCTCTAGAGGATCATCTCAGGTTTGCAAGTCCCACAACTTGAGAGATGATCCAATGTTATGTAATCACACTAAATGCCCCATTTTAACCACTTCACATCTTTTTCCATTCCGGGAAAGTCTTTGTGATTTTGCACTAAAACTTCCCTGGGCTCGCAGTCTACGTTTGGCAAAAATCCTTCCCAAGCCTCGCCGCCCAGTAACTTTGCAAAATATGAAGAGTTAGAAGGACTTCTTTACAATTTTGGAAAGGGGAAGAAATTTCCTATCTGATGAAGATGTTTTTAGGAAACACTAAGTTCGCAAAATATATAAAAAAATCAGATTGAAGCACAAAAGGGGGAATGGGGGTTAGTTGACTAAAAAATAAGAGTGAGCTTATTTTAGACAACAGTTTGGTGACTCATATGGGGATATATGCCTACTATATGAGATGATCCATGGCCTTGAAGCATCCATTGGGCATGGAGTCTACCTAGTAATTTCAAATCTGGTCTGGAACTGCCTTCCGCTACATGCACTCTTATCTTTGCAAGAAAATCTTGGATTCAAGATTTGTGAGAGTAGAGAGTTGTCTGAAACCTAGAAATTTTTCCCTCATTTGATTTTCTACAAACTGATCTATTGGAGTGCAATGAAAACATCCAGACCTACTCTAATATGGATACTCTATAGATTTAATTTCTTATGGCCACAAGTATCTTCCATGAGTGAGATGAATTGTATACAAGCATACACCGAAGTAATAGAACATGTGCACCAACACTTAGGGAAATTGAAACCTAAACTATAACAAGACAATGTGCATACGCACTTGGAGAAATTAAAAACCTAGGCTAATATTTACAAGGGTGAGAAATTCTCCTTTTAGTAGCAGTGTTTGAGGTAGATCCCATTGACTGGAATATGCAATTCTTTGCCATCCAACTTAGCTAGCCGGAAGGCATTGCTACCTTTGCATTCGGTGATCATGTATGGACCACTCCATATGGCATCAAACTTGGAATGCTTTCCTGGCTTTGCATGGTCAAAGCATCCCACTTCAGTACCAAGCCTCCAACTTGGAATGTCCTGGATTTAGCTTTCTTGTCAAAGCTCTTCTTGATCAATGCTTGATCTTTCTCCATGATCTGCATTACATGTTCTCTTGCTTCTTCTACTCCCATTAGCTCTACATACCTGATTTCCATAGGCTCAAACTCGGCTAGTTCCAACTATTTCATGAGCTCCAAAGTGGGAAGCTCTAATGATATGGGCAACACTACCTCTTTTCCGTATACAAGCTTGTATGGAGAGCTACTTGTAGACCTTTTGGATGTGATCCTATCATCCCATAGAGCTTATTTGAGCTTTGTGTGCCAAGTCTTTTGATTCTCATCAAGGGTCCTTCTGATGATTCTTAGTAAGTTTTTATTTGTGGACTCTGCTTGGCCATTACCCTGAGGGTAATAGTTTGATGAAGTGTTGAGGTATATACCATTCTTGACATCCCATTCGGTGATCCTTGTACCAAGAAATGCCAATGCATTATTTGATATGATAGTGGCAGGGAATCCAAACCTAGTGATTATCCCTTCATAGAAATCTAATATATTGGATTCATTTTCCTCCTTGAGTGCCACTGCTTCATTCCACTTGGTGAAATAGTTTGTTTCGTAAGTATCCACTTGTGGCCTTGACTTGAATGTGGGTTAATCACTCCTATGAAGTATAATCCCCATTGCATGAATGGCTGATCTATTAAAATTAGATGAAGGGGCAGGGCTGCTAACCTTTCTTTCCCTATGAAGAATACGCACTTCTTTCATTTCTTGATCCATGAGTAGCAATCACTAAACACCGTAGGCCAATAGTAACCATCCTTCATGATTTTTAGATCTTTTAATTGAGGAGCAAAGTGGCCTCTTGCTTCTCCATCATGGAACTCATGCAACACCCTCTCAATTTGGCTGTCCCAATGCACCTCAATAGAACACTATTGATGTCTTTCTTGAACAAAACACCATCGACAAGCACATATGGAATGGATTGTAATCTGAAGTATCTCCTCTTTTCTTTACTCATTTATTGAGGGCATAAACCTGTTTGGAGATAATGTACCAAGTCTTGGGTCCAACATGGAATGGGTGTACCATTAGCTGGCCGTTCTTGATCATTTTGTAGTAGCAAGACAACCTGTTCTTCTCCTTTTGACTCATCATGTTGTCTGGAAGTGAGCTTCTCACACAACCCTTTTCCATGAACCAGCTTGGTCACCTTGATTTCAATATCATATTCCATTACACGGGTGATCCAACCTTCTCTCTTCTCATTCAAGTCCTTGTTCAGGAGAAAGTCCTTGACACTAGCATGAGACACTAGTAGTTGAATCTTGTTGTTCGAGACCAAGTGTCTGAACTTCTTCAAACTCCTAATGACAGCAAGGACATGATTTTTAATAAAAGAATACCTTACTTTGTAATCTTCTAGGCTGACTGAATAATGCTATGGGCTGTTTTGATCCTTCTCTATTCAGTTGTACCAAGATAGCTGAGATTGTGTTTGATCCCCCAAAATCATATAGCATGAAGTCCTTTGAAAAGTTCTGGGTTGATAAGAGTTAGAGCTTGTGATATTGCCTACTTGATGGCTTCAAAACTCTTTTTTCCTTTTGCCATCCATTTGAATGCAATACTCTTCTTCAACATCATTGTCAAAGGCTTCACAAGAGTGGAAAAATCAAGCACAAATTTACGAACAAATTTTATCCTTCCCAAGAATATTTAGAGAGACTTATTGTGGTGTGGCAATGGAAGTGTTTGGATGGCTTCAACTCTTTCAGGATCAATTATTAACCCTTCTCTTGAGACAATGTGGCCAAACAATTTTCCCTCATGTGCTAAGAATACACACTTCTTTGGATTCAATGACACTCTGAACCTTCTACACCTTTGAAATACTTGTCTGAGGTGGAAGAGATGGTCTGCAACATTCTTTGAGAAGATGGTGATATCATCTAGATACACCAGAACTATCTTGTTGATTAAGCCTTTGAATGCCATGTCCATAGCTTGCTGAAATGTTGCTCCAGCATTTGACAGTCCAAATGGCATCTTATTATAAGCATATGTACCCCATTTGGTGGTGAAGGTTGTCTTGAACTGATCTTCTTCTTTTACCATTATCTAATTATAGCCTGAGTAGCCATCTAGCAATGAAAACCTCTCAGAGCCAGCTACAACATGCAATATTTGCTCCATCGATGGAAGTGGGTAGTGATCTTTGAGTGATGCTCTATTTAGATCACGGAAGTCTACACACAATCTGATTTCTCCATTTCTTTTCCTCACTGGACACCAAGTTTGCAACCCAACTTGAATGTTTGATAGGGAATATGTTGGCCTCAATTAGCTTGTTCAACTCTTTTCTCATGAGAGGTTCAATGTGAGGGTTTACTGGCCTTTGCTTCGTCGAAAGGCTTGGATTCAGAGTTTTAATTCAATTGTATGCTCAACCAATCTTGGGTTGAAACCTCTTAAATCCTTATAATTCCATGCAAAAACATCTGGGAATTCTTGACAAAGTTGAACAAATTCAGCTTTCTCTTGTGGAGTACTTACTTTGCCAATTTGCAATGTCTTGCCTTCATCTACTGAAATGAGTTCGAGTCTTCACCCTTTACCTGAATGTTTGCTTTCTCCTTCCAAAACTGATCATTTGGGTTGAAGATTGACTCCAAGGTTACAAGACCTTTTGGTAATTTGTTAGTTCTCAACTGCACCACTTGGTCACCATACCGTTGTTCTAATTTTTCTTGGTTTCTGGAGGAGAAATCAACTTCTTCTTGTAGAAAATTGACAATTTTTGATCATTCTCGAAGACTTGCCAACTTGTGTTATTATCTGGGATAGCTGGCCTTACAACCACCTTGATATGGGGCTAAGACTTATCACTTTTTATACTTTCTATAACATCAAATGCTGCCCCAATTGCTGCTAGTTTGTCTGCATTGCATCATTCTTTTTCTTGGGTATGGACACAATGTTGAAAGCTTCAAAGTCCTCAATGAGGTCCCATACCTAGTTTTTATAGCTCCTGAGTAGGTCATTCTTTGCAGCATGTTGTCCTCTAACTTGGTTCACAATCATCTCACTATCACCAAATATTTGTAGATTCTTAATGCCTCTCCTCCTGGCCCAATGAAGTCCATGAATCAAAGCCTCATACTCAGTTGTGTTGTTTGAGAAAGAAAATTGGAAGTGAAAAGATGAGTAATATCTTATTCCTTGAGGTGAAACAAGCATAGCTCCTCCTCCTACACCTTGTCTACTTCTTGAGCCATCAAAGAACAATTTCCATACCTCATTATCATCCTTGTGGTCTGGCTTGATGACGCTAGGGAGAGGATGATTCTCTTCATGCAAGAAATAGACTCCTAATTCAGATTCTTCCATTTCTTTGTAAGGGTCAAAAGCATGCCTCTTGTTCACCCATTCATCAAGGGTCAAGTCTGGAATACATCCAACCTTGGTATCAGCTTCATGGGTGCTTGGATAATCCTCTTGATCAAATCTTTGAACAATTTGCATTGATTGGACTCGGTGTATGAGGCTCAATATGGAAGTTTGCAATAGGATCAGATCTAATTGTAGCCTTAGCTCCATACCTTGTTCTGAATAACATGTGTGACCAATCAACAGACAAATAACCTCCAATTTTAGTAGTGAAGTCTCTTGACAAACACAATGCAAAGAGTGGTGGCAAGTCTATGACTGATACATCTTGCAAGATGGTCACATTGGGACATGCATGTAATGTGAGGCTCAAATATTTGATTACTCCAACCATTGTTATTGTTGTACCATCTAATTGTACCACACCTTTGGAAATGACTTCATATTGAAGACCTAGTTGATCAGCTATTTTTTTTGGCATCACATAGCTACTTGCTCCAAAATCAATCATGTAATTATGCACCAATTTATCTCCAATGATCAATGAGATATAGAATGGTGGGGGCTTCAAATTTTTACCTTGTTGTCCTCCATGATTTCCTTCAAGCTGAGCTGCATTGGTAAGCACTTTCTCTTGCTTGATTGGGTGATTGATTTGATGTTGACCAATTTTCCATAGCAGCTTGCAATAGGTCTCTTTGTCCTGGGAT
Organism: Taxus wallichiana var. yunnanensis; assembly: GCA_018340775.1. NCBI lineage: Eukaryota > Viridiplantae > Streptophyta > Pinopsida > Cupressales > Taxaceae > Taxus > Taxus wallichiana. The sequence goes on along the minus strand of CM031244.1, from coordinate 361,608,301 downwards.
AGCCAATGACTCCCACATTGAGATGTTTACATTTTTCCTCTTCATCTACTCAATGATGTTGAATGGAGATGAGATATCTCTCTGTTTCCCTTTTCCTTGCATATTCTTCTCTTGCACATGGGTTGTTACAATTGGCACTTGAGCTAGTCTAGGGGTGGCTTGGGATGACCTTGCACATTGGGAGTTGCACTTTGATTTCCAATACCTTGTGGAGTAATAGAGGGTTGTGGATCACTTGAATTTGATGATTGTCCCTCTCCAATATTCCTTTTCTTGGACTGTGTATTGGCTGCCACACTTTGAGAAGGGGTTTGATTTATACCACAAAAATATTCATCCTACCAATTGATAAGTGTTGTCTCATTTGGAGGTGTCTCTTGCTGAGATGCTCCCTGTTGCTGATTTCCTTCTTGGCTTGTCTCTTGTTCCACACCTGTTGTTTTCACCATATGGGCTTGATTCAAAGTGCCATTAAAACACATTTGGTTATGAGGTTTATTGCATGGGAAAAACCAGTCATATTCCTGAGCCATGTTATTTTGCACTAGTACCAAGGCTCTAGATGTGGATGCAACATTAGGATTGTAAGGCTAGAATGGTCTATTGGCAGGAGGTTTTACTTGGTTCTAATTTGTAGCTTGAATAGGTGGCATGTTAGGCTGATATGGGGGTCTATTGGGTTGGGTTTGAGGCTGATATGATCTAAAATTTTGAGCTTGCTGCCTCTTAAGTGTCACCAACTCATTACCCAAATTTTACAGTTGCTTCATGACTTCTTGGAGCTCATTTGAGGTACTAGAAGATGAAGTAGAAGCTTCAGTTGAATTTTGATTTCTTGGAGTGGGAATGGGAGCTAATGTGGGTGCTTGACTAGTGCTTGGAGCTCCTAGTTCTGGATATAGAGGCATAGGTGGCCTAGGTGCAAGCTTACCAGACTTGGATCAAGCAATTTTCAGCTCTAATAGCAATGTTATAGGCCATGGGTAAAGTTATACCTCCCATGGATTGAATCATCATAGAAATATCAGAATTTAAAGCTTTAAGAAAGTATAGGAAAGCACCTTCAGTTGTTGGTCTCACGCCAATGGAATCCTATTCCACATCCTCTAAAATATGAATTTGAAGTCAGTCAGCTACTTGTTAGGAGCCCTCTTAATCTGTTTTCAATTGTTCCAATAAAGATAGGCTATCCCCCTTTTCTCCAAATTGATTGTGAAGGGTTGTGCACAAATGGTCCCAATTATGGATAGACCTTACTATTAGACTTCTAAACCATTGCAAAGCTTTACCTTTATGCCAACAATTTAACAATAATGTCCATTTCTGTAATTTCATGAATTGCACAAAAATTTGTAATATCTTGGATGTGGTCAATCAGAGTTGTATGGTTCTCTCTAGTGAAATATGGGATGTTCTTCAATACTACAATTGGAACTGGATTTTGTGCCTTGAGAGCAAGCGGGTTCTGCCAAAGTGAAATTGACATAGGGGTTTGGCTGTGGATGTGTCATTATGATTGGCCTAAGAACCCTTATTGATTGAATGAAAGACCTACCAAGGGAAGTGTTGACAAAGTTCTATTTGGTGGAGATGGAGACCTTTGATATCTTCTTCCCCTTCTCCCTTTGTCTGGGGACAAGTGTAGATAGACAAACAATCCTTCTTCTCTAGTTCTTGATCTAGTCTGAATTCTTCTCATGAATCTTCCAAGCCTGGGCTCATTGAAACTAGTGGACTCTACCTCTTTTGGAGTCGCAGATGTGTAATTTCAAATCTCCTTACAAGATGAAAACTTACAACAAGTGCACATCAATCTTTTTGCAATAAAAATGGAGACCTCTTGTCCCACCGGGCATGCCAAAACTGTTAGTGCAAAATCACAAAGCACCCCTGAATGTCTACAACTCGATGGGTTGAGACTCTCAGTGTGATTGCATAACATGGAGATTTTCCCAAAGTGTGGGAATTTGCAATCGGAAAGATCTCCAGATGAAGGTCGGTTCATATTCCTCTATTCAGATGCACACATAAAATTTGTAGAGGATTTATTCTAAAATATATTTTAACTTTCCAAGGAGACAAGGTTAGGAATATGCAAGAAATTAAACCTAAAATAATAGAGGTGATGCACCAAAGGAATGTTGAACACCAACTTTGCTATTAAACATAGACCATTAAAATGTAATACAACCACTATGCACATATAACCAATATTGCAATGAAAGATCAGATAAAGGCAATGAACACAAGAGAGGGTTGAAATCATCCACAGACATGTATTATTGCTTCACAAATTGATACAAAACATTACAATGGCCAAGAGGTAAAAACTTGCATTATAGTCTTAATGGAAGGTTTGAACTCCATGAATTCATCTGCAGACCAGAGAAGAAGGGAGGGTGCAAAACAAAAATGTCCAACCCTTTACAATGAGCCAAGCTCTTACCTTTATAGATGAAGTGAAGAGAGGAGAAGAAAAAGAGGTGGGAAATCTGATTTGGAAGCTTAGCCACCAACCATCAATGCCCCTACAAATCTTCCTACAATCTGTCAAGTCTGGCTCTCCATGTCTATTTGGCATGTTGAAGAAGGAAGAATGGCGGATAAAATCAAATTTAATCTGGTTGAAACAATCGGATCACATATTAATGGTGTGAAAGACGTTTTCTAGATTCTCACCCACCAAATCCTATTGAAAATAATATTTTATGCTTCCATGGCATAGAGGAGGTTGAGATCTTTCCAACGGTACCAAATTTGTTGAATTTTGAGCATTGGATCGAAATTTATGCCCATTTAAATATTTGAATCAAATCCGTACAAAAATTGTGAAAAACAAGTTTCATTTTTGCAAAATTGATTTCATGGGCCCAAAATTCACTTTGCGCCTTTTGCAACAAACAAAAAAATTATAAAATCTCTTGCAGCTTCGCAAGCCCGAAATTCACTTTTTCCCAAAAGCTTTCATGGGCCCAAAATTGAAATTACGCTTTTTGTGCAAAAATTGCAAAAGTGCAAAAGTTTCCCTAAAGTACGTGGCTCCACAACTTCGTAACCTTCCATTTGAAAAATTCTTATTTGGGCCGCGAGATGGAAAATGTAAATTGCACCCTTTGCGTAAAAGAGGCAAAAGTGTAAAAATCCTCTGCAGGCCCGCACCCCCAAAACTTCACTTTTGGCAAAAAGACCCCTTAGGCTCAAAAGTTTACTTTGGCAGAAAAACCTCTATGGGCTTGCGGGCCCGCACTTGAAAACTACAGCATTTTGTAAAAGTTAAAAATTTCCTAAATGCCCCACAACTGTAATTTTCTCCTTTGGCGAAAAGTCTTCCCAGGGCCTGTAGGTCCGCCTTTGACAAAAAAATCCTTCCTAGGCTTGTCGGCCCGTAACTTGCCAAATATTAAGAGTTAAAAGGACTTCTTTACTTTTTTGGAAAGGGGAAGAAATTTCCTATACGATGAAGATGTTTTCAGGAAATCCTAAGTGCTTAAAATATATTAAAAATGGATTGAAGCACAAAAGGAGGGAAAAGGGCATTAGTTGACTAAAAATAAGAGTGAAATTATTTTAGACAATGCCGCGATGGCTTATATACCCATTTTAACCCCCTCGGGACGTGTTTCTCACCCGCAGTCACCTTGGATCCATCGTGGTCTTCTACATTCTTCTAAAACTTGTTTTGATGATTATTTTAAATAAATAATTATTTTCTGCCCATTTTTACTACGATGAGGCATGTTTTTGCTTCTCGGCGACCTTTTCTACTACATGGGGCATATTTTTGCCTTACGGTGACTTTTAGCAATGTCCCATGACTTCGTTATTTGTTCTATAATATTTTATCTCGTAATAATAAAAAAATCAAAGAAACCCACGTTTTTCAAAAAAATTGTAAAAATCATCAAAAATCCAAAAATTGCAAGAATTCAATTTTTTTCAAAATTGGTAAATGACATGCACACAGATGAATCCTATGTCAAATGCATTGTCCTTGAACATCAAAAATTTTCCTATAAAAGAATATTTCTTAGGTTCTTATTTTTTTGTCTCAAATGACTTACGGATCACCGTGATCTACCTCCATTAACAAAGTTGGCTTGCTTAATATGTCGGTACTCCCGTGCAATAGTGAGTTGTCAGAGACTATGTTATATCACACAAATTCTTTCCATGGGACTACTTGTGTCCTCTATTATTCCCCTCACATGTATCCTTTCTTGGGAATTTTTAACCCTTGTCGTTAGAACATGAACATTTGGGAAGGCGAATCTTGATAACAAAAACATTAGTGCAACTATCTTGAATGTTGTTTTTTGAGTAGGTGTGATTGCATCTTGGTTTCTCTGTTAGGCTAGCTGGTTTACTTTCTCGTATTACATTACATTATATATGTTACATGGAGTTAAGCATCATTTTACTTTCTCGTATTACATTGCATTATGTATGTTGCATGGAGTTACACATTTTTAACAATGAACAAATGTTAGTAATTTAGCTTTTCATGTTATCTTACACTTTTGTTTGTTTTAATAAAGGCCGATGACGTAGATCCAGGGCAAAATAATACAACAAAGTTTCTTATTGAAATATTGGATGTTAAGATTGAACTTGTCCTATATTCTCTATTTTTATTTCTTCTCCATTATCATTTATTATCACTACTAATTTTTCTTCCAAATCACCTCAGGCAATAAAAAACCATGTTTATCCCCATCTTTATTTATTCTATCCATTTCGATCATATTTTTGATCTTCGATTGACTTCTTCTATCACCCCATCGACGCTCGAGGGGGTATCCTTATTTCTACTAATTTTTCTTCAAAAATTTACTTGCTTATGCTTATCTACTATATTTGAAGTGAAGTCACTTACTTCACCTTGAATAGGGGAAAATGTATACACTTAAATTCCACTTTTGCAATCTTATTGCCAAACACACACAAATCACTCTCATTCTTACCAATTTCATTATAATTAGTGATTTCGCTAATTAAATAATGTTTCTTACCATTTTGGCCAATTAACAACATGTTGTTTATTGCCTAACCTATTTCACATTCATGATGCCACTTTATGACGAATTGTAAGTCAAAATCCTCTTCCAAATAGACAATTAGTGTTTATTAGCTAATTAAGCTTATTTTTCTCTTGTTTTGGTCAATATACCCTATTATTAGCTCAAACCCCTCTTCCAACCACTCAAAATCACCCCACTTCCTTCCACAATGTCTCAACAAGCTTCAAAATCTTATCCTAGCCTTCTAATTGACCCTAAGTGGTTGATTAAGGCTAATTGTGATTAGCAAAGCCTTAATCATGTTTAGCAATCATTAATCTAATTTTTTCTTTTAGTCTCACATACACCAAGATTCTAGGTTTCCTCAAAGAGAAAACTATAAAAAGGACTCACCACATACCTTTAAAATTGACACCATGCTTTGATTTGCATCTCATATAAGAAATATGATTTATAGCCAAGCTCAATCCTTTCCTAAAGTCTTCAATGGGGTTATTATATGGGTATCCGATATGATCTTGTATTCATTGTTGGAGAGACCATTTTGCCTCTATTGGAGTAACAAAAAACCCAATTTGATTACTCTCTTAGATCTTTTTAAGTTTATGTTAGTTTAGCAATTCATACATAGTAAGGATGATTTTTAGATTAGTGTTTGATTCCATTTAGTTTACATTCTTGGTATGCTTTTAAGCTTTGATCATTTATGAATCATTCCTATACTTAGATATTGACTATAGGTGGAAATGGTGTTATCCTTTCCTAGCTAGTCATAATATTTGCTTTGTAAAGTTTAAGATGTTATCAATCATATTTATATATGTGTAAACATGTAATAAACACATTAGAATCACATAATTTTATAAATAGTAGATGTATAATACATATCATAAACAAATGTGGATGATTAATACCATTTCATGTGTTGAGCTTGTTATTTATGCATGAGAATATTTTTAAAGAATATAGAGGAGCTATAATTTGTTAGGACCTATTTTGCAGGTCTAGCATTTCAAATTTTCTATTGACGATGTTATCATCAAATGAGGTGGAATACTTTGCTTTTTCAATAAGAATTAATGGAAATATCAACTCCTTTGATTCTTATGCCATGGAATATTTATAATCATATTTCTATAAATTCCTTGGCAATTTTGTTCTTTAGAAAGTGACAAAATTTGATTAAGATTCCAATGAATTTTTGTAATCTTGACTTCTATGGTAATGTTTTTGCTCTATATAGACACCTACAAATGGCCCTAGTCATAAATACAATTGTTTTGTTTGAATTCAATTGTATGAATGATATTTCATTCAACACTAATAGATATATACAATATATTTCCGGACATTATAGAGTGCTTAGAAGAATTTTGGAGAAACCAACCAAACCAATTATTAGAGAATTTTTCATTGCTAAAAGTTTGGAGAATTTTATAACCAAATATTTTTTGTTCCAAAGTTGATCTTAGGGATAGTGGGGAAAGTATGTTTTGTAAGTTAGTAAGAAGAAACCCAAGGGGCGGGTGAGGTAAAATAATAATAAACTATTTTAATTTTTTTAAGCTATAGATAATTGAAAACTTCCATACAAAGGCTTGTCTCCTTTACATAGTCAAAACTAGGGCTCATGTCACCAAAAATGAGGTGCAAGTAGGTATGAGAAGAGAGCCAATAACAATGTAACAATAAATCGGTGAATTTCACTTTTTAGGTGTCGAGGTTTGAACAAATAATCAATCATTACAAAGTTATTTAGATATTACGAAATATATTATAATACAAAACATAATAAATAAATATAACATAATGAACACCAATTTAACGTGGAAAATCTCATAGAGGTAAAACCCATAGTCAAAATTAGATTTCCATTTAACCGAGAAACTCCATTTTTACCTCGCCACTTCTCATCATTTCATTTTTCAATTCAAATTGATTGATTTGAATGAATTCACTCGCCCCAAGAGCCCTGTATAAATAATTTTTATGGGTGTTTCTTCTCATGAAGCACCCCATCATGTTATAAATTGATTTAAATAATCAGTTAAACCTTATAACTTAAAATTTATATTAAATTTATTTTATATATTTTTATTTAATTAATTATAACCTAAAGTTTATAAATTAAGAAAACTTAAGAGGGGGTTAAAAATACTTAAGATTAATTTTCTAACACTCCCCTTAATATTAAGATGGTTTTATATGCCAACATTACTTGTTTATACAACAAGATTTGCAATCCTTAAACGACAGGTGAAGGTTTGGGCTAACATATCACATTTGAAAGATTTATACACCTTCATCATGCTAAACTTACCTTTTGGTATAAAAGAATTTGGAATCCATAAATCAAAAGTGATGATTTAGGCTAAGCATGATTTGAGAGACTATATCTCATTGGTTCTCATGGAAAATATATACAAGCATCTCTAGGAGCCTTTTATACAGAAAGTACCTCATTTAAAACATGATGTTTTATTATTGGACTACACAGTAAAGTTAGAGTGATAAGTTTACTAAGATCATAAAAAGATCCTTTACAATGCTTTTAATTGGAGCAAAAGTATAGAGGTGAAGAACAAAATACATGGCCGATCCTTAAGAGGTGGCATTCTAGTGCACACTCTCCCTCAATGAAAACTCGAAAGGCTAAGCATTACACGAAACTTACGAACTTCACGACACATAATGGATTCGCAAATGTATATCCAATTTGATCTTCATTAGGGCAATACTAGATATCTATATCACCACAAATTACATTCTCTCGGATGAAATACATATGTATCTCTATATGCTTCATTCTATGATGTTAAATTGGATTATTAACTAGAGCAATACAAGTATGAATATCACATAAAATATTACTTCCTCTAATTTCCATGTGAATTGATTCCAACAAATTCTTTAGCCACATGGCTTATTTCACTGCTTCCATTGCACTTCTATATTCTGTCGCGGTAGAAGAGATGGAGACCATCGAATGATTTTGTTACTCCAAGTAATAAAAACATGTACCAAACTTGAACACATATGCATTTGTAGACTTTATATCTATCACAACACCAACATGGTTAGAATCATAATATTCATATAAACAAGAATTATTATAATAAACACAATATAAACCATTATTGATTTCACTAGCCATATATAAATCCTACATTAAAAGGTTTAAAATCAACTAGTATACCAACTTTAATGAAAATATGTTCATAATCAACCATGTCATATTACCAATAAATTGCATTTTTAAAAAAATAACTTCAACATTTCAATCTTGAAAAAATAGTTTATGACAAGGATAATATAGTATGATATTATCCTAAATATGTTACAATTATTAGATGCAATTGGTATTGAACGTCTCAATATAGACACAAAGGAGTCCCTCATTTGATATGTATATAATACTATTTTTAGTAATCACATACTAATTTAGAGTTTAAAAATGTTTTATTAACATATATATCTTCATTATCTGCTTTAAGCCTTTTAATTTTGTGATAAGACTGATTTTCAACTAAGGATTTAAATTTAGATAACACATCTGATTTTTTTAATAAATAATGACCAAATCATACGAGAATAATCATCAATGAAAGTAACTACATAAAAATCCATTTAGGAAAGAAAATTCTAAATATCCTCTAAGATCACTTTGTGAACAAGTTATAGATGTTCTAAGGAGTTTGCTACATGATGACTATGGAAGGGGTTTGCAGATTGCTTACCACGTAAGCACCCTTCACAAGTTTTATGTGCATAAAAGATAGGAGGTAAACCAACAACAAGGTTTCGATGAGATGTCATACATGCTGCTAAAGTTAACATGACCTAATATTTCATGCCAAAACTGAACATCATTCTTACTTTGAGTAGAAAGACATGAAGCAAATGCAAAACCTGTAAATACATATAAACCATTCTTTTGTATTCCTTCAACAACAGTGACATGTAACTCATTTTTAATAAACCATTTATCATTTTGTAAAATTACACTATAGTTTTTTTGAGTTAGAAGTGAACATGATAACAGATTCATTTTCAGTTTAGGAACACACAAAACATTATTTATAAAACCATTGAAAACTTTAGCTCTTCATTGAATTTGAACATCGAGGATGGAATGATCGCTAAGATAGATTTGATCATTAAATTCTTTGATGTTAGATAAAATATCATATCTATAAGTCATGTGCTTAGATATGCTATTATCTAATATCCATTTGTTTTCTTTTGCAATAAGTAATGCAATATATAAAATAACATTAAGTTTTTAATTACTCTTTTGATTCTTATTTTGATTTTGATTTTGATTTGGTTTGTTTCCTTTCTGATTTTCCAAATTTTTCCTATTTTTGTTTACCATGCGAGTCTTCCTTTTTGTGACCAAATTTCCGAAAATTGTGATATTTCCGATCAAAACCGACTTTTAGGTTATTATTCACTAATTTTCTATCTTTACTAGGGGTTTAAAGTTTGATTTGAAATTTTATTTTTGTGAAACCTAGAAAAGTTATTCTTAGGATTTTGAGAGAGAAGTGTCTGAGTGACATTCTCTTTCGAATCAAAGTTCAAAGCGACTTGCTCTTCTGAATAAGGAGAGCATAAAGAGTAGATAAGTTTGGAATATCTTGTTCACTTTGATATTTTGAGTTTAAAATGGAAATGAAGTTCCTAAATATTTCATGGATGTTCATTTGAATAATAAATTATGTCTTGAATTAAATTATAGTTACATCTATCTAATTGAGATTTAATATTTTTAAAAATTTCTAGAAAATTAACCATTTTCTGTCTCATTTCATAAGAGTATTCTTTAACTCAATAATCAATTTTATATTTTTTGAAAGGTGTGTACCTTCGTGCATTGATTATAAAAATTTCCAAGCTTCACTCGGACTTTCCTGGTTTCCAATGTGTAGCAGAAATTCATCTTACACGCTTTGTATTATAATAAACACCACTTCTTGCACTTTCGGTTAAAATGTAGAAATGTTGTCCTCTATTACTTGTCTTCTGTCGAAGCCTTCTACGTATCGTTCACAATAGTCCAAATCTCACATTCCATGAATTTTTCTTTTAGTCATATCTTCTAGATGTTGTAACTTTAGTCTTATTTAAAATTCATGTCTTATCAATACTGAAATGATTAGAACCCATTTTGAATGAAGCTTTCAAACTCAAATCAATAGAAAAACACAAAAATTTATGAATAGAGTCTATTCAAATCCTATTCTATACTTTTGATAAAAATTAGGGTTTTAAGGAGGCAAAAAAGCGTAAAATGTTTAGCAAAATCTTCTTATCGTGTTGAATTAGAGAGTTTTTTTCCTTCTTGCGCAATTAACCTATGACCTATTTCTTACAACACATAAATGACAAGTTTATTATTAATTTCACAAAAATGAGCAAATTTATTGATTTTTACAATAAATATTAAATTAAAGAGGAATAACAACAAAAAAATCCCTTTAAAAGGAAAAATTTCGATAAAATAACTTATTTAAATTTTATCAATTTTAATCTTAATATTAAAAATTGAAATTTCAATTTCTAAAATTTATATTTATCGAAAAAATATTCTTTAAAAATAAACATGGGTTTTGAACCTTTGACCTTTTTAACCAAAGTTCATATAAAAAAATATAGATTGATTGACTTTGAGCATAATACACTTATATATGTGACACATTATTATTTGAAGTTTAATCAATATTAAAAATAAATTTAAAAATTACAATAATAACTAGAACTTATTACTATGCCCATATAACAATAAGAGGTGCACATAACTTTCGCACACACCACCGACCAACTCGGGAGTTTGTTGATGGGCGAGCTATCCACCATATTATTTTCACAAGGGAAATAACACAATGGTCCCATGTGGGGGGGCAACCGCATTATTTATCTGCAGCCGGGTGGTCTTATGTAACTTTGTAGTTATAACCACATAATAAAAGATAATATTTCCCTAGAAATGTGGAGCAACATCTGCAAAGGAGAGACTGTTCCAGCAATAGAAATTCTTGAGTTGTGGAGCTCAATTACTTCAAATTAACATGAAATGTAAAACTTCTTTGGAAAAAAGCGATCGCTTGTCATCGGTTAGGAGGGACTGGCATCGGTCACCTAGGACTGACATCGGTCAAGCAAGGAGGAACCAACATCGGTTACCTGTACGTGAGTGTTTTAATTAACTCTCGGGAATTAGATATATTTTTAGCATTAAAGTATATCTATTGATTGTAATTGCATGGCTAAGTTCCCTAAGTTTATAAACACCTATATAAGCATGAAAGCTAGGGTTTAGAAGTAAGAATGAACAAGAATTAAGAAGAACTTGAAAAAGTTGGTGAGAGAGAGAATTCTTGGAGGAGAAGCAAAAGCTTGAGAGAAAGAAAGTATTGTACATCTGAGAGGTGTGGAAGATTATAAATATTCAATTGTATATCTTGTCAAAGCTTTGGATAATAGATTGGCTTGTTTCTTGGTGGACGTAGCCCACATTGGGTGAACCACATTAAATCTGGTGTTGATTTATATCTCTTGTTTTGTATATTTCTTTTGGTAGAATATCTGATTTTATTTGCATGTATGCTTAGATCTGATATATTGTATGTACAACTAGTGTGCTAACCCCAACAAAGCTGGTATCAGAGATTTGTTTGAGGGTTTTGTGTGTTGACAGATTGACTCATAGAGGTTTTTTGATTGAGTGGGAGCTACAACAATGACAGAAGAAAAAAATTCAAGGTAGAGAAGTTTGAAGGCCAAAATTATCAATTATGGAAGATGCAGATTGAGGATTATCTATATCAAAGAGATTTGTATTTACCGTTGGATGAGAATTCTAGACCTACAAATATAATTGATGAACAATGAAAGACTCTTAATAGAAAGGATTTTGGATCTATAAGATTGAGCTGAAAGCATCCGTGGCTTCCGATATTACGAAGCAACTTCTACGGTAGGGTTAATGAAATCTCTTGCTAATTTATATGAAAAACCTAGTGCTTCAAATGAAGTTTATTTTATGAAGAAACTATTTAGTTCTAAGTTAAAATTGGTTGATATACCATTTGATGATAAGCACTTTTATTTTTATGTTCTATGCTTGATAGTTGGGATAACTTGGTAATGGTTGTTAGTAATACAACATTTGCTAATAATATTTTGAAGTTTGATGATGTGGTTAGTATAATCTTGAATGAAGAAATTTACAGGAAGAGTACAAAGGAATCATCATTTAGGAATGCTTTGAATGTAGAAAGTAGGGGTAGGCGGAAGGAGAGATCAAGAGTAAGAGTAATGGGAAATCAAATTCAAGGGATAGTAGATCTAAATCCAGAAGTAAGGGAATTACTTGTTGGAAATGTGGAAAGAAAGGACATGCAAAGAAAGATTGTTGGTCAAAGGATAAAGAGAACCAACAACCAGACAAAAGTAAAGAAGAAAATCTTGCTGCATCAGAGGTAATGCAAGATGCTCTTATTCTTTCTTTAGATAATAGAATTGAATCATGGGTTTTAGATTTAGGAGCTTCTTTCCATATAACCCGTAATAAGGGTTATTTCATAAATTATGTCTAGGGAAATTTTGGGCATGTTTATTTGGGTGATGATGAATCTTGCAGTATTACTAGTAAAGGGTAAGTTCATCTAAAATTATAGAATGGAAATACATGGGTATTGAAATATGTGAGGCATGTGCCAAGCCTCGGGGGAATCTTATTTCTACAGGGGAAACTAGGTGAATCGGGTGCATGGTTACTTATACAGGAGTCTCTTGGAAAGTTACCAAGGGTGATTTTGTTGTGGTAATAGGTAAGAAGGTAGGAATGTTATTTTTATATACATGTGTTCTTGATTCCTTTTCGCATTATTTACTTTAGATTCAGATGCATGCATGTGGCATAACCAGATGGGCCATATGAGTCAAAAATGAATGCAAATCTTAAAGGCTAAGGGTAAGTTATTAGATTTGAAAGATTTAGATATTGATTTTTGTGAGCATTGTGTCTTTGGAAAGCAAAAGAGAGTGAGATTTATCAAATTTGGGGGAACTAAGAAGGAGCGAAAATTGGAGCTTGTACACTCGGATGTGTGGGGAACAACTTAGGTAGCTTCTCATGGAGGTGTAGACATTAATTTTTGGTATAATGCCCTCTCTCGTTCATCCCGCATTCATTCTCCTTCATTCAACTTCCCATCTCTCCTTTCTATTTTCTTAAATTTAAAGTCTCATCCATTTTCTCACCTTATTTAATTAATTATCAAATGGGCTCCATGTGGACCCATGTGATAATTAAGATTTTGGCATTTTCTCCCATATCAAATTATTCAATTCATGGGTATTAATATACCCATCCGACACCCCTTTCTTAATTTCAAATGGAATATTTTATCTCACCTACCCATTCAAATCATGCTCCCCACTCCATCTAATAAGTCAAACCATGGGCCCCACGATCACATCATACCTCTTAACTCGGGTTACTCTACCCAACCCTGGTTACTTATTAACCCCAATCTAACCTCACCTCCAAGCTATAAATATGGGTTTTCCCCCATATTTCAGAGGAGGACCGGGAAAATGAAAAGGACTGGACCCAAAACCTGGAAGGAAGATGGACCTAGGCCCAGGAAGGAGAAGAAAGAGCTTAATTAAGTTCTGTAAGTTTGAAGGAGAAATCTTTGCCATTGTTTTTTATCCTACCATCTTGATGCCCATTTCATCTCCATATCAAAGCACAAGTGAAGTCCCCTCATCATTTTAGTTTCTTTTCATTTTGTATTTCATTGTTTCCACATGATATATATTGTTCATCATTTATTGCTATATTTTTAGACACGGGGGTTGACATCCTCCAAGGGAGTTAACATCCTCTTGGAACTAGGATTATCTGGGAAACCCCCGCATATTGTTATCTAATCACATTTGTTTCAGTTTTTTTAGATCTATCTTCTTTGTATCACACATTTATCTTCTTTGCACCCGTAGATCCACATCTGCATCTGAGGTCCTAAGCCCTCCATCATTCAAAGTTTTGGTGGCTTCTAGTATCGGCTTTCACCCAGCGTGAGAACGAGGTTTCTTGTACAACATTTGGCATGCCTGGGGACCAATCCAAGTTTTGGTCATTATTTTATTACTTTTTCATCTTTCTAACTGCAGTGTCGTAAGGATCACGATTATTGGGATTCATCATTCTTGTCAAGTTAGATATATTTTACAAATCTCTCATTTTTGACTTACTGACTCACATGTTATAGGTTTGGTATTATCTCCTCCATGTGGGTGTAATCTTTACATTTAATAGGTTTAGGTTGTCTTGGAGGTACGTTCTTGTTTTAATTGGCTTGTTATGTGGTCATTATAATTAATATCGAGTGCATTTTTATTATTAATCATAATAATATTAATATTAATTAAATAAATAAATAACAATTAATTAAAACAAAACAATTATGAAATAAATTAGAATTAAATTTAAAAAATATAATCCTAGCTATCCTAATTTACCCATCCCCTACCTATCACCCCACCTCTTCTCTCTATCCAATCCCACATTGCTCTCTCCACTAATGTGGCTAGCTCACCACTTCCCCCTTTGTTCCCATTTACCATTCCTATTTACCTCGGTGGAGCTATTATCTATATCTCTCTCCACGTCCCAAATCACTAGTTATTCCTTCACCCATCCACTCGACTCTCTACTCACCATCTCCATTCTCACCTTCATACTCCTTGAGCTCCTCCATTCCATTCTCCCCACCTACCGTTTTCTATCTTCGACTCATTGAGCCCCTATAAAGTCTTGGCCAGCTCGAGCCATATGCTCCACTCCAGCCTAACTTACTGGCTCTTTATATCCCTCCACCGATTTATCCTCTCAACACGTCCTCACCTAAGTTAAATCTCCCCAAACAGAATTTACCACCACCGTCCACCTTGCTCCACTCTGTCCCCACGTAGGCCGACCTCTCTCCATTCTGACTCCCCTCCACTCAACCACTCCCACTGAATCCTCCCACCAAATTCTCCCACCATCCACCTCGCTCCACCCTATCCCCACATAGATGAAGATCTCTCCCGAGTTCGCATCTCCCTCTCCCACATCCCATCTCCATCTAGCTTGGATCTACATGACTACCTACCAATATTACTTCCCCCACAGCGCTTCATCCACATGCTCAGCTCGCTATCCTCCTCTTCCGAGCTCTATCCTCCACACCCCTCTCCACATGACTCGACTTCTCACACTTCACCATGCATACACCATGTTCTTCTACCCGAGCTCCCATATCCTCCACACAGCTCCACCTGAGCTCTATCCTCAAGTCACATGACCACCACATCTCCCTTCCATGTATCCTTAATCGACCCATCACCAATTACCTCGGCTGCTCAGGACACCTCTCTCCCTTCTTTCCAACATAACACATATTTCCTAGTTTGAGCCTTTCTCCTCTTCAAACGATAATTATTCTATGTGTATCAGGGATGGTGAGTGCTCTTGATCCCTTTCTTGGTTGTCCTCCTATCTTGTTAGTATCATCGACCATTTTATCTATGTTTTTGAGGAAGAATCACACAGAAGAAAGTAAACATCTACGCAGAAGAAAGAGACCATTTTAAACGCAGAAGAGAGTAAACATATACATAGAAGAAAGAGATCGTTTTCAATGCGGAAGAAAGTAAACATCCCAAGGTTTTGATCCATGATCTGTCCAACTATTTCCGGAGATCAGTTTCTAATTCATGCAAGATTTTTGGGTTGTATATTTATACGTATTTTATACATATTTATAAAAAAAAAAAAAAATAAATAAAAGCAAACAACCTATAATCTGTTAATCTCCTGGCCTGAAAGTGGTAGTCAACAAACATATTCTAAATGCATTAGTAGTTTTAAAAATTTGAAAACTAACATTATATTATCCAAGTTGTAGTAGAAGGCACAATTTTTAGTCTAGCATATCATTGTCATCTACACCTCCTGTAAGTATAAAACTTAATATTTTCTTTGCAAATATGATATAGTTTCAAATTCACGTAAGTGATGCGCGTCGCTTCACTTCATAGAAATAGGCTCGCAATTCTACACAACACAATTTTAAATGACACATTGTCATAAAACCGTACACCATAGATAATTATACATTTCTCATTTATATTGTATATGATTCTCATTATGTCATTGTCCATGTGAAAATCCATGTCCATCCACTTGTCACGTCGAATTTGGCATCGTTGACTTTCACATTCACTTTTCAATCACCGACTTATCTCTTCCCTCCTTTATTTAACTAAGTCCAAAACATAGGTCCACTATTTTCTCCCATCTCCATTACAAATTTCAAATCAGATTGCTTTCATCTTCCCTAAAGTCTTCATTATTACAATAAAGGACCATTCTCCCCATCTACTTTTCGTCATTATCTCTCAAAGTCCACGTTCACTCATTATATATGGTTATTATTATTTCTAGTTCATATAAAGAAATGAAATAAAAACAAAATGTACATGTGAATGTCTTGTCGTTAATAATTTGTATCATATGCTTTCATAATTTTATAAGTTTATCTCATACATCCATTTCATCGTTTATAGTTAGTCTATCAATTCATTTTCACAATTACTCTAATTGATTAGGAATGTTTCATTATAATGTTTTATTAATCCATTAGATTATTTATTTTTATTTTTACATTTATGTCTTACGAAGATACTTTGTAAATAACATTTTTTATGAGCTTATCATCGGTTTAATCACATCAACTAATTACATTTATTTTCTTCTACAAGTGAAATCTATGATACACGATCACAAAATAATGCTTTCAAAGCCCAATATTGAAATCAAACACATCGCATAATTTTTTTTTATCAACCTTATATGCAATTATAAACGGTGTAATTTTAGGTTACTCAGGCATTCTTGGCCACCGATGTTGCCTCCAAGTATACACCATCATCATGTGCAATCAAATAGCAGGGAAAAGCATTCTCAGGTTTTACTCATTTTCTCTATTTTTTTCTCTTTTACATTGAATTTCCCTTTTCTGAGTGATTGTCTACATCGAATGTCACATTTCATTTTGGCTTTAAAAATAACCTTTCTTTTCTACATCTTGCCTGATCACATAGCCTAAATAAGGGTTTAATCTCTACATTTCACATTATCGGGCACACACCATGACTTCATGAACAAAATCAACACATCGAAACATTCCTCCCACTGGTTAACTGATTGGGACTTGAACACCCAACAGGAAACCATCTCAGACATCTCCCAAGCCAAAACTACTAAAACCAACCTTAGACTTCCATTCTTTAGGAACCTTCATTATCCATCTTACTTTTCTTTTCACATCTGTAATTAATCATGATGATAAAAAATATGTTTCTTGATTTGTTTGTCAACAAAATACATAAACAAATGTTTCTCTATTTCACATCTATTATCACTCTTCTCTCAAATCGAAACAACACAATAATCTACTCCATCCAATGATATTACTTTTCCTAATGATCTCACCTAACAAGATTCTAAACTCAAAACCACGTCGTTAGTCACTCAACCCCTAGTCTCCATAACTTGCCTCATGAGAACCATGTCATCCAAAATTGTCCCATCTTGACACTAATCCTCATATCCCTCATCAAGCTAGTCTTCCTAAACCAACCGCACCACCATCTCCCACTCCTCTAGAGACACTTGGGCCTCCTCCTAACCCCATATATGACTTCTTACTCCAAAAATCTCCTACAATATCTCAATCCTCCCAATCTCCTAAATTGGTGGATCACATTCCACCCACATCCCATTTTGAAAATTCTATTTCATCCACTATTAATAGGCATGTCCAGCCATCTCAACCTCTTCACACTTACATTCATGCCCATCATATGCTCCAACCATCTCAATCTCTTAACACACATATCCCCACTTATCATTTACCACAACAACCTATCCAATTTCAACAAACACATCATGTCCCTATTGTTCAAAGTCAGCCTATGCAACAATCCCAACCCATGACACATGTTAGTCCTTACCAAGTAGCTCCTCAAACACCGCACACCACAAATTATCAATTTCTTATCAAACCATCACAACAGTTTATCAACAAACTTATCAACCACCTTATCAAATAATTCACCAAACACCCATACATCTACAAATGCATCATTCACCTTATCAAACTACTTTTCAAACCACATAACCAATTCAATCTCAATCTAACAACACCTCGAGTGATCTAATTCATGCCTTAATGAATCAGTTAGCTAATTTAGAAACTATTACCTTGGCATCCAAGAACACCTTATCCTATGAACACATCTGTAATGAACCGATTCATCATTGGTTCCAATCAAACCCTACCCTCCTCATTGGAAACTTCCTGTGTTTACTAAGTTCAACAACAAGGAAGATCCCCAACAACATCTCCTCACATTTAAACATGCATGTTGTCTTATTGTGCATGATCATGATCTACTTCTTTGCACTTTCCCCATGTCTTTTTTCTCGGTCCCCGGGTTGGACTGGTACAACAATATCCCACGAAATTCCATATTCTCCTTCACCCAACTTGCACAATTGTTCTTAGAACACTTTTCTATCAATATCACACGTAAAACCACTATCGCTGATCTATATACCATTCGATAGTTTGAAGATGAGCCCATCACCGACTTCATCGCACGATGGTGTGGTGTTATAAACCAACTGTCCTTCACTCTTCCACAAACCAAACTCATTGAATTATTCTCATGTTCGTGTGCAAAACATATATCATCTACTTTGCAGATCCAATCATTCCTAACCTTTGATGAAGCTTTCACAATGGCTCACAAACTCGAAACCCATGCCATTGAGAAAGGTCATCTTAAACTAGATCAGCCAAACCTAAAGTTGAATTCTACTAGACCATTCACACATAATGAAAATTTAAGGTGTGAAACAATTTTGGTCATTAAATCCTCATCACATCTACATCAAGCACATGGTCTCAACAACGATCTCCTCAATCAACATCCAACTACACTTCCTTGGGAGAATCATATAGCTCTATGTTTGACAAATTGATTATCGTAAACTCCATCCAACTTCCTCCCATACGACCCATGGAAAACTCGCAAGACAAGCCTATTTGGTATAATGAATCCCACTATTGTAAATATCATCGATTAAAAGGTCATGAAGATTGAGAAATGTCATTCCTTCAAAGATCGTGTCAAAACTCTTAAATCAAGGGGATATCCAAATCGATAGCTCCATGGTGCAAACTAATCAACCACCAAGAAATCACGCCACGCCTTTACATCCCAAATATCAAATGCTTATATGATTGACATTGTCAATCAAGATCTTATATTATCACCAACTCTGCATGTTCCCATAGTGGACATTATTCCCACTCCTTATTTAGAACCTAACACACCTATGTCAACTTTTACTATTTGTCCTGAACCTACACCTTCTCCTATCCTTATCACATCCACATAAAATTTGACTATACCATCCACTTCCGCCACTTCAAACACACCCCAATCTACCACATTAGATTCATCCTTAGCACCTATTTCAGCCCCAATGATATCCACACATATCCCTACATCTCTCACATCTATTCCTTCACCCACATCTACAATTACGACACCTACATCACTTATCTCTACAACCATCCCAACTAAACTCAGTTCTACTACATGCACCTTTACAACCCCACCTTCGACATCAACCCCATTAGCAAACATATCATTCTTACCCCTTGAAACATTTATGAAACAACTAGTCCCACCTACTTCTACACCCGAAAATACTCCTGCATTTTTGCATTACCTATAATGTCTACTCCATCGGTTATCACATCACCCACATCTCCAAATATCCAAAAATGCCTACATCTTTATCTATGCCAACTACCCCTATATCTATCATATCAACAAATCCACCTATCTCTACCTTGACATATTTACCTATATCCTCTCCCATGGCCACATCACCTGGTCTATCCCAATATTCTTTACCTAATCCTTCTATCACACCAACCAAATCCTCTTGATTGCAACCCTATCAAAGATACCCTTTGAAACATCTACTAAACCAACACATCCACCTAAATCAAATAAAGATGGTTTACATTCTCCCTCTACAAAATCAACTCTTTCCATGCCAAAACCGAAACACTCCACATCTCACATAGATATCATTAATTACATCATACAAACACATATCTCTCCATTAACATCCTCATCCTATTTTAGGACATTTTCTCCATTAATAACCACACCACCACTATCAGATCCTCGGTTGAGATTATTATCATCCCTTCTAGAGGTAAATATTCTTATTTGAAGTCTAAGGCTGGGAAAACATCCTCGGTAGTTCCCCTACTGTGCATCCTCGAAAACATTCAGATTCTCCCTCTTCTCAACAATCCAATGCCACAACATCTATTTTAGGATCAGTCTCTCCATCTACAACATCTTGCAACAATCAATCCACATCCAAAAAATAAAATCCTTCAACCAAATTTGATTTGTCCTCCAAAACACAAAATTCACCCATCCAATCTACATCCACTTTTTCTCCTAACTCCAAGCTGAGATATCCTATCAAAACCCACAAGAGTTACCTTCCCCAAGAAATTTCAATGGCGTATTATGTAGATATCCTTCGACATTTAACTTGAATATCTACCATCACACTTCCTCCCATTAAAGATTTTAATCCCTATGGTCCAAAGCCATCATGGTTCAATCCTAATTGCAATTGCGCTTATCATCATACCCGGGCCATGACATCGAACATTGTAAGGAATTTCAGACAATCATCCATAACTTTATTGAGAAAGATGATTTCCTCATTCATGGGAAATTTCCTTCTCCATCTACATTGAATCCAATTCATATCCCATTTGTCGGGTTCCCACAATTCCTCCATCCATATCATCCCTTAATATCCCTCCAACCCATGTCATTCCTCCTAAGGAAGGTCCTTCATTGTTCATCAATACCGCTTATCTTGTTAAGCACACTTGTGGTCTCCAACCGTTTATCCCATCCAAATCTAAAACAATCTCATCTAAACTCTTTTAACATCCTTTAACTCCTTCACATTTAACTCATTGGGGAACAACCTTCCCTCGCCCTTGAGCACATCATCCGCATACAAATCCCTTGTCACTAGGAGACTTCACTCCTTGACATTGTTTTGTCTACCTCCTTCACATTCATCCAATCTAAACTATTTCTTCCCAAATCCTCACTCATTTTAAGTCCACCATTATGGCCATATTTATGCCTCTTTTGGGGCATCATCTTTTCATTGAAGTCCTCTTTTGAGGCCATGTTTGTCTCTCCATTGAGGGACCTTTTTATCAAAGTCCACCATTGTGGCCATGTTTATGCCTCTTTTGGGGCACCATTTATTTCATAGAAGTCCTCCTTTGAGGCCATGTTTGTTCTTCCATTAAAGGACCTTTTACCGAAGTCCACCATTGTGGCCATATTTGTGTCTCTCTTGGGGCATAATTTATTTTCATCCAAATTCGCCATCATGGTCATATGTTCACTTCCTTAAGGACATAATTTTATTTTTCACTTGTCTATCACATCTAATCCTTTGCAAAATATCATCTCATCCTGTTTTAACTTAATGTTTTCCCTCTCTTGGTGGTAAACTAGAGACATAACCTCTTAATGCATTACACTTGTGACCAGTCCACTGTTAGCATATCTATTAATGAGCACTTAGTTATATCCTTAGATCATTCTACCATCCTTAGCCCCTTCCATTTGTCATTGTAATGATCTGGAATTATGTGGTGGCCTTCACTTTATTGATATGACCCCATAACCATATTTTCCTTTTACAACATGCATACGAGGATGTACTATGTTCCCCCTTCATCTCATCAAGGTAATATTTTATCAAAGTCATCACATAAATTTCAATAAACTATCGATCCATAATATCCATCTATAATGTATAAACATCCCCAAATACATTTTGTTATTATTTTGGTTTCTCACATTGATTGAATTCTATTTCTGAAAGCTTGATCAACTTTGTTATTGTTCTTTCCCTTTCCCAGCTAGGGCATAGATTGAAGGAAACCTACCTTGAGGATCTTTTCTCAAGGCAAGTTATATAATCCTATCATTGGCTATGCTCCTTATCTCCAACATGTTCTTGTTTATCTTCATGTCTTGCTACAACTATTTGATCCATAATATTCTCTTCAACTCATAATTTCACACTATCCACTTATCACATTTGTCTCCACATCATCCTTCTGAAACCACTTTCTCAAGGCAAGTTCATAATCTGCGGCTCCTTATCCTTTCATTTCCTTCACTCTTAATTTCCATATATTTGTCTCCACATCATTACTTTCCTTTCCTCTTAATTTTACTTCCCTCTTAAGTTTTCTTTTCACTCTTCTAATTTCAGTTTGAAAATATTACTTAACCATCTATCTGAAGTAAATGAATCTTAGTTAAGGTATATATTCTTCCTTGGATCCTTCGATGTATAAGCTTCTCCACCATTTCCTCTTTTCAGTAGACAACAATCACCACCTCAAATGTCTTTCCGCTCCTCCTCTTTCACTTGAATTTCTTACATCATGCTCCCACCACATGGGCATCCCAATTAAGGATTTCCCTTACACTCTCCATCTACATTGTATATGTTCCTCCATCCACTCATGCCACACTCCTTTGTTTCCTTGTTATCACCTTGATATCACCTCCTTTCATCTCTTGTTCCATTTTGGTATACACTGCTTAGTCTTTTCATCATCCTTCTTCTTCTTTGGCTTGGCGATCCTACTTAACCATCCTCGTTGTAGGGAAATATTACTTAAGAGTTCCTCTTAAGAATGGTTTGCCATTTGACCCTTCCACATCCTATCATATTATCCTCATCTTTCGTGTCCCGCCTCTCATCATACTCATCCACCCCAACCAACCATTCCTCACCTGTATCCAATACAATGTTTTCTTTCTCCTTCCATATCGCCATTACCAGTTTGGTGATCTTACTTAACTCCTCATGCAGCATGACTATCTTACTTAAGAGTCTCTCTTAAGCATGATCTATCATCCTGCACTCGCCCACTACCCCACATTCTCTCCATCTACATTTTCTTGTCATTCCCCATCATCACATCCTCTCACCTCCTCTTTCATTCTTACAAACATCACTTCCTATTGGTCCATTTTTCATCTCCATCATCCCTCACTATGTAATATTACTTAACCATTGCTTCTCCATTCATTTCGTGTCTTGTTTCTTCATTTTTCTCTCATTCATTCTCATCCACTGCATCCTCTCCTCACCTTCATCTTCCTACACATCGTTATCCCTCCTTTATTTACTCTTTCCACTCCATCTTCTAGAGTTCTCCCACATATCTACCCCCATACTTACCCGTCATTTTCATTGATCATCCCCTAACATTATTTCATCATCATCTTTTGTTTCCGCGCTAGTAATTATCGGTGGACTTCTCCTAAAAATCACTCATCCCCATTCTGCACATCCTGAATCCTTTTCTTTGGCCCACTCCATTCTATCTTCATCCCATCCTTCCTCTGTGCCCTCTGATCATTATCAGGGGAATTCTCCTAACGTCCCTTCATTGGCGTTCCCCCTTCCATTCTTCATTTAATTTCTGCCTCATCTCATATTTTGTCCCATCCTTTCTTACTGATCATTATCGGTGGATTTATCCTAACATCCATTCGGCATTACCTCTCCTACCCCTTCCTCTCTTTTCCTCACCACCTCTCCATCTTTCTTTCTTCCTTGCCAATTTCTTCACTATCTTCATCATGCACCTCTCTCTATTTTCTCATCATCAACCTATCCTCATCTCATGCATCTCTACATCTTTTCTTATCCGTGTCATTCCTCCCCTTAAGCTTCTCTTTACGTTCCTTATGCTTCTAAATCTTTATCGAATAATTTTTTCTTGGTTCCTTTTTGCATGATTTTCCTCATTGTCTTCTCGTTTTTATCATCATCTTATTTCACTTCCTCTATATCATCTTCCTCCTCATTTTACCTTGCACTTCCTCTTTACTTCCTCATTGATAACCTAACTCTTGAGTGTTGTCCCATATTTTTAATCATCCCACCATCCACATGAATTTCTATGTGGTGGGTTCCATATCCTTTTCCTTGGATTTCCTCATTATGATCTACTTCCTTCAATTTTATTTTCTCTATCATCTCTTTCATTTTCCATTACTTCTCTACCTTCCTCTGCTTCATCCTCCTTCACACCTTTCGTTTTAAATAACTCTCTCTATTTTTCATAATTTCACCCTTTGCTCTATCCTTTTCTTGTCTTCTCTTTGCTTTTCCTTCTTCATTTCCCCCTTTCTTGAAATCTTTCTTTGTTATATTTTTCCTCCCCTTTCATTCCTTCTTTTCTCCTCCTCCATCTTTGTCCCTCTATTCCATACCCTTGTTGCCTTCACATTCGATCTTTCTTACTCTTCTCATAATCAAATAGTCCTCCTATCTATTCCCTTTTCTCTTTCTCAACGTCCCTCATACCTAGAATTCATGGTCAATATCGAGGTTTCTCTGTTTATTTACCACCTTCAATCCATTTCATTACCATTTTCATTCTTCTCTTTGCAACATTGACCTCTTCTCTTTTTGAGAACCTTGTCACATCTTTTATCTTTGTCAGTCCTCTTGTAGGGGCATCATCATATCCATTTCTAAGAATCTCTTCCCATCTTCCTTTGACATTTTGTTTTGGAGGATGCCATAACGACCATCACCTATTTGATCTTGTTCTCTTCAATGAAAATTTTCTCTACTTTTTTTTGTCATAAAATTATCTTGACTTCTCACCTTTCTCTTTTCTTAAATTTAAAGTCTCATCCATTTTCTCATCTTATTTAATTAATTATCAAATGTGATCCATGTGGACCCATGTGATAATTAATATTTTGGCATTTTCTCCCATATCCAATTATTTAATTCATGGGTATTAATATACCCATCGACACCCATTTTGTTAATTTCAAATGGAATATTTTATCTCACCTACCCATTCAAATCATGCCCCCACTCCATATAATAATTCAAACCGTGGGCCCACATGATCACATCATACCTCTTAACTCGGATTACTCTACCCAACCACAGTTACTTGTTAATCCTAGTCTAACCTCACCTCCAAGCTATAAATATGGGTTTTCCTCCATATTTTAGGGGACCTACAAAAAAAAAGGACTGGACTTGGAAAACACGGAAGGAGAGACTAGACCTAGGCCAGGAATGAGAAGAAAGAGCTTAATTAAGTTCTCGCAAGTTTGAAGGAGAAATATTTTCCATTGTTTGTTATCCTTCCACCTTAATGCCTATTTCATCTCCATATCAGAACACAAGCTAAGTCCCCTCATCATTTTAGTTGCTTGTCATTTTGTATTTCATTGTTTTTGCATGATATCTATTGTTCATCATTTATTGCTATCTTTTTAGACATGGGGTTGACATCCTCCAAGGAGTTAACATCCTCTTGGAATCGGGATCATCAGGAAACCCCGCATATTTTATCTAATCACATTTGTTTAAGTTTTTGCATATCTATCTTCTTTGTATCACACATCTATCTTCTTTGCACACGTAGATCAACATTTGCATCTGAGGTCCTAATCCCTCCATCATTTGAAGTTGTTGGTGGCTTCCAGTGTCAGTTTCATTGGCGCAAGAATGAGGTTTCTGTACAAGAGGAGGATCCCAATATTATGTTACTTTCATTGATGATGCTACAAGAAAGGTATGATTTTATTGTATTAATCGTAAATCTTATGTTTTTGAGACTTTTAAAAGATGGAAATCCTTGTTAAGAATGAATCAAACTCTAAGTTAAAGTGTCTTATATCCGACAATGGTGGTGAATATTGTAGCAAGGATTTCAATGATTATTGTTTAGTGAATGGGATATGTAGAGAAAGAACAATTCCGATAACACCATAGGAGAATGGTGTTGTAGAAAGAATGAATAGGACAATCATGGAACGTGCTAGAAGTATGAGAATACATTCTAGATTTACCTTGTAGTTTTGGGCCAAAGCAATTGATACAATGATTTATTTGATTAACTTTGGGCCTTCAAGTTCACTAGATGGAGAAATACCAGAGGAATCTTGGACCAAAAAAGTGGTAGATCTTTCTTTTCTTAAATTTTTTGGTTCATAAGCTTTTGTGCATGTTGATAAGGAAAACATAAAAAAGTTGGATGTAAAATCCAAGAGATGCACTTTCATTGGTTATGGATATGGTGATTTTAGATTCTATTTTTGGGATTTAGAGAATTCTAAAATTATTAGGAGTCGTGATGTTGAATGGAATGAAAAGATAATGTACATGGATTAAATTTTGGTACCCAAGGATGAACCGGTTGAGAAGTTTGTGAATGAAAATGAACTCTCATATTTAAAAGTATTATCTACTGGGGTTACACAAGAACTTGGTGTTCGTTACCCGACCGAGACGTAATCGGTCAATGCAGAATCGGTATCGATTACAAGTGACCAGCGTCGGTCATTTTAAAATTTGGATACAAATGTCTAGGAGGTCCAAATTGAGCCTTCGGTACCCCAAACTCCCGTGAGAAGGTCACAAAGGGTAAGTAAACCTCCAAAAATATTTACACCTTCTCTATTTTATTTATTATTGACTGATAATGGTGAATCAGAGAGATTTGAAGAAGTAATGTAGGATAAGACCCATGTCCAGTGGGAACATGGCATGGATGAGGAGATGGAATCCTTGGAACAGAGAACCGGACTTGGGATTTTGTTAAGTTTCTAGCACATAAGAGGACATTGCAGAACAAGTGGATTTCTGAGATTAAGGAATAAAAGGGTGGGCAGGAAAAATACAAGGAAAGGCTTGTAGTAAAAGGATTTGCACAGTAAAGCGGGTATTGACTTGGTGAAATATTTTCTCATGTTTGTTAAGATGAATTCTATTCATCTTTGTATTGATTTTAGTTGCAGTAGAATATTTACATTTAGAGCAACTAGATGTGAAGATGGCTTTCCTTCATGGTGATTTGGATGAAGATATTTATATGCAGCAACCACTTGGGTATGAAGTCAAGGGTTAGGAGAAATTAGTGTGCAGGTTGAAAAAAATCCCATATGGGCTCAAGCAAGCTCCAAGGAAATTGTACATGATGTTTTCTAGTTTTATGCATGAGCATGGTTACTTGAGATGTGAATCGACCATTTTCTTTATTTCAAGAATCTTGGAAATGAGAGCTATATTATTTTTTCATTGTATGTGGATGATATGCTTATTGTAGGATCTAGTATGCAGGACATTGGTGAGATTAAGGGAAACCTAGCTCACATTTTCTATGAAGGATTTAGGAGCTGCAAAAAGAATCCTTGGTATGAAAATACACAGAGACAGGAAAAACAAGAAATTATATTTGTCTCGGGAGGATTATATCTATAGGGTGTTATAAAGGTTCAAGATGTAGAATGCAAAACCTGTTATTACACCTATGAATGGACACTTCAAATTAAACTAAGATCAATGTCCATCATCACAAGAGGAGGTCAAATACATGACATGAGTGCCATATGCTTCAGCAGTTGGGAGTCTCATGTATGTTATGGTTTGTACCAGACCAGACATTACACAGGAAGTGGGAGTTGTGAGTAGATATATGGCCAATCTAGGTAAAGATAATTGGAAAGTAGTCCAATGGATACTCAAGTATTTGAAAGGAAAATATAGCATGTAGTTATCTTATGGAGGTTTGTATAATTCATTATGTGGCTATGTTGATTCGGATATGGCTGGATATCTGGATGGTAGAAGGAGCACTACTAGATATATTTTCACAGTAGGTGGGACGGAATTTATCTAGATTTCAAGATTGCAAAAGGTTTTGGCTTTGTCTACTACAGAGGTAGAGTATGTTGCAGCTATAGAGGCTAGCAAGGAGATGATATGGATGAGTAGGTTCATGGAAGAGTTGGGAAAGGAGAAAGATGATTATAAACTATTCGTGTGAGTCAGAGCGCAATTAATTTGGTAAATAACTCGGTGTTTCATTCAAGAATGAAACACATTCAATTGAGGTATCATTTCATACGGTAGGTATTGGAGGATGGACAACTGAATCTGGAAAAGATTCATACGAGCTAGAACCCTGCGAATATGCTAACGAAGCCATTAGCAAAGGAGAAGTTGAAGCTACACTCCACTTTTGTTGGTCTTCGATTTTGAGACTTGAATAGAAAGAAACAAAGCTAAGGAAGGATCCAATAATGATGTTGTACAAGTATGGTGCAATAATTAATCTCCAAGTGGGATATTGTTGAGTTGTGGAGCTCAATTACTTCATAGTAGCATGCAATGTAAAACTTGATGGAAAACACAATAACTATCATTGGTTAGGAGGGACCGGCATCAGTCACCTAGGACTGACATCGGTCAAGCAAGGAGGAACCGACATCAGTTACCTGTGTGTGAGTGTTTTAATTAACTCTAAGGAATCAAATCTATTTTTAGCATTAAAGTATATCTATTGAATGTAATTTCATGGATAAGTGCCTTAAGTTTGAAAACGCCTATATAAGCATGAAAGCTAGGGTTTAGAAGTAAGAATGAACAAGAATTAAGAACTTGCAAAATTTTGTGAGAGAGAGAATTCTTGGAGGAGAAGTAAAATCTTGAGAGAAAGAAAGTACTGTACATCTAAGAGGTGTGGAAGATTGTAAATATTCAATTGTATATCTTTTCAAAGCTTTGGATAATAGATTGACTTGTTTCTTGGTGGACGTAGCCATCACCTTTGGGTGAACCACATTAAATCTGGTGTTGATTTATATCTCTTGTTTTATATATTTCTTCCGGTAGAATATCCTCTTTTATTTGCATTTATGCTTAGATCTAATATATTGTCTGTATACTAAACCGATGTGCTAACCCCAACAGAAATTTATGGGGGCTGAAATTTTCCACAACTTGCATTCCACATTTGTTGGCCAGGTGTCTTCAAATTATTGCATGAGTGTTTTCCCTCCAAATATGTTTCCCTCCACAAATATGTTTCAACGCATTAAAGGCTTTATTAATATGTTTGTATCATTTTTTATTCTCACTGCAACAAGGATCTATTGTTGCACATCAAGGGGTTTGAAAAATATGGAAATTACAGAATCAGGTACTTCTCATGTTGGAATGTGTGTCCAACGTTCCCCATGAGTTTCATGACATGGACTAACCACCTCTTGTAGATCCTAACTCTGGCAATTGTAGCGGAGACTAACACCTATGGGTTTTTGTCTAACAGAAATCATGGTCCAACAAATGGTATCAGAGTGACAAGTCTCGAGTTCGAAACTCACTCGGGTAACACTGAGGGGGATATTATTGGCATGTGTGTCCAGTGCTCCCCATGAGTTTTGTGACATAGACTAACCACCTCTCGTAGATCCTAACTTTGGTAATTGTAGTGGAGACTAACACCTATGGGTTTTGTTCTAATGGAAATCATGGTCCAACATCTCGTCCTTTACCAGTTTTGTTGTTGTTCTACTTTTGTTTGTATAACTCAAAATGATTTTATAGTATTTAATATGTTTGAGGATCTTGTCTCAAAGAGTTGTGTTGCTTTTTCTAGATTTTTGCACATACATTTTGGAAAAACAAAGATTTTTTTCTCTAATTTTTCATTGGGAGATAAATGTCGAGGAAGATTTTGATTGATGTTTTGAATATTTAGTTGTTTTTTTAAGTTGGGCATACTTCATGGAAAATTAATAAATTAGTAATTGATTGTTCTTTTAAATGGCATGTGTCAATGTTTTCTGTTAGTAGCTAAATGACACGAGTTTAGATACCCATTATGAACAAATTTCCCTTTGGGTCATAAGAATTATTTAGTAAATACGTGTTGTGGGTGGTCTAAGATTGCCAAGATTTTTTCTTACCTTTGGTAGTTGTCCAAAGACTGATTGTAGCTTTGATTTACTTTTGTAGACCTCTTGGTTTTGTGTCATACATTAGATTTCCATTTCTTGAGTTGTGGCATATATTCCTATTTTAGGGATCCACACATAACAATTTTGATTCATTTTATAAATATAGATTCCCGGAGAGATTAGGTTTATCGGTTATCTTTCTATCTCAGGTATCTGTAGATCACAATTTTTATTCCTTTTATAAATACAGATTATTACAGGGATTATATCTTTCTAGATTTCGCATGTTATCTGCATTATTGGTTTTATTTATTCTATTCTATTTTTTGAGACCGAAGACCATAAGGTAGATACATTAATGAGTTTCCAGGGCACCAAAATTGGAGAAATTTGGGTCATGTAATTGTTAGTTCACAAACACATATATTAGAATATTAGGTGTGTAAAAAATATATTATCGGCACCTTTTAAAAATTCGTAGTCAGAGTTAATTTTTTTTCCACCTAGTAAAAACAGGTTTCTACCATTGTGGTGCAAAATCAGCCTCAAAATTTAGGTCTAGAAAACTGAAGTAGAAAAAAATTGAAACAAAGAAATCCTTAGTCCACCAATTATCTCAGCCAAATTTGAGCCTTCACCAACCTCCTCAACAAAATCAACCTTGAAATCTGGAGCATCAGGTAAGGGGATGTTCAAGGCCATGTTAATTTTGTCTGCATCTAGGCTTGAACGTGATTCATCTGCCACCTAACCTCTATAACCTTTCCCATGGTTTTGCCATGAGTCATTCAACTATGGAAAACATGAACCATTAAAGTGGGAATTCTCGAAAAAATAGTCAGAAATTTTAACCATCTAAGTAAATGAATGATTGTTAGTCACATCATATTCATATATATTCTTCCTTGCAAGAGTTTTCTCAGGTTCCTGTATTATGTTGCTAACAATTTCATTTATGGTTCTTGCATTTCCAGCATCACCAGTAAAAGGGCATACTTCATTTAATCTATAAAGCAAACAAAGAAAATAGTGCAATATTTTTAGAAATATATTAAAATAGTTGTTTTACATTTTACTAAAGCTTGTTGCTTTTTTTAAGTTTATGGTTAACAACGTGTTATGAAAATTTTATTTTGTTTTTTATCTCAAGACTTAAAAAATCATATCCATGGATAAACATGTGTATCGCCCAACTCCTATGAAGCCTAGCTTTATAAGATATACAACATTACTTTCTGATAATGAAATACAAGATGATGATTTCTACTTCACTAATTCATCTATCCCTGATTTTATTCCAAGTATGCAAGAACACAATGCAGAAGTTGTTTGTCCTCCTACAGAAATATTTATAGTGATGGGATCAATTATCTAGAGCATTCTACAACGGATGTTGATGATTCCCATTTACCTCAAGGGGATATGGCTTCCAAACAGGAAGAGAAATTTAAAAAGCAATCAAATGTCCTTCCCACACAAAAGGGTAGAACCCATTAGAGCACTATAGACACACTTGTTCTAATTGAAGATAAACGTAATGAGAGAGACACTCTCTTCAATGGTGGTCCAAGGAGTAAAGCCATATCATCTACAGAAAAATGGAAAATTGTGCAAAATTATTGTGTTAATCATGGTGTTGTTCGCACACTCAACCAATGTCATGATCGATGGGAACATCTTCAACCTAATTATAAAAATATTAGAGATTATGAAAAAAACATTCCATCTGACCATAATAGTTACTGGACTATGATAACTGAGAAGCAGCTTCCTGTAAAATTCTCTGAAGAAATTTTTGATGCAAT
Organism: Taxus wallichiana var. yunnanensis; assembly: GCA_018340775.1. Taxonomy (NCBI): domain Eukaryota; kingdom Viridiplantae; phylum Streptophyta; class Pinopsida; order Cupressales; family Taxaceae; genus Taxus; species Taxus wallichiana. Next base: position 361,576,479 of record CM031244.1, on the reverse strand, counting down.
GGAGCTAAACTTTTGACATGATCGAGGTATCAATCTGGGAATATTACCATCGACACTTCTGAGACAAACCATGCAAATTATGATGATTCTTCTGCTCCAAATGAAAATGATCCATCCAATGAATTTGAAATGCCCAAAACAACGTGTGGAAGTCAATCCACAGGAAAAAAATAAAAACATCACTTAAAACATTAGATATCAAAGACACTATTGTTGAAAACAATAGGTTGGTTATTTCTACTCTACAAATTGCTGAGGAGGGGTGAATGAAGCGTCATGAAAAATATTGTGCTCTGGTTGAACAACGACATGCAAAATATTGTACTCTCATTGAACAACGCATGCAAAGGGATGATTTGAATGAAGAGAAGATGATCAAAATTGAAGAGCAAAAGATAAATGTCCAATTGAGTTTGGTTTCAGCTCTAAATTCTATTGGGCAGGCCATGTTGAAGATTAGCGAATCATTTAGTAATGATAAATGATTTGTATAATGCACTACTTAGGTTAGGTATAATGTAGCCAATCAAATCTTTTTGTATGACATTTTGTATTAAAATAAAGGTCACTATGACCAAAGGTCCAAAGACCAAAGTTTCCAAAGTTGTCAAGATTGTTCAAGTTTACAAATATTATCAAGTTTCGTTCTTGTTTCCAAACATTGTCATGTTGAATTTGAATAATGTATGAGAGCAATCCAAGGCCAAGAAGGTGAAACAATTGATTTTCTAAAAATGAATCTTTAACTCCAACAATTCTACTAGTTTTTGGTTTGTGAATGTGAGTACAAACACCAAGTACAACTAGTAAGATAAAGAAGAGAGGAGCTTTCTGAATTCTGAATGAGCCTTAGTTTGAGCTTCTTTATTTTAAGAAGTTATATATGTTCTAGTGATCTTGTGGCTATTTAAAAAATAATAATTATTGTTTACTTAAAGATTGCATTCTTCAACTTATATCTTCTTTCTTGAGGAAGCATTATTGGAATTCTTATTTTCAAGACTTCTAGGTTTGATTACATATTATAACAAACATTTTAGATGATTGAGTATAGTTTCAATTTTCTTTTGAAAATCTATGTGTCAAGAAATGTTGTTAATGTGTCAAGAGGTGATCAATATCATAGAAGAAAGAGTGATTGTGGAACATGTCCTTTGGCTGAAATTATAGAGATCTAGTAAAGACAACCAATCATTTAATATTAATTTACCAAAAGCCATTATATGGCTATAACGGCTGATTTTAATCATTATTTCCTTCAATGAACTTATTAGAAAGACATTATTATATGGCCTTAGTATTTGACTTTGATCATTACGTGATTTAATAAATTTACCGAAGTCATTACATGGCTGTAACAACTCTAATTTAATCATTATTTCTTTTAATGAATTTACCAAAAAGTCATTATGTGGTTGTAACATTTGACTTTGATCATTATATGCTCTAATGAATTCACAAGAAGCGTAGTATCTGATTTTCAGTCATTGATTCCTTTAATGAATTTATTGGAAATCCATTTTATCGCTGAAGCATTTGGCTTTGATCATTATATGCTTAAATGAATTTATTGGAAGCCATTTTATGGCTATAGCATTTTATTTTAATCATTATTACTTTAATAAATTTATTCAAGCTTAGAATTGTGGGTTGTTGATATTGCTCATACTCACCTTAAATTGTGGATATTCTTGTTACTCTTATAAATTATGATTTGAAATTGTGCTCCCTAGTATTGCAAAAGGAGAAAACTGACATTGGATAATCATAGAAGACACTAATGACAACCAAATAGAAAAAAATAGGTAATAAAAAAGGCACCAAGGACACCAAAACAAAAAATCAGCATTATCATAAGTCAAATTATTTCAATTTCATTCGACTTCATCTTCGGTAGAGAAGATTTCATTCATCGACTCAAATATTGCCATTCTCATACCTCTCATATTTTGGACTCGGTACAGGACTTGTAAGTTGTTATTTCACGATCCAAATGGCCCGAATTCTATATCATAACATTGTCTTTGAACAAACCTTTACCTTTATCACAAAATACTATACTTCCTTAATCATTGTTAGGTCTATATACTCTCCTTCAATCCTATGTTATCAAACTTGTGCATCAAAAAACTTCCCATATACTGATTGTGAATATTACATAGACTCCCATTGCTCAATTTTTGTCATGTTTAACCATAACTACTTCATGATGAACTCTAAAATACATACTTATGCTGAGATTGTTCTGCAAAAGTGGTGTTGTAGATTGTCAATTCTGTGAATTGCTTTTTGGGTTTTATCATTAAGCTCTTGTTATATCTAGGTTGGGTCCACATTTTGTTAGCCAAACTACAATTTCAGCACATCTAGAAATCAATTCTCGAATTGTTTAGTTACGGGAGTAGGAGAGAATTTTCTTTATGTGTAATTCATTGGGAACTTAGGTTTTTTTGCTTTTAATGGAAGAAATTTCCTTACCTTTATATTTATTTTCGGTGGTTTGCAAAGTAATTTTGGTAACAACTTCATACATCTGCTAGGATACGAAGAATTGGTTTCACTATAAAATATACTTTATGAACGATCTCAAAAGATCTAGCAGATAATGCCCTTGAGATCTTTGATTGTTTTTCTTCTTTTATTGTGAAAGTTTAAATTGACCATAAGAATTTTATGCCATGTTTTATAACATTGTTATTTCCTAGACTGTTTTGATCTTGACATTGATACTAATCTAACATTTAATTGTGGCCATGTGTTTTCTTTTGTAGGGATCAAATTTTATTTCATATATTCCAGATCTTCCAATAAAGTATATCTTATAATGAATAATAATTCAAGAGAAGCAATAAAAGTCCTCTTAGCATGTGCATCTACAATTGTTCAATTAGCGTTGCAAATTTGGGTTGATCTACAAGATTCAACTAGTATGTGGCATGTATCAAAGAAGCATAAAATACATTCAACTAAAAGTGTAGCATGTTCAAATGACGTGAATGTAGAGCTCCATGCCATCACTTCTCAACAAGAAAACATGATCCTTGAAACAGAATTATCAAATTTGCAATGGGGAGTAAGAAATCAAGGCGAATGGTATGTCAAACCACGTTCATTGCATTGGTGGAACCACTACATTTTTAAAGTTAGATATGATGATGAACGTTTTCGCAACATTTTTAGGTTGCCATATGCATTATTTGAATCTTTGTGTGACTCCTTGCATGAAGACCTTAGTCAAGGTGACATACCATTTTCATTGGCAAATTCAATAAAGGGTAGGGTGTTTCCAGTGGAGAAACAAGTGGCTATCGCGGTTTTACGATTAGCTTCTGGGATGACAATGATTAATATTAGTGAACTTTTTGGTTGTGGAAAGTCAACAGTGGTGAGAGTTGTAAATAAGTTTATTAATGCCATGCATATTTTTTCGTAGTCATGTTCAATGGCCAAAGGATAATTTTGAAATTGAGCATGTAATCAAGGATAATTTTAGTGGCGAATATTCATAATATGGCGAAAATTTCATTTTAGGAAAATTTGAAAAGGTGAATTATTTGGAGTGGGTCGGTGTCCTGTTCGCCTAAAATATATAGTATACTTTTTTGGGGGGGTTGGCTTCGCCTTCATTTGAAAACATCTCCTATAAAAACCTAGCTGATTCACGGGTAGTATACCTCAAGTAGCTTAACAAATTACCAATACTGTGAAATTTGAACTCGCATACCCTTAAGCACCAGAGATTTAGATTACTGTTAGCCTGTGATTGTTGACGCACGACAAATGCAGTGTTAACGTGTGACAAGGGCATTGTTAACGCGCAACAACAGCTGTACTGACGCGCGACAGAGGAAGTGTTGATGCGTGACTTGGGCAAAGAAGTTGACGCGTGATAGAGGAAGTGTTGACGCGTGTGACTTGGGCAGTGTTGACGCGTGACAGTATATTCAGACAGTGGACGCGCGTGACAGGAAATGGGTTGTTGATGCGCGACAAGTGCAGAGTTGACACGTGACAAAGACCTCAGACTGGGGACGCGTGACAAGACCTCAGACACTGGATAGAGTCGCTACTTGGTTCTTTTGCTGACGCAGGACTCTTTTTAGAATAATGGAAGGTGTCAGCTCAAAGAATACGAATAACCTAAAAGTAAGTAAGAAATCTCAGAAATCACTCTTCAAGTATTTTGGAAACTCTGCAGATATAGATATTGTAAATACCAATCATATAGATGCCACCACAAAGAATCAGAATATTGACTATGTGGAAGGTATTATTGAGGTGGACATGCATTCTACATTATCAAAGTCAAACAAATGAAACCTACGATAATATGCCAGATCTTGAAGATATTGTTCCTGTTGGGGTGCAACCAGAAGTGCAGCTAGATATCACAGATACAAACACTTAGCAAAATGGAAGATAGAAATCAAAATCAAACTCCGGTCCAAGAAAGAGGAAACCAGGTGATTGTAATATTGCTCAAAATTCTACTAAAAAAGTAAAGCATCAAAACGAACAAGAATATGTGGACCATTGGTAGGACATACAAGTTTGATTGGGCACTAAATTTCCATTTATTGAACTCGCATACAATCATCTAATTTTGAAGAAATCCCATCCGAATGTACATGTATAATATGCACGTGGAAATTGGGAAAGCAACAAAAAATGCAACTGAAGCTGGACACTATAGAAAAACATTGTGGAAAACAATATTTAACTGTAACGGGGGTGGATGGCCAGAAAATCAAAACACATAGGTGGAAAACTGAAAAAGAATGCATGCATGTTAGATACGCAGCGGAATATGAGGCAGAGCAGAAAAAACACAGACATCTGTTGGAAAAGGGAGGAACGATCACATCACATATTGGTAAGATGAAAGAAACAAATCTACATGCAAAATTCATACAATTCTCTACTCTTTTTCAAATACTAAAAAAAGGAAGAGCGATTTCGGATTTCCTCGATTTCAAAGTTTTGTATCAATTTAACGGAATGTTGAATGTACCTCAGTCTCATTGGTCTAAAAGTAGTGGATGGGAAATGGCAAAATGCCTCTCGATGATAGAGAAGGAAGATTTGAAAGAGAATGTAAAAAAAGAAAACTTTATCTCTCTTTCAATTGATGAAGTGACAGTAGTCGACAACACCGCATGGGTATGTATCCACATCTATACTTTAGAAAATCATATAAGGACACCTCATCTGTTGGGTGTTATGAAAATGGTTGAAAACTGCAATGCCGAAAACCTATATAAAATAGTTGTTTCTCATTTGAAAGATGTTGTTGGAATGACTGATTATGAAATTGCTACGAAGTTGGTATGCGTTGGAGCAGATGGTGCATCTGTCATGCAGGGTCACCAAACAGGGCTCTGTGTTAGATTACAAACAACAGTGGCCCCATATATGCTACCAATTCACTGTATGGCTCACAAAATGAATTTAGCATATAAAATGGTAAGCAACCACGAAAATGTTGCTAAATTAGAAGACCTTATAAGAGAACTTCATGCCTATATGTCAAGCAGCCCAAAGCATTTTCTCGAGTTCCAAAAATTTGCAATTGGAATTACAGATGGAAAAAAACTTCTGAAGGATGTGGAGACTAGATGGATCTCTTTGTATGAACCTGCATGCAGAGTTCGTGAGGAGTATCCTTCATTGGTTGGTTTCATGCACAAATACCATCATGAAGTTGATAGGGCAAGGGACTTGTTGTTCCATTTAACTGATTTGGAGACATTGCTTACATTGGTTGGTATTCTTCCAATGTTAAAGGAGATCAATACACTGATGAAGCATGCACAGTAAGATTAATCTATATTGTGGATTTTATACGGATGAGAAAAATGGTATGTCAAAGTCTTGATATATTGTACTGTTCCCAAGATAGTTTTGATGCACCTATTTTTGAAAATTGGAAAGATTTATTAGATCTTAAAAATCCTAACACCTTTTTGAGATTTAATATCCATGATCACCTCTCGCATCACTTTGTTAATGGGAGGAAATACCAATGCACATTTTGTAAAAAATCAAGATATTACAGATCGAATGAGAAGATGTTCCCATGACACGTAATTTGTTTGAGTCTGTTATAGTTGAAACAAGAATAAAGCTTAAAAAAAATTTCAGAAACCTTGTCATCAGAAATTAGGGAACATTTCTGTAAAGATAAAATTCTGGAAGCCATGGGTGTGATGAATCCTAATTTTTGGAATACTGAAGGTGGCCGTGCAGACTTTGTCAGAAAGCATTTCCATAAATCAATGGGTATAATAATGGAACAATTTACAAAGACGTCAGAGCTCAAGGGTATGGAAATCAAAGGTATACTGAATGCTGATTTATTAAAGTTTCAGTCAACAAATTTTGCAACAACAATGAGGAACCAATATAAGAATTTAGATCAACCTTCTGAAAGTGGTGCTATTACAAGGCTGTGGTGAGGAATCTATCAAAGTTCTATCTTACAAGAAGATATCAGTGAATATTTCAGATTATATGAGTTATGCCAAACAATGATTTTGGGGTCTGTGGAGGATGAAAGGGTTTTCAGTGCATTGTCATTTATAAAATCAAAACTGAGAAACAAGTTGGATAAAAATCTGGAAAGTTACATGAGGTGTTATGTTTCTCGATACTCCATCGAAACCTTTCCATTCGACAGAGCAATTGCACACTGGAATTCCCTTTGCAAAAGAAGAGGTGTGAATAATATAGCTACAAGTACAAATATTCCCAACCTTGAGAGTGTAATTGGCTCTTCGTCACATTCTACAGAAGACAACATCGAGTTTGATGAAGCTATTGATAATGGATTGTTTCAACTTTAAATAGGTATCTTCTTTATCTATCTTTTATCTTTATCATTAAAGATGTTACAGGTCTATATACTAAAAATGTCAGGCAATTCACCCATCTATCTACTAATCCATTTCTCATGTTGGGTTTTTTAAAACATGAGATCTAGCTCATTACCAAAGGGGGCAAGTGATGATTTCAACTTTAAGGAGGTATCTTTTTCCCCTTAATCTTATTGTTTGTTACTATTCATTTTTTTCAGCTCTGGTTATCATTAAAGATGTTACTGGGTCTATGTATTTACATTTAGTTAAATACAATCTTTTTATTTTTTGAAAATGTGGGTTGACATCCGTCCGAGGAAGCTGTTACTTCTCGGGACTAACAATGCCAGGTAACTCACCCATCTATCTACTAATCCATTTTTTGTGTTGAATTTTTTTAAGACAAAGATCTAGCACATTACCGGTGATGATTTCAATTTTAAATAGGTATCTTCTTCAACATAATCTTATTGTTTGTTACTTTACATTTTTTCAGCTCTTGTTATCATTAAAGATGTTACAGGTCTAATTCTATATATTTACATTTATTTAAAGATATTGTTGGTCTATATATTTAAAGATGTTGCTGGCACTTCTCAGGACTGACAATGTCAGGCAACTCACCCCTCTATCTACAATGTCAGGTAAAACAAACCCTGTCATATACGCAAGATTTCACAGCAATCTAATACGCTTACCCTTGATGATTTCACAGAATCTAATACGCAAGAGGTAAGCTAAACCCTATCATATTTGCAATTATGTTTAATTTCTTACCAGTGATGATTCTTTCTTGATTTCTTAGAATTATATATATCATATCATAAAATTCCTCATCATCCATATATATCATATCATCACCATATCATTATCATATCCTGAGTCCTGACACTACAATTATTATTAACACAATTCTATTCGTTCTAATGTCATCTATATCCATTATAACACATTCCATTTATTTATCATCTTTATCCATTCTAATGACATTATGATCATATCGTTACAAGTATAGAGAATAATTATCTTAAAACAAGTTCAAAAGTCTAGAGAAGAAGAATTATTGTGCTTGATGATAAATCTACGTCCACATTAAATTGATCATCGTCCATATATATCATATCATTATCATCATTCATCGTCTTTCATCATCATCTATCATTAATTATCAATTATCATCATTCATCATCTACGTCCACATACAATTCATGACAATGCAAGTAAACAAGAAACATACATATAATTCATGATAATCACCATCTAATGCAATTAAAATTAAAGATTGTATATAAATCCATATAATTAAATTCAAATACCATAGTACATACTCAATAGTAGAAGTTTTCAAATTCAATATTTAAAGTTTCCTCAATAATAAAAGTTTCTAGTTTTCAAAACCCTCTTTTTCTTTATCCAATTCTACTCCTCTGCTCTCTTCCCCAACGGCTTCTTCCACTGTGGTTGTACCTCTTTCCCCAACACCAAAAATAACCCCTGAACTTATAAGATCTTCTGCGGCACTGTCCAGATTTTTTAAAATTCTTTCTTCTTGATTTGTCGCATCTCCATGCGACAACAAATTTGGATCAGCTGCAGTGTATAAACTATCTCGTTGCCAATAATTTTCATAACGACTAATAATCTCATTGATAAGAACCTTAGCCCTTCTCTCCCATTCTATAAGCTGATTGATATGAGGAAGAATAAACTCACTGACATGGGATTGACAATCATAACCAATTAAGTTCTCCAAAGGAAAAGGTGGCAACTGTTAACTTGTTAGTGTTGAAATGAATATCATTTTAATTCAGATTTCATTTCACCTTGCTCCCCTGGCCTAACTACCTCAAATTGTCTCAGCCAGTTTTTTCTGGCCTCTATCTTCTTCCTGCTGAAGGCCAGCTCAATTGCATCTCCATCTTTCTCATCAACCCACACAAAATATTTTTGTGCTTGTCCAGATCTATGAAATACTCCTTGCCCTCTTTAGAAGTACTTGTGCCCAAACCCTGTATGGTCCAAGCAACAAGTGATACCTAATCAGCAAGTGAACAAAACCAGAACTTAAAAACATATAAAGAGAAAACAAACTAGCATTACTTTGTAGTACTTTATGGTCCAGCCAGTTATCGATCCACTCAATGATTCTCTCCAAGCTTCATACTCAGGAATGGTGTAAAAAGATAACACATTTCCATTTTTGTGAGTTGCCTACATCAACATGTGCCAAAATTAGACATGGAGATACATAACCTCTGGAGGCTTAAAAACAAATATAAAGAGTCTCAATACACTCAACCAAATACAGGGGGAACATTTACCCTGACAATAGGAGTGATAAATTCCACAAAAAATGAAGGAATTTTAAGCAGTGATGGCCAGTTATGGTGTATGAAATTGATCAGCAATCCTTTGATGTGGGAACCATCATGGTCCTTTAAGAGACAAAGGACAAGTCAAAAAGGATCTCACTAGAAAGGATGTGTCAGAATTAAGCAGAAACTAAATAGCGCTAGACAAAGATCATGTACCTGGTCTGTCATTATCATCAGATGGCCATATCTTAAAGATTTAATGTTGTCATATATTTTATCTTCCTGTAGACCAAGGATTTTTTTATATTTACTATCTCTTTATTCTCCATTTGTTGGTGAGTGGTAGCTTCCCTGACATTGAGCAGCTTACCTCTGAGAAGAAACACGCCATAATAATCTTGACCAACAACAGATATTCCTGCCACCTGATAGGATAAATATAACTAAAATAACAAAAAATTAAATTGGAAAGTGATGTCAAAACATGTCACAATACTACCAAATTCAGTATTCACATTTCCCTGATTCAAGGCACAAACACTTACAGCAAGAGCCTTGGCTGAGTCACCCTCCGTTAATATTAAAGTACATTGATCAGAATTCTTCCCCCCTGCTTGATTTGCATCATCAAGTTTGGGAACATCAATTAATTTCCCCTTCTTGGTTCCATCAGTTTTCTTAAGATCTTTTTTTTGTTTAAACTCTGCCCACGCCAGTATACTTTCAAGTACACACTTTTCCACTGCACTCATCAGGTCAAACAAAGTTACAAAGCTCATCTTAGACCCTAGCATTGCAAAAATTACATGTACTCAGAAATGCTACATCTTAGACACCACGCCTGGATTTATTGACATGGGCTGCAAATGCGAAACAGTGAAAATTACTATAAATTTATAACAACAAATTGTATCAGAATAAAAAACAGAATAAAAAATATGAATTAAAATGAATTATACTTACAATCAACATGGAAACCGAACGTTGATTCGAGAAATTTCTTGTCTTCTTCCACGAGTGTTGCCTTGGTTGTAACAATTGGTAAATTTTTGAATGGAAGGCCCGTAAACCGATGGATGTCATTTGCTTCGATACTGAATTGGAACATTCGACCATCATTCAGATTCACATAAAAATGCCATCCTTTGAATTGTAGGATGACAGAAGGTAATTCAAAATATCCGGATCTATTTCGAAATGGGGCATATTAACGAGCCCTGTAAATTCACACGCATCCATCAAATCTTTATATTCTGAAGACATCTTTAAAACAATATGGATGTGAGGGCATAAGGGATTCCTGTAGTTGATCTTGGAAATCGATTGAATTGGATTCTCTAGATTTTTTTGCTGAACTTGCAGTTGGGAAGCATGTGAAGTCGACATTATAGTTGTACTTGCATCTTTGACAACGATTGAGACCTGCAAAAATTCAAGAGCGGGAAGGTGAAAATGAGAAAATGACCGGTTGAAGGGTATTTATAGGCTAAATCGGGCGTCAATGGCTTCAATTGATGTGCGTCAAAGGTCTTAGCTGACGCGCGACAATAGTCCTAGCTGTTGCGCATCAATAGGAGCCAGTGACGTGTGTCAATAGGATCCAGTGACGCGCGTCAATAGGAGCCAAGTGACACACATCAATAGGAGCCTGTGATACGCGTCAATAGGAGCCGATTGACGCGTTAGTAGGAGCCAGTGACGTGCGTCAATAGGAGCCAGTGACGCACATCAATAGAAGCCAGTGACGCACGTCAATAGAAGCCAGTGATACGCTTCATCAAGACCATTGACGTTCCATTGACGCGCGTCAGGAGTGATTATTGACGTCTTGTTGTCGCACGTCACATTCTACAGAAGACAACATCGAGTTTGATGAAGCTATTGACAAGAAAAAAGAAAGTGTCACATTTTGAAGATGTCATCATTGAAAATTTGAATTGAAATATTTGGGATGATTATTAATGTACAATTTACTCTCCAAAATCGTAGTTAACAACCATAAAACAAACACCCACAAGCATGTATACATGATTAATTAATGAAAGCTTAAAGTAAAGACATAACACAAATTTACCGAGAGTATCATGAGTACCACAATTTTATTAAGATGTTATGGCTTGAATTCTTCATAGTAATAAAAACTCTCTTCCACAAGATTGATCACTAACACTAGCTCTCCATACTTTTATAAAAACAAGTAGAGGCTATTATTAGGCTTGGAGAGTAGTTAACTTGTAAGGAAAATTTACTTTTCTATTAATAATGAAGATAATCAAGTCAATAAATTGGTTCATACTCTTCCCTATTAATATATGTGGATAAATGTACACTAATGGGTGAATTATCCAAATACTAAAATACAACTAATATTACAAGTGCACCTTAATTATATACAATAGTGTATGGTTATTTAAATACACTGACATCCCCCCTTAATATGTACTTTAATAAAGGGAATGAAGGAGGAACACTGAACTATCCCACCTTAATGAAAATTGCCTTCACTCCCAAAAGTTTCCTAAGATGAAAAAATTGATCCTCAAGCAAGGGATTTATGAAGTTGTCTAAAACCAAATTTTTGTTCGAAAAAACTTAAGGTTGAGAGTCTTGTGATAGATTAACTACCAAAGATGATGCATTTTTATATCAATGTTTTTTAATGTGTTGGTGCTCCATCATATTGTAATAGATGTGGATGACCCTCTAATTATTTTTCACATTTCCAATAAACTAGCCCCTTATACTTACAATAGTCATCTTTTCAAATTCACACATTACCTTAGTCAACTTATATTTGATTGATCAAGAATTAATTTTCATAAGTCACCATATACATGAGTTATCCGATTTTGATTATATCTATCTTCTTACCCTTATCACATATCTCTATCCCTTAATTAAATACAAGCCAAGCAATGTTACCAAGTTTTGAGGATAAAATTAGGGCTCCATCTTCATTTACACTTTTCTAACCTCTACTCTTCCATGACACTTGGAGAACTACAAGTAGTTTAATCCTGTTTTGGTGTATTTGGTGCATAATTTCTAGCACTCATAGGTATCGAAGGGGGAATGATGAGGTAAATCTAATGTATATAATTAGAAACACTTTTTTAGGCTAATAGGTCTAAAATACAAAGAGATGATATTTATAGTTGTAGAAGAGTCGTTGAAAATATTCATACACATATCCTAGATCAATAAACACGTGTGAAGTATGTGTTAGATATAGATTAGATATCTTAGTATCAAAGGACACATTCAGTAGCCCTATGACACATTCATCAAGAAAACTTGTTCTAAAATAGATGAACATTTCCTCTGATTTTAGGATCCCAAATCTCAAAGGAAAATTTATGACACTCTGCACAACATCCTTATCCAGTTTCAAATCACCGTTATACCCCTACATCTGGTAGAACGGTGAATTATTTTTAACCCTAATCCTAATTTAAGCTATATACTTTCTGGAATTAGTGTTGATAGAATATTATATCCTTACACAATTTAGGACTTTTGTTTCTATATTTGATGTTTTCAATAATCTTATATACACATATTGCAATATCATAATTGAATTACCTCTTAATGTTGACATTACAAAAAGATAGGAACGTTGAAATTACTATTCATCTTATTGTTTGTTACTATTCATTTTTTTCAGCTCTGGTTATCATTAAAGATGTTACAGGTCTATGTATTTACATTTAGTTAAATACAATCTTTTTATTTTTTAAAACGTGGGTTGACATCCGTCCGAGGAAGCTGTTACTTCTCGGGACTGACAATGTCAGGCAACTCACCCATCTATCTACTAATCCATTTTTTGTGTTGAATTTTTTTAAGACAAAGATCTAGCACATTACCGGTGATGATTTCAATTTTAAATAGGTATCTTCTTCAACATAATCTTATTGTTTGTTACTTTACATTTTTTCAGCTCTTGTTATCATTAAAGATGTTACAGGTCTAATTCTATATATTTACATTTATTTAAAGATATTGTTGGTCTATATATTTAAAGATGTTGCTGGCACTTCTCAGGACTGACAATGTCAGGCAACTCACCCCTCTATCTACAATGTCAGGTAAAACAAACCCTATCATATACGCAAGATTTCACAAAGCAATCTAATACGCTTACCCTTGATGATTTCATAGCACGTTACCCTTGATGATTTCACAGCAATCTAATACGCAAGAGGTAAGCTAAACCCTATCATATTTGCAATTATGTTTAATTTCTTGCCAGTGATGATTCTTTCTTGATTTCTTAGAATTATATTTAATTTATTTTTTATATGTGCAAAATCCTTTGATATATTTTTTTAACTGTGGGATAAACAATACATTATACAATTTTAAATATAAGTCCACATAAAATTCCTCATCATCCATATATATCATATCATCACCATATCATTATCATATCCTGACTCCTGACACTACAATTATTATTAACACAATTATTTATCTAATTTAAATTTATTAAAACAATTCAGTTTTTTTAAAATAATTCATAATCATATCATTACAATTCTATTCGTTCTAATGTCATCTATATCCATTCTAATCATTAATGTCATCTATATCCATTATAACACATTCCATTTATTTATCATCTATATCCATTCTAGAGAAGAAGAATTACAAAAGTCTAGAGAAGAAGAATTACTGTGCTTGATGATAAATCTACGTCCACATTAAATTGATCATCGTCCATATATATCATATCATTATCGTCATTCATCGTCTTTCAGCATCATCTATCATTAATTATCAATTATCATCATTCATCATCTACGTCCACATACAATTCATGACAATGCAAGTAAACAAGAAACATACATATAATTCATGATAATCACCATCTAATGCAATTAAAATTAAAGACTGTATATAAATCCATATAATTAAATTCAAATACCATAGTACATACTCAATAGTAGAAGTTTTCAAATTCAATATTTAAAGTTTCCTCAATAATAAAAGTTTCTAGTTTTCAAAACCCTCTTTTTCTTTATCCAATTCTACTCCTCTGCTCTCTTCCCCAACGGCTTCTTCCACTGTGGCTGTACCTCTTTCCCCAACACCAGAAATAACCCCTGAACTTATAAGATCTTCTGCAGCACTGTCCAGATTTTTTAAAATTCTTTCTTCTTGATTTGTCGCATCTCCATGCGACAACAAATTTGGATCAGCTGCTGCTTTAGCTTTGAATAATATGTCAGGGTCGAAACCATGCTCTTTAATTATCCGCTTTATGAACTTGCAGTTGGGAAGCATGTGAAGTCGACATTATAGTTTTACTTGTGTCTTTGACAACGATTGAGACCTGCAAAAATTCAAGAGTGGCAGGGTGAAAACAAGAAAATGACCGGTTGAAGGGTATTTATAGGCTAAATAGGGCATCAATGGCTTCAATTGACCCGCGTCAATTGCCTTAGCGACACGCATCAATAGGATCCAGTGAAGCGCATTAGTAGGAGCCAGTGACGCGTTTCAATAGGAGCGCTTGATGGCGTGCGTCAAGAGGAGCGATGACGAAGCGTCAAGAGGACCCGGTGACGAAGGCGTCAAGAGAACCCGGTGGACGCCGCAAAAATATAAGCCAGCGACACACGCCAATTGGATCCAGTGACACGCGTCGGTGGAGCTAGTGACGCATGTCAGTGGAGCCGATGACGTGTGTCAATTAGAGCCGATGACACATGTCAATTGGAGCCGTGTGGGCGTCAATTGGAGCTAGTGACACGTGTCAATTGGAGCCAGTGACGCGCGTCAATTGGAGCCAGTGATGCGTCAATTGGAGCCAGTGACACACGTCAGGAGTGATTATTGACGTCTTGTTGTCACACGTCAATGATGGAGCCATGAAAAAAATAGGTGAAATTTTTGTTTTGGAATACTGTCAAATTCGCCTTTCGCTGAAACTAGTTCCGGGGATATTTACAGGTATTTTCCACCTACAATTTTATAGAGGTGTCTTAAAATGAATCTGCGCATGTAAAAGAAGGTTTTCACCAGAAACGAGGCTTTCCAAATTGTTGTGGGGCTATAGATGTAACACATATTGAATTTCAACTTCCACCTAATGAGTGCTCTTCGGATTGGTATGACAGAGATCACAACTACAACATGTCTGTCCAAGTCATTGTTGATAGTAATATGTGTTTCATGGATGTATTCGTTGGGTGGCCTGGTTCTGTTAATGATTCCAGATTGTTGCGGAATTCTTCTTTTTACAAATTATGTGAAGGTGGTGAGAGGTTAAATGGTCATCAATTTCCCTTGGTTTGACACACATGAGAGAGTATATTATTGGTGATGGAGGCTACCCACTACTACCATGGTTAATCATGCCATTTTTAGGTGCTCTAACAAATGAGAAAAGAGAATTTAACTTCAAGTTGTCTTCGACACGTATTGTTGTTGAGTGTGCATTTGGAAGGCTAAAGAGTACATGGCGAATTTTGCACTCCATGATATGTCAACCTAATCTGAAAATGCTACCAAAAACTATTCTGGTATGTTGCATTTTACATAATATGTTGTTGGCATTTGATGAGGGTTGCATTGATCCAATTGACGTCAATGAGAATGAATACAATGTGCCAAACATTGAAGAGGTTCTAGGCGATCCTGTTGCAACACAAGCTCGAGTGGCTTTAATGGAATTTGTCAATGGAAGGAATGACATAACTGAATTAGATGCATAGTTGATGTGTCCGTAGCTCATCTATGTTAGAGAAACTTCATATATATTTGGGTAGTAAACAAATTTTTTTTGTGTACTTCTGATGGGCACTATTGTAAAGGTTCAACACAATTTCTTTTTGGTAATTTTTTGATTGAAGCAAAGGCGAGTTTCTTTTATTTTATTCAAATTAATGCATGAATTGGGTTGAATAATTGTCACTCCTATGGTTGCAAAGAATCACATCACTATTTTATCAAACCCAATCATGAGGGCTGCACTTTTCTTAGTAGCAAGATAATTTGTAGAAGGTAACACTATCAATCCAGAACCAAATTTCCCATTAAAAGGTGCAGATTTTTTAATGCTCTTAAATAGAACACAATCCCATTATTGATATGTACATATATGGTAAATTACTTGTGTGTTTCATATTTAAAATATTCTTCTGCAATAATATGTGTGAAGCCTAGATTAATAATTATAAGAAAAATACTAATTTTTTGATGCATGAATATTGTCCGTCTTGATAAAAATAAATACAAGGCAGGACCTAGTATGCACATATCTTATTTTGATTAATTGGGTTCTTCTTTCATGTTAATGTTTTCTTTTGTGGAATGCATTTTCCCATCACTACAAAAGATTGACAAATATAAGGTCTAACACTTACCAAATTTCTGGAAACAAATTCTAATGGAAGTTGGCATCTTTCAAGTAACATTCAGAGTTCAACTGCTGGTTGTGGTGATGGAGGACCATACTAACAGAGAACCAACTAGAAACAATCTACTAGTTGTTTTTTGGCTCCAATTTTCTCTGCTAAATTCAATCATAGTTTGAAAACGTTGTTTCTAAAATGACATGAAAAGTTCAGATTGTAACTTTCAATAATGCATTTGAAATATCTTTCACAGTTCAATTATGCATTTGAAACATCTTGCATAGTTCAATTAGTGGTTATGTGGGTGATGGAGTTTCATAACCCAAAAATAGTTTTAGAGGGAACTTATGTGATATCTGGAAGCAATTTATTCCTTTACATAGCAAAGTGGGTAAGAGATTGAACACATTTATTCTCGAGGACATGTAAGAGACTCTTATCCTTGATTTTTATCTTTATAACAAACAAAAGCGAGTCTTTAAAATGTTAATGATAATAGGGAATTTGTAAAATAAAATTCCTAAATTCCTAGTGCAAAGGTAGTACTAATTCAATCTACAACTATCTAATTCATTAAAAAATAACCATCTAATATGTATAAATAAGTAATCAATCAATGGTGAAATTAACTTGGCGATTAGCATATTTTTCCTAGATTTTCTATCAAAGCATATTGGTTTGGGATAACAAGGAGATGAAGAGATCTTAGAATTCTTCTTGTCGGATAGAGGATCTCCTTAGCACTCCACATGATTTGTTGATTTGGTATTTTCTCAAGAAAAATTCCTGCCATCCAATTCCTCAATGCACAAGCTTCATTTTTTTTGTTTTGCATTTTGGAATTTTCAATACATGTGTAAATAAATTATTTCATGGAAGTCATTTGCTAAAAGACTATGTTTGAGATCTGGTGGTTGAGGCATCTAAAGCATACAAAGACGTCTTAAAAAAATATAGAGGCACTATTAAAACTCCAAAAATGTTGTGAAGCACATATCAATAAGAACTATAGTCTCCATACAAAAGAGCCTTTTAAAAAGAGTGTATGACACAACAATAAGGTGCTTCTACAAAGTCTAATAGAAAGTGCAAAGGAAGGTAGTAGACACACAAAGGAATTCCGCAAACAATTCTATTGGGCATGTCAATGGCATCTGAGGAATAACATACAACATAGATTAATTTTCTGAATTGTTGTTTACTTCATTGCAAAAGTTTGTAGTAGCATGATTACTTCCTCAATATATTTATTTTTTTTATTATTGGAAAATAGTTTTTGAAAGGGACTATACCCTTGAATACAAAAGAAGGCACGAGAGCCGGAATAAGAGTGAGAAATGAGAGAATGGATCAAGATCCAAGTGTTACAACGAAGCTCCAAGTAGCTCGAAACAGCTACTCAACCGAGACAAAAAGCAAAACAACAACAAAAAAATAGCAAACCGACCAGCAAAGAAACAGCAGAAAAACAACAAAATCAGCGAAGCTCCGTGAGCTACTTCTTGGTAACTTTATCGATCTTGATCTTGATTTTCTTCCAGACATGAAACATACCCAAAGCGAGTCATATGGGCATCATCGGTCTTATCAAGCTCCTCAATGGTTCTTTTGCTTTGTGAAGGAACAAATTAGAATAATACGAGAAAAGGCTGATGAAGTGGTGTAGTTATACAACAACCCTTTAGCCTTACTAGAAACACCTCAAGTGGTTGATCAACACCTATATTAGATGCAAAAATAAGAGAAGATGCATTTAGCAATTTAGTAGACAAAATCGGGCTTCAATTTTTATATTATAAAGTTTTTCATAAATTTTTAAAGTTATGTGAATTAGTGGCCTTTATCTAAAGAACACAAGAACTAGTGGAAGCCATTTAGAGCAGTTTAGAGACAAACGAAGTAATAAGATATTTGGCATAACTGAAAAGAGCTTTAGACAGGTGGATATGGCCTTGAGGAAGTGTACATTGCAAATTATGAGAGAAAGGGAAATTTTAGGTCTGGGAGAATCCAAATTGTTGCATAATAGTATGTAGTAACTCAAAAATTAGAACAGGGAAGATCAATTAGTTTGAATGCTTGAATCTACTATTGTCAATGACCTTTAAGAATGATGTCACAATGTGTATTTGAGATAATTATTTGTCCTACTTGCAAAAATTGGTTTGAGTAAACAACATGCTAGTATATACAATCATAAGACAAGTTGAAGCTTCAGAATGTATGAAAGAAAAGAAGAAATTATTTGTTGTAATGTGTATACTCTCCAAATTCTTTACATAAATAATTAAATTCCATGGGACTACTACAGTGCTAATTTATCCTATTTTTTCTTTGCAACACCTGCTAAAAACTTATGCTATCTATGGGACCGTTGCTACTAATTTCTCCTATTTTTTCTCTTCGGCACCTATGCATTCCATAGGACTGCTACACTACTAATTTCTCCTATTTTTTCTTTGCAGCACTAATCAAGGGATATTTTTAGTGTTAAAAGTTCCCTTAACTTCCCTAAACCATACCAAAGGTGCAATAGAGCCTCTAGAGAGATTTTTGATGACCGTAAGAACACGAAATATGGACACTCTGAGCTCAAGATATGTCCAGTCAAAGTTTGGCCAACCGGAAGGTCAACATTGGTTAACATGTCCATGATGACATGGATGCATGCACAATTGGCCAAGTGGCTCAGTCAACATCGGACAAGTGGAAAAAGGATAAAAATGCTACCACGGTCTTACTCGTCATATTTCATGTGGGTCAAATTTTAAATCAATTTCCAAATGCCACACATATATGTCAAACCTCCATATATTAATGTTAAACATTAGTATTAAACCATACATAACCACAAACCCCATACCTTTTGCTAAGTCCACGTGAAAGAAAAGGAGATGAAGCGGTTATAGTGGGTGTAAATGCCATGCGTGGAAATCCATGTGGAGAGGAGTGGAAGTGGGGCGGTTAAGCCTCAAGTGGTCCTGTGACCACTATTCATGCATGGAAAAGGTTTTAATAAGCCTAAAAGCCTTATCCCACCGCCAAATGTGGGATATCCCACTTCATAGCAAAACAAACACCGCCAAAAGAATAGTGCCGCTGGGTTTTGAACCCTTAACCTCGAGCTCCCAAACACATCACGCCGATTGAATCACCACCCATATCTAGATGGGATAGAAATGAGCTCACCTATATAAATAGAGCTTTGTACTCTGTGTAATAGAGGGCAAGTGTCAAGGAGGATAAGAGGTAGTTTGCATTCATGCTAAATTTTGAGGCACTTCCACTCAAAACCAGATCTCGAGTTATATATAAAAGTTGTTTAGAATTTTGAGACAATCACGATGGTATGATCATTTTTCCAATTTGGAGCTTTTGTGATAGAGTTATGTTCTGTTAAAGTCACATGAAGGCATAGAACCAAAGGGAGACACTGCTACAAGTGGATCAGGAAGGTGAAGGACAGAGGTTGAGCTCCATTAACATCCTTTGAAGGTATGAAACATAGTTTTTAGGTTTTTGATTCATTATTGGTTAATGTAAATGTTATTGTATTTACATTTTTAACATTATTAATGGATTGGTTCACCACGAACCCGGGGATGTAGGAATTCGAACCCCGTAAACAATTTGGGTGTTGTGTTCTGATTTTATTTTCAGTTTCTGATATTTGCAAGTAATTTAAATTCAAAATATGAATATGGATGCAACTATAATCAGTAATTAATAAAATTGGAAAATCGATTAAAATCAAGAAACAATGATTTTTGGGGATTCGATCAAACAAGTGAAATTTTGAGTAAATTACAAACTTAATTTTAGTTTGAATTTAGTCCTAAATCATATTTTGATCATTTTTGGAAGTATACAATCCTTTTAAGTTGATTAAAATTGAAGATCCTTGAAAGAGTTTAAAAGTGGAAAAAATAAAACACCCATTTTCGGATCAAGTTTGGTATCAGAGCAGTTAGATTGTCGGATTAGCTTCTAATTGTGTTTGAAAAATTGGCTTCAGTTTCAATATTGATTTCAATTTTTAGTGTGCAAACATTTTGGGGCTTGTTAATCCTCTTTTGTGTATGCAGTTTTGGAAGTACAGGTTGTGTTTGCAGGAATAGGGAATCATGGGCAAGTCATCCAAACAGGAGAACTTGGATGAGCTTGAAGCCATAAACCGCCAACTCCAGGAAGAAAAATATTTCCTGAGAGCTAATTTTTATTCCTTGGAAGAGGAAATAGTGTGGTTAAAATCTGAGCCACAATCCTCTATAACCAAGAAAGAGGAGTATGTCAATGAGATGCTTGCACAAAGCAAGAAGTTGATGGGATTTGTTAAAGAGTTGTAGGAAGAAATACGGACCAAGGATGCCCTCTTGGCAAAGCTGCAACAAGGTGAACACAAGAAGGAAATGCCTTCCAAATCAGATGTAGGTACTATGACAAAATGCATTGTAAGTTGTTCACATTTTAATTCTTTCCTCTCATTCAGTTTCAGATATTCCTTTGGGTTAGTTTGAAAAACACACTAAGGGAATTGGGTCTAAGCTAATGGTTAAAATGGGATATAATGGAAAAGGCCTTGATAAAAATGAAAAAGGTGATGCTAATCCCATACAGGTAGAGGATCAACCTTGGTTTGCAGGTTTGGATTATTCTAGTGGGCAAATGGAAATTGGAGAAAGTTCTAAAGAAGCTGAAGGAAGACAACCTTCCAATAGCCAAGGATCTATGCCTCTATAATTTGGATTTACGCCATCAGGAGGAACAACGAAAGGTGTAAGAAAGTAGGTAAACAAAGTAATGAAATTCCACCTCCTCCCACTTACACTAAAAACAACACTAAGTGGAAATTAAATCCTAAGACTTCTAAAACACTCTTTCAGTTTGAACAATATAGCTTTGGTAGACAAAAGTATGGTTTTCCTTACACGTTTTGTGAAGGTTACTAATCATTCTGCAACATATTGTTGGAAGAGAAAAACAATGGTAAAGAATTTAATGCCTTTTGTGAATGATAAGGCAGGTGTTAAAGACCAATCTCACTCTGGTAAGGTGAGAAATGGCAAAAAGGTTACCTCTCCTAAATAGAGGAATCATTTTCCTAGATAGAGTTCAAGGAATGGAAAAATGGGTAAGACTCCTAAAAATAAGGAAGTTAAATTTTGTTCCCATTGTAAAAGGAATGGTCATGATGTTAAGATGTGTTGGTATGTTCCTTCAGTGCAACATTGGAAAGTTGTTAAAAAGGAAAATAATGTCAAACCAAAATTTGTTGATCTAACTCATGTAAATGCTCATTCTAGTACTGGGGAAGTAAAACCACCTAAACGGAGAAATCCAAGTAATTGGATGGGTAAAACATTCCTCAACTTTATGTTTGCATTGCAGTAACTGGTGATAGTATGCAAACATTTTCAAAGCTATATTTTAGGGATTTGATCCTATGTTTATATTCAGCTTTGAAATAATTTGGAAGTAGCCAGTAAAGAAGATTTGAGTGATAGGTTCATCATACTCATATTCATCTTCTCACATTTTGGTTGGTTATTCCATTTCTAACAACAATATGCATGGATATGGGCATCATCAGAATGTTTATTTTGAAACTTGCAGTTTTATAGTGTTGTCATTTATGCAAATATTATGGATGCTTATAAGACCCATTCGGGCACCTGTTTGATATTGTAATAAATAGACAAACTTGTTGTATCCACATGTGTTATTTGCACTAATTTATAAGACCCTTATTTTGGGAAATTTTGATTTTTGTAACTATCAAGATGTGGTTGCAATTAGGGTGTAAATTTATTACACTAACAAATTGGTTTGTAAAGGTACCAGTGATCATTTTGTAGATTATGACAGTTCACCAATTTGGGTAAGCATATAGTTTATAATCTATCCCTTTACAGATTCAGTGTATGGATAGAATATTTTCATATTCATGTTGATTCAGATTTTGACTATAGCCATTTTAGCATTGATGGTTTAATGATTCTGGATAGTGAATATTTGCAGTTGTAATCAGCATAATCACAAAGTGTCAGTTGAACACTAGCTTCCATTATAGATGGGTGTTATTATCTGACTCATTATTTGTGATGGTGATACAATGTTTTTGGCATATTCACATGGATTCAGTTGTTGACTATAGCTATTTTTGGGCGTTGATAGTCTATTTTATTCTGGATAGTGAATACTTGTAGTTGTTACAGTTTCAGATGGAAAGTGGGCACTAACCTAATTGTGGGTAGTTTAGATGTTTGTATATTGATCTGTGTTATGAAATTATAATTTAAGTAATCGGTCGTATCACAAAGTGATAGTTGAACACTAGATTTCGTAATAGAATGGGTGTTATTATCTGGTCAATTATTTGTGATGGCATTACAGTGGGGTATGATAGTTCACAGTTGTGTGCAGAGTTGACAGGTTCAAGCATTTCATTGAACACTAGCTTAATTGGGTGTTATTATCTGATCGGTTATGTGACTAGCTAATCAACTATTTGCATTTATTTAACCTATAATGTTATTTTGGTTCTTGTATGTGTTTGTGCAATGCAGGAAGAGATAACATTATTTGTGGGTTGATAAACAACTTTTTGTGGACAAAAAGCCTTCTCAGTGGGGAGGAGTGATCAGGGGATATTTTTAGTGTTAAAAGTTCCCTAAACTTCCCTAAACCATGCCAGTGCAATAGAGCCTTCAAAGAGCTTTCTGACGACTGTAAGAACGTGAAAAATAAACACTCTAAGCTCAAGATATGTCCAGTCAAAGTTTGGTCAACCGAAGGTCAACATTGGTCAACATGTCCATGATGACGTGGACGCGTGCACAATTGGCCAAGTGGCTCAGTCAACATCGGGAAAGTGGAAAAAGGATAAAAATGCTACCACGGTCGATAGGTGGTCTTACTCGTCATATTTCATGTGGGTCAAATTTTAAATCAATTTCCAAATGCCACGCATATATGTCAAACCTCCATATATTAATGTTAAACATTAGTATTAAACCATACATAACCGCCAACCCCATACCTTTTGCTAAGTCCACGTGAAAGAAAAGGAGATGAAGCGGTTGTAGGGGGTGTAAATGCCATGTGTGGAAATCCACGTGGAGAGGAGTGGGAAGTGGGGTGGTTAAGCCTCAAGTGGTCCTTTGACCACTATTCATGCGTGGAAAAGGCTTTAATAAGCCTAAAACCTTATAGGGGGTGTAAATGCCATGCATGGAAATCCACGTGGAGAGGAGTGGGAAGTGGGGCGGTTAAGCCTCAAGTGGTCCTTTGACCACTATTCATGCATGGAAAAGGCTTTAATAAGCCTAAAACCTTATCCCACTATGCCAAATGTGGGATATCCCACTTCATAGCAAAACAAACACCACCAAAAGAATAGTGTCGTTGGTTTTGAACCCTTAACCTCGGGCTCCCAAACACATCACGCCGACTGACTCGCCACCAATCTCGGATGGGATAGAAATGAACTCACCTATATAAATAGAGCTTTGTACTCTGTGTGATAGAGCGCAGTGTTAAGGAGAATAAGAGGCGGTTTGCATTCAAGCTAAATTTTGAGGCACTTCCACTCAAAACCAAATCTCAAGTTATATATGAAAGTTGTTCAAAAATTTGAGAAAATCACGATGGTATGATCATTTTTCTGATTTTGAGCTTTTGTGATAGAGTTATGTGTCTGTTAAAGTCACACAAAGGCGTAGAACCAAAGGGAGACATCGTTGCAAGTGGATTAGGAAGGTGAAGGACATAGGCTGAGCTCCATTAACATCCTTGAAGGTCTGAAACACAGTTTTGCAAGTTTTTTATTCATTATTGGTTAATGTAAATGTTATTGTATTTACATTTTTAACATTATTAATGGATCGGTTCACCATGAACTCGGGACGTAGGAATTCAACCCCATAAACAATTTGGGTGTTGTGTTCTGATTTTATTTTTAGTTTCTGATATTTGTAAGTAATTTAAATTCAAAATATGAATATGGATGCAACTATAATCAGTAATTAATAAAATTGAAAAATCGATTAAAATCAAGAAATAGTGATTTTTGGGGATTCGATCAAACAGTGAAATTTTGAGTAAATTGAAAACTTAATTTCAGTTTGAATTCAGTCCTAAATCATATTTTGATCAGTTTTTGGAAGTATACAATCCTTTTAAGTTGATTAAAATTGAAGATCCTTGAAAGCGTTTAAAAGTGGAAAAAATAAAACACCCATTTTCGGATCAAGCACTTGTACATTCCATAGGACATTACAATTTGTTAATTTCTCCTATTTTTTCTCTATAATACCTACTAAAAACTTATACATTTCCCCCGCATGGGCTGCTTTACCTAAGACTAAACCAAGAACGAGTTATACGGCTAGTTCGCGAGGACTATTAACTAACCCACAATTTATATGCATGGTTGAGTTATATGTTCCAATTCGTATCAATAGACCCCTACACACCTTGATGGACAACTCAACTCACCAAATTTCTATCTAGGTCCCGGTGAATAAGAGGCAAGCTAGGTAGACTCAACAATACCGGTTAGCGGACTCGTTGGCATAGTCAACAAATTAGAAACGTATATGTAGGCGGTTGAATAGGGGGAATTTATTTGTTTGTACATAAAGGATATAATATAAGTTTTATAAAATATATAATCTAAGCACAAAGGGTTTGAAATGTTTTTAAAAATATTCCATGTCATGTAGTGCAAAGTATAAGCGGTTTAGGGGCAAGTTAAGTAATTAACTTTCCACAACTAAAAACTTAAGTCAAGAAAGCCAAGTCAAATGTTAAAGTGTATAAGGGGGATTAGTTAGGTTTTAACATGCCAATCAAGGCTAAGTTAAATTCCTAATGTCATGTGGGGCATATAACATAGGATTTAATTGTTTGCAAATTATATGCTAAGCATCTATCAGGCGGTTACATAGGGTGTGCAAAACCAATAAGGTGGAACATCTAATATGTTATAAGCCATGCCCTAGTTAGCATTTAGATTTTATTTTATTTGAAAAATAAAAGGTGGAGCACATAGAATATTTTTATTAGAGAATTTTAATGTGCAAAGTGTTCCCATATTTGGGTAAGAGTTTATTGTTTACTATAGAGTGGTCCCAGACCAATGAATTTTTTTGAAGGACCTATTAACTTGGAACTTGTATTTAACTTGGGAACCATCCCGATAAACTTTGTAAACTAGCAATCGCATGTGTATAATGCAATGTGAACGCCGAACGGTATATGTTATTTGATTTAGAGGGATAGTTATTATTTTTGTAGTTGATATCGATAAGGGGTGTAAATGATTTTGTAAGTGTAGGAATATATATGAAGCATTACATTTAAAGGTGTTATCTCTACATTTCAAATTTGTTACAAATTCGTACATATACATTTGCAAATCTTATATCATGAGTGGTAGCCTTTCGTACATTTGCGGGCTATTTTATTTGAACTAAACATGAATACATGAAGACTTTTGTACATTTGCAGATTTTATATCATGAGTGGTAGCCTTTTGCTTATGCTCTGCCCATCTTCGAGATATATCAACCTATCCCTCTTATTATTCTTAATCATTAAAGGCCCTCAAAAGATCCATCAAATGCACATTGAATTGTCTATCACGGACCACTAAATGTGCAATGAGAGCTCTGTCACAGTCCACCAAATGTCCATTGAGATCCTTTGTAAGTTTAAATCACGTTCTTAGTTCTAGGTCTTTAATCAAGGGTATTTTTTATGTTTAATTTGAATGTGCACATAGAACTCCCCTTTCACATTTGCACAAAATTCTTATGTCCTTGCTCTCAGGGATCTGTTTTGCTACCGTATGTATGTGCACCCAAGAATTCAATAGAAAATATAAGTACCTGATTGACAAGCTTCTAACCCAAATTTGAGGTCCAAGATATAGAGCACCGTTCTATTTTTCCTTATATTTAATAATGTATCATTTATGCAATGGGCAACTTGAAACTTCAAATTTGAAAGGGGAACCAGGCTGCAATTCTAATTTTATTTTCCTTTTTTATTCAATCTGAGTTCAACATTGCTCATTTTATTTGATATGGAGTTTATTGTATAGCTTGCAATGCACACCAAATTTGTATTTCCTAGTAGGTTATACTTCACGAGATCCACCGCTTCAGATTCTGACAGGGGAGTTGTAGCATCCTAATTGATAAGAATAAGAATGAACCATTAAACAGTTTCAAAACAAGAATATATTGGAGAAAGATGAATTTTGACCTGCCGACAAACAAAAATTCATGTTCTGAAAACACGTGTACATCAAATGCTCAACAATTATAAATCCATGGTTCAAAATCCAATAGAATTCCAAGTAGACTTCTAAACATTGTATCGGTACAACTCTTTGGGGTTTTAGCAGTTCTGTAAAACGGCACGGTATTACATCTTTTCAGGAATAACTTCTCGTGATGTAATTAGTGAATATCTCGATAATCTTATAAATTCATGTGCTTATTTTAACTTGAAATACTGTCATTGAGATGGAAGTAGTAAAATATGGAGCTAATGTGTAGAGGGTAGAGTGAGATGACTTATCAAAGTACAAGTGAGATGCAAGAATTAACATGTTTAGAGTTACATTACATTTGGGAAATATTTTGCCTTTTTTTTTTCAGGTTGGTTCTTGATGTGCTTGATGGAAATGAGAAGGAATAGCAATGTTTGGTACAATCTTTAGTCATATCATGACTGGATTTGTTATTGGTTATGTTAAAATGCTTGGGGATGTGAAACCTAAAGAGAAGACAAATTCTACAATTGTCAATTGTTACCCATAAAATGAAATCATGTAAACATAACATGTCCATCATGTAACTCATGTTATTGTACTAATTACCAAAGCATCATGCAGTTCAGTATAAAGCATTACCTGATAATGTGCAATGTGAAATCTTATACAAGATTAACGAACACATTATACCTCGAGATGTTTAAGGGAGTTTTCCAGTCTTAATAAAATACTTTTACTTGTGACTAAAATACGTTATCCACAGGATTAGACAACACTATGACCTATAAAGCATAGAAACAAAAAAACTGAGCCATATATAAATAGTCAAGAGTCCTGAAATACATGCCAGAAAAATCAGTATAAACATACTTTAGCTGGCAAGAGCAGAGGACTGGGAGATTTAAGTTGATTATCGAGAACATGCATCAGCAGGTTTCCAAGTGGAGAAAGTGAATATCCATGCAGACTCAAAGATTTTGATGCTTGATGCTTCCAACTGTTTCCAGCTCAGTTTCAAATTCACGAGAGCTTTGTGGGTAGTGACTGCACAGTCTCTTTATAGCAATCGGCTTACAATTCTTTAGAACACATTTATAAACAAAATTGGCTATGTTGGAACTTCAAACATAAGATAACCATGAAACTAAGTAAATCAGATATTTCCCTTTGTGGGTTCCCAAAACAGGGGCATCTAGGTTGACTGTGATCTAAAAAACAACCTTAAAATTTTATAAATTAATGCATCAATCACAAAATGATATCAAATTTGTTCAAGAACCATCAAATCCTCCCCAACTTATCATGATATATGGTACAAAAGTAAGCATGATGCTCATGAGCAGGGAGCTTGTACCGAGGATATTTAAAGAGCATCTATAATTTGCATGACTTGTAAGGTTGAAAAAAGAACCTAATGGATGCACCTGCTAATAGTCATGCACAAGCACATACAAAAATATGTAGATTCATCTGCAAAGTTGATGCCCAATCTAGATTCCTAGGATGACTGGCAAGTTAAAGGTAAAGAAGCACATTATCAGCCTGCATAAATGTGAGAAATTGTGAACAATCACTACACAGAATAGGTCAAGTACCATCATTTACAGCCCTGCATAGTGAACATGATTGGGGACCTCTCCTTGGCTGTCAAGAGGCATATATTGGGCCATGATGGCTCTGATTTCAGAGTCCATGTATGACTGCATCCAAGGTTGAGATATACAATATATCAAAAATAATACCATATAATTTGCATGACTTGTAAGGTTGAAAAAAGAACCAGAACGGAACTCACGTCCCTTATGTATATTACCACATTTTACATACATGTATATCAATGCAGTCACAACCACATCAGTCAAAACTCCACTTTCAATTATTTTTTATGGATCTCCATACCCTATTTCACAACTCAAGTTTGGCACAATCTGGGAGGATGCTGCCAAATGTTGACAAGTCTGGCATTACACCTGCTGATTGCATTTGCTTAAAAATTTCCAAGGCTTTATCAAAAACCCCATTTTGTACATATCCAACAATGATTGCAGTCCATGAGATCACATTTCATTGAGGCATTTCTTTGAAAATCCATAAAGCCTCATCAAGATCCCCATTTTGTGCATAGCCTGTAATAATGGCATTCCATGAAATCACATTTCGTTGAGGCAGTTTGTCAAACAACTTGCATGCCTTATGTATGCTTACACATTTGGCATACATATCTATGAGGGCAGTCAAAACTATAACACCCATAAAAAGTACATTTTCAAAAAATTTTTTTATGGATTTCCATACCCTGTGCCAAAGCTCCCATTTTGGCACATGTTGGGAGGATGCTGGCAAAGGTTGTCGAGTTTGGATTTTCACCTGCCAATTGCATTTCCTTAAATATATCCAATGCTTTATCAACAGGCCCTAATTGTGCATATCCAGAAATGATGGCAGTCCATGAGACCACATCTCGCTGAGGCATTTTGTCAAATAGTTTGTGTGCATTTTTTATGCTTCCACATTTTGTATACATATCAATCAGGGTAGTCAAAACTATATCGTCTGACAACAATCCACTTTTAATTATCTTTGGATGAATCTCTCCACCTTGTTTCAAAGCTCCCATTTTGGCACATGCAGGGAGGATGCTGGAAAAAGTTGTCGAATTTGGCTTTACACCTGCGAATTGCATTTGTTTGAAAATCTCCAAGGCCTTTCCAACAAGCCCAATTTGTGCATATCCACCAATGATTGCAATCCATGATACCACATCTCGTTCAGTCATTTTGTCAAATAGTTCACGCACCTCCTGCGTCCTTCCACATTTTGCATACATGTCTATCAGAGTATTCATCACAATAACATTAGATTGAAACCCACATCTCATGATTTTTCTGTGGATCTGCAAACCATACGTTATAGATGCCATGTTTGCGCATACAGGGAGAATACTGGAGAAGGTGAACTCATCGGGTTGGATGCCTATTCATTGCAGTTTGTGAAACAGGAGCAATGCCTCTTGAGGGAGACCATGTCTTCGGTAAGCTGCAACGATCATATTCAACGAGACTACGTCTGGTTGAGTCATGTTCTCCAGAACTTTGCGAGCGTCCGCCAGACTTCCGCATTTGTCATACATGTTGATGAGTGTGTTTTGTAAAAATGTGTGTTTGGAAAATGTATATCCCGTGTCATTTATGAGAGAGTGGATTTGCTTACCCTCTGAAAGGGTTTTCTTGGCAATGCAAGATTGTAATAGATGAATATATGTAGAAGAATCCACAGGAGTGTTTTGGGTAGTTTGGGTAGTAAGCAGAGTGTGTACAGCTTCCTTCATGCGACCTTCTCTACATAGCGCTCTGAGATTTTGATTGAGCTGGGTAATGGATGACATTATATGATTGAAGTATAAAACATCATAGTAGATTTCTTCTGATTTCTAAAAGTCGGTATAATCGTCATTTCTTCCTTTCTGTGAATAGGACGTTTTCATCGACCTTGGCAACATGTACGGCCATATCCCACAACACATCATGAACTTTCACCTTCCAAACGTCGATCCCATTTTCCTCTTTGATCTCAATCTCGGCCAGACATCGGTCAGATAATGCCTTGAGGAAACCGTGTCGCCCCTGCTCACTGATTTTCACCAGGCCCTCCCCTAACCACAAATTTATATGACTAAATCTACCAGTTCTCCATCTATTTCCTGGTCTTCTCTGTAGGCAGTTTCCATGTGGAGAAAAAATCTCTTGCGAAGTGGGGATTTCCATGCAGAGGCTTGCCTACTATATCTCCCACGCCCTATTTGATAGAATTCAACGCAAAAAAAACCCAAAAAACGTTAAAATAGCCGGAAAAACAAAAACGTCCAAACGGTCGTCAAACCGTCAAATTTAACATAATTGGAGAAACGTCTGGAAGAGCCTTTCTCATAGGGGAACGCCGGCGTATTTATTTTCCTATACACATGAAACATAGGAAGGAAGTTAAACCTTGCAAAATATTTAAACAAATGCTTACCTCACGTGAATGTAGAGTGGGCCCGCGGGAACCTTTCCAATACACCTTGGAGGGGTTAACATATTTTGCGAGATAAATGTATGTGTGGGGAAAAATTTAATGGGACTCATTTTATATGGCACGTGGGTCGTAACCACCCACCAATGGACATGGTTATATTTATTAAATTAATACAAATTTAAATTAATTAAACCACCATACTCTAATATCATGTTGAGGTCTCAAAAATAACCAAACATTACAAGGGTATTTAAATATTAAGAAATAAAGTATAATACAAAGCATAATAAATAAATATAACACAATGAACACCAATTTAACTAGTAAAACCTTATAAACTTAAAAACCTTGATTTCCATCTAAGCGAGAAAATTCATTTTTACGTCCAATAATTACTTCTTCACCACTTCTCTCCATTTCATTTTTCAATTCACATTGATTTACTTTGAATGAATAAAGTCCTTAAAAAAATTATGGGTGTGTTTTCTCGTGAAACACCCCATAATTTTATAAATTGATTTAAATAACCCTCCTAATTTTTGGCATGCCTCTTTCACAACCCTTAAGATTGAGGTCAAATTTTCTCTCTTTGGTTATTTGTTTCAAAGTAGCTTCAAGACACTGTAAGTTGATAAAACACATGTAAATTCAAGCATTTTCACCATGACAACAATAATTCCATTTAAATAAATTACGAATGAAGAAATTGTGCATACTTTATTATTTATTATTTAAGAGATGCATTCTCATACACTTCCATGCATCTCTTAGTGAAGTTTCACAGTTTTGATATATATTATTTTCCTAAATCACAAACGTATATCATTAAATATTTTAGTTTAATTTTAGTTCACGGTTTACTATTGTGGAATATATTTAATTATATTTACAAATTTGATTTGTGGCATTAAGGAAATGAAAAAAACATGAAAATAAGGTCTAAGGAAAGAATATGATCTTTAAGGGTGTTTCATCGAGAGGAAGGAAATACTTGAGATCCTTAAAGCTAAAGCTTGACATTGTTATGAGGGTAATCATCATAAAATAAATTTGAGGATTTCCGCTACTTCTAGTAAAAATTCATACCATAAAAGAAGATAATCCATTTAAATTTTAGTTGCAATACTAACCCCGAAACAAGTAAACATTTTTTTGCAAGAAAATGGTTTGATGTGTGTGTGGATGGTACTTGATCATTATGCACAAGATATTTTTTCCTAAGTAATACAAGGTTTTCTTTGGACTTGATCAACACTTAGCAACACTTGATCATGTTCCTTAGCACATAAATCACTTTACTTTATGCTTGCATTTTTATTTTCTCAATTTCTAGCAATGTTATAAACTATAGACACTTAATTTTGGTAATTTATCACTTGATAATGTAGCTGTTGGTTTAATCCTAAATTATGTCTTGTGCACATTCAAGCTCAATTTCCTATCCTTATCCTCATCGCATGACTTTTAGTTCTCATTTTCATTTCTCGGTGTCTCGGATAAGTGTTTGCATCGTTAACATCAGTCTCTCACTTCCAAGAGTTGTGTCGGGGCATTTGCATAAAGTTGTGGCTCACTTTATGATATTTTGCATTATTTTTTTGGGTTTGCAAGTTACAAGTATTTTTTTATTAGATAGGGTAAAAAAATGGACCAGCTCCCAGAGGCCGAGAAAGAAAGATTACATCATGAAAGCACCCAAAAAGGTACAAAACGAGGAACACGACCAAAGGGAGTTAAAAAGATTTAACTCCAAAGAAACAAGGTCCAGAAACCCAACCAGACGTGAAACAAAAACTATACATCAAAATAAAAAACAGAGACAGTTTGCCAAAAAACCTCTAAAAGTTTAGGTACAGAAACAAAAACACTAAGTTTTATTTTGATTTTTGGAGGGATTGGCCTTCATGGTCGCAGACTCCTTATTGTGCTCGAGCCGCAACTTCTTCTGGGGTGGCTCCTCCTCTTCCTCACCAGCCTTCCTCCTCGGTCTCATCCTCATCCTCGTCTTCTTCATCAGAGTTGGTAGCACTAGAATATTTTATTTTCCTCTGCTCCTCTTCAATCACTTCTATTCAAACCCTCATATCATGAACAAGATTATCCATCCTGTTGATTTCCCCCTGATGTTTTTATAGGCCATGCAAATTTGTTTAGTGGCTTGATGTTATCAATCATGTCATTCCTAACCATAGAATTTTCCCCCTCCTTGACCTATAACACGGTCTCCAAATACAACACTTTTTCTTCAAGTCCTCGAAGCTTAGCTCTTCTTCCAAGACCATTTTACCTTTTCCTTTCAAGGACCCAACCTCCTAACTTACCAAACCATCCACATTCTCCCCCTCCTCAACTCTTTTATGGCTAAGTTTTCCCTCTCGTATCTTTGTGAGACATTCAGCCAAAGTAATGTCCTCCTCCTCCTCAATTTGGGGCATGGGTTTAGCCGGCATAAGTTTCCCATTTTGAAACAGAAGGAGAATGAGGCCCTCATGGATAGGGGTATCCACCTTGCCCCTTTGAAAATATTTCACAGAGGTAGTCAAAGACATAAATAGAAAGAAGGGAATACTTAATATTATCTTATGCTTGAACATATTCAGTAAAGACAAGTGATGGGAATAGATCTTACGATACTTTCCTTCCAAAGTTAAATACTTCATAATGTGGAGGCAGACCTCCTTCCACTCCCCCGGAAGGCACGACCAAGCAATGCCATCAGTGAAGTAATGCACCCTTTCCTTGCCAACGAAAAAAGTGTTGATTTCATGTTCGTGTCTATTCCTATCCTTGAAAATTTTGAGCCCTTTCATATCCATACTAGTAATCCGGGAAATGGCTTCCTCTAAAGTCTCAATTTCCATACCCCTAACCACCACTTTACCATCCTTCCATGCCAAACCAAACTCCATGGTGAGCGAAGGATCGTGCCCTTGCAACTTAGTGATATACTTTCTAAATCCCCCAACACGAAGCAAGTGCCACATTGAAGGGTTGTCCACAATATTACTATGGCTAGATGGTTCCACCCTGACTTTGTCTCCTCCCATGGTCACCAACCTATTTTCCAGAATCCCAACCAATCGATAATTGCAAATATTGGTGTTAAAATGACCTTTCCAAAGGAATAAAAAACCCACCACGAGCTTGTTGTCCTAAAAATGAGCCAATTAATCTCACTCGTGTGAGCGATAATGGAATTATTATGATTTTTCATGGTGTGTAATGTCATTAATTGGCATGGGGATGATGTCACCTTTATGCCAGACTTTGAAATCATTATAATGAACCCCTTCATTAGAAATCATATCCACACAATTGTTCCCAAGGCGAGATGTATGTTTAGTAATGAAAGAATCAAAACCTTTAAGATGCTCCTTAATATCAAAAATAATATTACCAAGAGCCCAATTGTGGGAATGATCCTTTTTAATGGCATTGATAATGAGTAAAGAATCCCCTCAATTAAAATTTGTTTGATATGTCTTTCCTTAGCTAACCTAACACCCCATAGCAAAGCACGTGCCTCCACCACATTATTTCTTTGAGTGCCCAAAGGACCAACATAGGCAAGGAGCAAACCACCTTCATGATCTCTGATAATGCCACATCCCCATGCCATTCCTGGATTTCCTTTTGACACACCATAAAAAAATGAGTTTGACCCAACCCCTGTCTGGTTTGGACCACTTGATGGAGGTACATGGAAGATTAACCTAAGGGGGCTAAAAGTGAACTATTTAAGAATTTCCTCTTCCCTTCTAGGATAAGACTTTTTT
The DNA here is from genome assembly GCA_018340775.1 of Taxus wallichiana var. yunnanensis. Lineage (NCBI taxonomy): Eukaryota > Viridiplantae > Streptophyta > Pinopsida > Cupressales > Taxaceae > Taxus > Taxus wallichiana. Next base: position 361,541,877 of record CM031244.1, on the reverse strand, counting down.
ATCTTACATCTGAAAAATTTAAAATTTTATTTAATAGAGGAAATCAACTAACATCGACGTTTGAAAAGTTAGCTTTTTGATTTTTGCAAATGAGGGAATTCCTTTCTTTCCACAGGCACTAGAAGAAATGGGGGAGAGACATCTTTCAAGCAACAACAAGAAAGGGAAACCTAAAAGGGAATTCCCATTGCAAACAAAAATCCTCAATGGAGTTAGGAAGGAGCCACTGCACTTGGAATAGATCCATCACCTCAGTTAAAACTGTTTGAGAGAAGGGGCAAGAGATGAAAAGGTGGTTGACACTTTCCTCCTCCCTATTACAGAGAACACACCTATTGGGGATAACCATTCCCGTTTCCTCAAATTATCAATAGTGAGGATTTTTTTTTTTGCACCCCCAACCAAGTAAAAATATTAACTTTAGGTAAAATGTCTTTCACCCAAAGTCTACCCCAATAGTCCTTTTGGAAAGAATCCTTGAAGTTTAGGATATAGGCTTATTTAACAGTATATTCTCTTGAATCCTCTTCTTTCCATATAATATAATCCTCATGTTGTTGAAATTTCAGGATATAGAAACTCCTTAATTTGAGGTTGAGAACGCTAAAGGAAAGCCTATCCCCATTTAAATTAGGGGGTGGGTTTAATTCCTCCCAATAGATGTCCTCATTAAAAAACCCAATATTCCTTAACCCACACTTTGCCCTTATCTTCGAAATATTGTGCCAAAGTTTTCCAATTCTCTTCCTCAGCAAGCAATTTCTCAGACAACCAACAATCCCTCCAGAAGAGAATCCTATTTCCTTTACCAATATTCCATTTTATACCCCTGCTCAGAATCTCCCTGGAAGCAAGAAAATATTTCCAGAAGAAAGATCCACAAGGAAGATTGTCTTGCAGAAAAAAGGTCTCTATTCTACCAACATTCCTTAAGTATTTCCTTTTGATGATTTCAGTCCATAAACCATCCTCTTTTATCACTCTCCATCCTGCTTTGGCCACTAAAGCTTCATTCATGTATCTCAAATTCTTCAGACCAAACCCCCAAATTCCTTGGGTCTAGTGAATTTATCCCAAGCCACAAGAGGGAATTTGAACTTCTCCTCCGCTCCAGCCCACAAAAACCTTTTATGTATCTTTTCCAGTGATTCCAAGATCTTATCCGGTAACTTGAAGAGAGACATAACATATATGGGAATGCCTTGAAGCAAGCTTTGGAGAAATTGAATTTTTCTAGCTTAAGTAAGGAGGATTCCTTTCTAAGTGGTAAGTTTTCTATTGACTCTCTCCAAATAGATTATTCCAAATAGAAGGATCCAACTTCTTATGAATGAGAGGCATCCCCAGGTAGGTATTCGGGAAAGTCTTAATCATGCAGCCAAGGATGCGGGACAGTCTATCTTGAAACTCCTCATCCACATTAATGAAGAAAACAACACTTTTATGGAAATTGACAAGTTGTCTGAGACATTCTCATATTCATTCAGAACAACCTTGAAATTAGAGGCTTCCTGAATAAAATATTTTCCCATAAGAAAATTGTCATCCACAAATTGATTGAGACAAATGGGAGGAATACCATTAGAAATTTTGAGTCCCTACAAAAAGATTAAGGGAAACAACCTAATTGCACAGTCTACTTAAGGACTCGCCACAATAATATATAGAAAGGGGAGAGGGGATCTCCTTGTCTAAGCCCCCTCCCAACTCAAAAATAACATTCAGGTTTTCCATTAACAATAATTGAGAAACTAATAGTAGAAATAAAAACCATAATCATGTTTATAAAGAAATCATCAAAACCAACTTTGGCCAAGATGGCCCTAAGAAAGGCCCACAAAACCCTGTCATAGGCTTTATGCATATCAAGCTTAACAAACATGGCAGATCTTCCCAAATTTTCAACAGAATGAATGGCTTCTTGGATAACCACAATGCTGTCAAGAATTTGTGCATGGGGATAAAAGCACCTTGGTGGGAGAGATGAAATTAGCCAACACCCTTCTAATTATGAAAGAGATAGTTTTAGTAAGCGGTTTGTAGCTTATAACTACTTATGGTTGTAACTAATTATAGTTATAACCCATTTGAGGATATTGTTTTTTCAAAAAGGAGAATGGAGGGAAATGAGTGTTTATATATGAAAATAATAAGTGTTATGGGCGTAACTACTTATGGCCGTAAGTTTACCTATGACTATAAGTAGTTATGGTTGTAAGTATACAATGAAACTTGCATGATGCCTCTGTGGAAATTAAATCGATTGTCACATATTCTATGCCATGTTAATAATATAATGCCACTTCATATTTTCAAAAATAGGGTATAATGAAACTTTACAAAATACAAAATATGGGTTTTGTAGCCCTATTTTCAATACACCTACCCATATAAATTTTAAATTGTTTTACCTTTTTTCAATTTTCAATGAGATTGATATTATTGTTACTTCTTATACCAATTTTAGTATGTGCATTAAAATGTTTTAAAAAAAAAAACAAGTGCTAGAATAAAGTCATATTAACACAATCATATAATATTTTCTTATTATTAAATTTGAAAACTTATGATATTGAGTATATGCCATAACATTGTTTTAAAATTCATATAAATTGTGCTTATAAAATAAATAAAAAATTAATATATACGTGAAAAAAATTTAAAAATATTTTGAGCTATAACATTGAAATACATTATACATTCAAAAAGTCTTGTTTTGATATTTATTTTTAGTGACCATACACGAGCATGCCAATTTTTCACTTCATGTGCTTGTTTGCACACATAATTTATTGTCTTGCACAAAAAGATGAAAAATATATACAATTTTTAATTAAAAATGACAACATTTAAAACTCAAAAACTCACATGTCATCTATTTACACCATTACAAAATTCTAAACTTATATATCAATTATCAACACTTGAACTTTTACATAAAATCCCATTTCCAATAAAAAGCATGTGACTTATGTATATAAAAGTGTGTCACATCTTTGTGCACTCACATGCCTATAAAGTTTTATCACCCACTCCTACCTATACAAGGCTTCCGAATAGGGACCAAACTACCCAATGGTTTAATATGAAATTGGCGTATTTTTCCAAGCCTCCTAATGGTCATTTTCCTAATTTTATATTTAATTTAGTTCCGTACTTTCCTCGTAGATTGGCCTTAATGCAAATTTATACATACAAATCATTATATAAGCAAGTCAAATGCACTCATTTACGCACTTGACATTTTTAAGATCATTACTTGTGAATGTAATTCCAAAATCACCTAAATCTCTCTTAAATTCCACTAAAGAAACAAAACACATTAAGAGAAACCCCCACATAATTTTGAATCACTTTCAACCAAGTTCATGAATCTAGTTTCCTAAGTTAAAAGCTTCCCAATCCAAGTCAAGCACAAATATGCCAAGCCATTTGCAAAGCGTTATCAAGTGAACAAGTTATCAAAGCTAGTTGAATTCATAAAGATATTACATCTATGTGGAGAACTATGTGTGGTTCCAAAAATATTTGGAGTAGGTCCAACATATGGGGTGTAATGATTACACTTCAACCCAATCACTAACCTTATTATAGGTAATTCTACCCATGGTTGGGGTTTGAATTTTTAGAATCATACATAGAGTTTCACACATTTGTAAGATCTAAGGTCATACAAGAAGAAGTATTCTAGTCAATCACTTAGGAATAGAAAGTTACAAAAATCCATCAAATTTCCATACACAATTTCCAAACACGTACAAAACCATGAAACAAATCCTTACATATCCAACGGTTTTGTCCATGCTCGTCTGCTCTTTTAGAACCAATAATAATGTATGTGTAGATCATTTAAAATATTTTCATTATGTTGTGATATCTAGGTCTTCTTTCAGAGAAACATAATAGTTTATTATATCTCCCTTCTTGTGTCTTGTTTCATTTAACATTATGAAATGCTATATATGTATTTTATGATCCCAATGTTAATATAAAATTATTTAATTAAGATGTATCTCTTATTTCTAACCTTAACCCCAAGTGCAATAAGATCCAAAAAATCCACACATCGTATTAATTTTAGGTTGAATCACAAACTAAACACACCATTGTTAACGTTAGCTTGTAGTTAGAGTTCTTGAGAATAATAATATCATACATTAGAGATTAGAATAACAATATACTTATGAGAAGGCCTTTCCTTTCCTTTACAAATTGTAATGAGTAAATTTAAATGTTGATCAAGATGACACTTATAATTTAGTTCATCTAAGGTCTAATAATGTATCTTTCAAATATATTTAGTATATAAATCTATTTAAAAATGATGCTCATATTTCAAATCTACAAGTTGGAAGAGATGATGATCTCAAAATTTTGCAAACATTTTACAACAAAAACCACAATAAAACATGTAAATGGTCGTGTAACATAAAATTTGAAGGGTCATTGAATGTGTATAAAAAGTAAAAAGGATTGCATGTAACATAAATTTACATTATTGAGGAATAAAAAGAAAAGTAAGTTATCGAATGAAGACGAGTAAGATTAATAGTATAGGTGTCAATTGTAATCTTTGTTTTTCAACATTTTGATTTTTAGTGTTGGAAGCACAACCACTGGGGAAGTTAATCGGTGGGCCTTAAAATATTTATTTCATATTCATTTTATCATTCATAAAAACGAATTCAAATTAATCATTAAACATGCATTCATTAAGAAACATAACCATAGATGAGAAAATAAGAACACAAGAACACTTAAACACCAAATATAAGTGGGAAACCATCAAGGGGAAGAAAACCCACTAAAAAATTTTTATTAGAGCAATTATTCAAATTTAGTTTAGCACCAACCCAACAAGGAGCACCAACCCCTAGATTTAGTAGAGCACCAACTCTACAAGGAGCACCAACCCTACATGGAGGCACCAACCCCTAGATGACTCATCACCAACTCAACCACCTATTATTTTTTCACCTCTGAAATCATGCACCAATAATTGATGATGAGACCAATTAAGCTCTCTTTCTTCTATCTTCTCCAAATCTCGCCCTCCAAAGCTAACTCGCTCAAAAACATCTTCATCAAGATGATTATGTCATCTGACCTAGCTCACCAATATTTGATCACTCTCTAGAACATCATAATGCCATATTTTCCCTCTCTTTATGGTCACAAATACCTTCTTCACCTCTTCAAACTTCCCTCTCACTCACACTTTTCATACCCTTTCAACTAACTACAAATAGACCTAACAACTTGCTTTTATACATGACTCATGATCATAACACACCTAGGTCATCCATCATAGGTAAAATAACATCATAAAAACATGAAAAAATAATAATAAAACCATACATAATACCACATAGGTCGGAAATAGCATCTAGAAACATCATTTCTCCATTAGGACCTTACTAGGCCTAATACACCCAAACTACCCTCTTGCCAAAACCAATGCCACTTAGACCTACATGGCCATAAAAACTTATTAAACCACTTATACATGTTTTATAAGTCCCCAATAAACTTTAAAAATATTTAACACCTCTGCACCATCATCTTATGCAATGACAACACCATTAGAACAACTCTCATCACTAGGTTTATGACCTACAAAACCAATCCTCAAAGAATGAAGCAAAACCATCATAAAATAATCTCAACCATGCAAGTGTCACACATGGATGGAGAGATAATGACCTCACAGTCATCTCGAATGCATAAGACACCATAATTCGACTAAAACACCTCTCCGCAACTAGGACCATCAAAATTGTCTAAAACTACCTTAAAACTAGTCATGTAAGAATGACTTCCACAAACCTCCTAAAGGATAAAAAATGATCTAAAAATACCATTTACATGTATAATGAATTCCATAATCTCTCAAACACCAATTTAGTCAACTGGTCCAATGAAAAACCTGAGAGAAAACACAACTTCTTCATAAACGTGAAGCTGTTTTTACGGTCCACACATAATCAAGACACCTAAATACCACGGATAAAAATAGAGGAGTCCTTTACAACCTTTATTCACTAAAAACATTGAAAAATCCATTTTTGCCGATATGAATAATTTCTTCTCCATCTCTTTAAAACCAGGGGTTTAAGAAGGGTTTTAGACCTCCTTATCTTCTTAACAATTGTTCATAAAGCTTGAGGCCTTAATATACAAACTAATTCTTGGAACATCATATTAGGATCCTTACCCAACTACCATGAAGATCTTAGACCACCATGTATAATTCACACGTGCCAATGAGCATCAAACATTCCATATCAAGCTTGGTTTCTCAATTCTAAGCACTTGGTAAAGGCAATAATCATTTTTCTTGCTCAATATTATAGACCAGCCCTTGAAATTTGGACCAAACCTCAATAATAACCTTATACACCTTTTACAAATCTCACTTTTCCATTTGCATGCTGAAATATGAATTTTTCTCCTCATTAGGTCACATAGGGCTTAAGAATAGGTCTAATGTAGACTTAGAAAACATGTCCAAACCCTATACCTACACTGTGAGACAATTGTGAGTGCCTCTAAACCACATACTCATGATATCCATGTTCTAAAAATTTATAAATGACTCATACATACTTGTACTCCACCATGTCACACCTCATCCGCTAACTAATCCTTCTAAAGAAAGAACCTTGAACATGCTTGCACCAATAATACTAACCTCCTCATGACTCGCCACTCTTTCCCACCTAAAATATCCTTCAACATACTTCATGAAACATCAAAAAAATAACCACAACACTACAACACCTCTTAAAGACACTATAACAACTCAAGAAACCATACATCTTCATCAAGCAACTCAACATGACAAGACACTATCAATCCACCTTCATGCTTCTTACTTCTTTTGACATCAATGAAACCTCATACATCACTCTCATCATAAAAAATTTACATCAATGACAAAAAAATGCCAACAATATCACCATTTGTAATTCATGGAAAACCTATTAATGGAAAACACAAACAACTTGTTCTCCCCCAAGGTACTCATATGTGCCATCAACTCATTCTCCCCTTTTAACATTAATGATAAAGAAACATACTTGCAAAAATTTTGTCTTCTTCTTTGACATCACACTAGGCTAAACATTTGGTTGGAAACACCAACCCAATCAGATAAGTTCCATTCGACCTTCTTCTTCTTCTTCTTCTTCTTCTTTTTTCTTTTTCTTTGTTTTCACTCTTTAGAGCAACAAAGCTCCTCCTTAGCATACATGCCTTCATTTCTAACTTAAACCTTTTTCAAGCACTTTTTAACACATAAGTTATACCAATAGCTAAATAACACACTTTGAGCCTTTGATTAAGTAGTTATGTAGACAAATTGAACTCATCATGCATCTTATGATTGTCTTGACTTTATACATGCCTTCACAAAACCTACTTACCTACCTTCTTGAGCTAAGAACAAACTGATTGAATTCCCCGAGTCCTTGGCCTGCTAGAAACTCATATCATCCAACTTAAACTGATACTTACCTCGATGAAAACCACACATTATTGTAACAAGAGCTCAAACAAGAAACATATTCCCCCTCACACAAAGCAAACTACATATCAAGATCACTCATCATACCGCATCAATCAATAACCAATATTGAAAGCATAATCAAACTTTGGCAACTCCCCTATCAATCATGCATTCTTTCCCAAAATTACTCACCTTATCTTTAATAATCAGGACTTAATCCATATAACTTATCACCATATGTCCGATACCGAATGTTAAAAACTTAGTCACAAGGAACAACCTTTTTTCTTACCTTATGTGATGCCAACAATACTTCTCAACTCTAGAAGCATGCCTTAACATACCTTCTTAGCACAACTCACCTTCTCATAAAGCTCAAGACATATATTTTCAGCTGTTGTTTCCATCTATAATTATTGCGATAACCTAATGAATCTTTGAAAAATCAAGCACAAACCTTCTTCAACATAGCAAAGACTCAAGTTTTGTTTTCAAACTATGTACTCATCAACAAAACTTGGATCTTATATAGAATATTCACAATGATAACAATCTCTTTCTCCTATTTCTTATTATTTTGAATTAGAAATCCACCAAGCTCCCCCTGAATCACACTCCTTCATGACAAGCATTCACCATGTACCTATTTCACTTTGTGTATTTCTAGGTTTTAGAACATTATCACTTCTCTTCAAGAAAAGCGAGACAATATACCCCGAACCTCTTATTCTCATAGCATAAATATCTTCCCTTGAGACCAACCTCACTTTTCTTGAGCTCTCAAAGAATAAAAAAATATTTAAAAATTGATACAAACCACACTATAACCTTTTCCTTGCACCAATCACATCAACTAGATCAAGACACTCAAAAAAGAAAAATGTCACTGTTAATTTTTCTTTTGGACCTTTCTCAACACACTGATCATGACTATTTACAACATCCACATTGGACTAGTGTTGTTACCTTGAAATTGTACAAGTAAATTTGTTTCACTATACTCTACCTACTCGAGATCTTCTAAAGCAACACAACCTTATGCATATCATATTCTTCAACCTTTCTTACTTCCTTCAAGCCATAATACATCTTCTTGATGTCTTTCATTGCACTATAACACCATGACTAGATCAATACAAAATATAAATGTTTGAATCACATACCTTTACTTTGTCCTTCATAGCTTCCTTCTTGAGACTTATGGGAAAATCTTCATACATAGACCTCTCCTTAGTTGTCATGAGTCTTGAACATGTCTTTAAAGATACTCTCCTTTTCTCAAGTATTCATACAATATTTTTATTCTTTTCATTCTTCAACATAGTTATTATGAATGGAAGAGCCGAAAAACACCTTATAAATCATCTTTAAATAACAAAGTGACAAGAATTCTTCATTGTTCATCCCGAGTTCACAATAAATATACTCTAATTGACCTACCTCAGTTATTCAACATTCTATATAGCCTTAAACATCACTTAATGAGTCCTCATATCATACATACCATAATTTAATATCTTTATGTACCATTTTGGTACCATGCACCTATCACGGGAACACGATAGGTTCCCTATCTCCATGAATTATACAAACATATTTTCCAAACTCATTCGAGTAAATATGGAACAAGAAATACATCATATTAGACCTCAAGGAACAACTCTTACCTGTCATGATCTTACAATGCATGAAAATTATTCCCAAAATTATGATTATCAATCTTTCTATTTCACCTTCTCAAGGTATCTAGTCTTCTTCTCTAGACTGCTACATACCTTATTTCTTCTCATAGCTCTATTTGAAGCAACTTCAAGTCTTCTTAACTATCCTTTATACATAGATCTTTCTACAAAGCTTCTTTAAACTCATTTCTTAGCAACATTACTCCATAAATACTTTTAGTAAGTATTGTTACAACCTATAGTGTTGTTATAAATTTTGAAAACTAAATTTTTGGATTAAATTATGTTGTTGTTAAGGAATCTTATGGTTAAATAAATTTTATTAAACCTATTTTCTGGAAAAATTGTTTTGGAATTAATTCAATCATCGGGACGATGATGCTTTTTAGAGGGAAGCATATAACACCTTGGTCATCTTTTCATCTGTACTTGCTCATTGTGAAGTGGATTGTAACATTGACATGTGATTGTTCTTGAGTTGCTACTCTGTAGAACCGATTAAATCATGTTGCTAGATTAATGTTTATCTCAGTTGAGAATTGTGTATTTAATCATGCATTTATTTGCATGTAATCTTGAATAGTATTATTTAATTAACTGGTTCATGAAATGAACTAGATGTCTTCAGCTTGTGGAAAGTGTGAATTTTGTTCTTAGAACTATTGGGTAAGCTGGTAATTTGGAAATTACACTAAGTCTAGAATAATCGATTTATTGGTATTGAGAATCGATTAAGAAAATACCTTGGATCAGTTTCATTGATCCAAGGCATTCTCTTAATTTGATCTACAATTATGATTGAATGTAAGGGATTGTAGTCATTCTTTGATTATGGATTATCAATCTTATACTAATTGATCTTGATGATTTTGTTCAGTTTTCCTATGTTCTTAGTTTTGTGTTAAGGGATGGAAAGTGTTTGGGAGCTAGTTCGTTGTAGCACTGCTCCATTTGAAAAATGTTGCATAGATGGGTAAGGTCTCTATTGTGCAGTTACTTAAGACCTAGCCTATGCCTAATGTTTTGATAACACTAAAATTTCTAAAGGTCTAACCTAGACCTAAGGCATATGAATTATTATGGTGGCTTGTGAACCTAATCTAAGACCTATGCTAAGTTGATAAGTATTGAAATATTATCAATTAAATCCTAACCTAAGTTGGGAAAGGGACATGAAACCTAACTCAAGACTAACCCTAGTCAACTTTTGTGGATGCATGGTCAAGTGGTGAGGTTTGTGGTTTCTGTCACCCTTGCATGTACTTGGAAGCTTCTATGGTTGACATTAATGGTGGCTACTGACACTCCTTAGCCTTAGTAAGCAAAATTAAAATTTGGCAAGTTCTTAAAAAATTGCACTAAAACTAGTGGCATGATTGTTTGAACTGTTAGTGAATGGAAAATGGGAATAGAGAAGGTCGGTGGGTTGGCGGGATAGATGAACCGTCCTGTCTAGCATTAATGATTTTTAAAATTGTTCTAAACCACCTTGAGAGAAAAATATGCCGGATTTTACAAAGAGTTGGTTGTTTTGGTTTCATTGTTACTCCTTCCATTTTTCTCTCTCTCATTTTGCATGTTGAGATGGGGAGTGTTTGATCTGGTTTTGAATTTGTTGTGAAAGCTTCACTTCTCTTTTTCATGGAGAGATTGTTGGAGAAGATTTCAGTGGAGAAGGACTGTGGGGATTTTGTGAAGGTTGATTTGTTTCGACTATGGAGGCTATCGTAGGAGTTGGAAGAAGAAACCTAGGAGCTAAAATAAGAATTCGGGAAGCTCTACCAGATATGATAGGCTCTAATCCCTTGTAAAAACTTGCTCAATTTAATTAGTTCATAAAAGGAACTTTGCTTATAGAGATAGCATTTCGGGGTTTTAGGTTTTGATATTTCATATTAAAATGGAATCTCTTGCTTGGTAAGTGGTTTACAAACTGGTTTTTCTGGATTTTATCGGAATGCTTTTATATGAACTGCATGTCGATATTTTCCACTCTATCTATTCTCGGTTGATTGTAAAAATGACTCACCATGACTGTAATGGAAAGAACGAATATATATAATTCAAGTTGCATGTTTAAGTGGTTTTTAATTGAACCCAATAGTTGGGTTATTGATCTTTATGTGATTGTTTGTATACCAAACCTAACGGTTACATGATTTATTAACAAATGATCTTTTGTTTAATGGGTTGAGTTAGAACTCAAGCACCCAAACGATATGAACTAGTGATGTGTAATGATTTCTTGGTCTGACCTATTTGGGTTTGTATTTGTTAAAATGGTTTAAATACTCAAACTCTTGAGATCTAGCACTATAAGTTTTTAGGTTGTATGATTACTTTGATTGACTTCATTTTTGGTGGAGTTGGAAACTCATACACACAGTTGGATATAGAACATGTCTGTAAGTGGCGTGTTTCAGGTTTTGATAAGATCCATTTTTATGTTGATAACCTAGGTCGGGCTCAACTTATTTAACTTTATAGAGGTTGTTTGTAATCCCTTTGTGAAGATATATGTATATATATAAGTCGACCTCGTTGAAATGGACTTTTGACTATTCGTTTGAGACTTAGCCATTCAGCCTTGCTTCTCTGAACTCGTGTGGGTTTAACCACTGCCATGGTTTTATGAATTTGGTTTCTTTCCTTTATCTTTATGATTATTCCATCATTTAATATTGTTGGGAAGATGGTTTGGTATAACATTTTGTTAAACAGTGTGGAATGGATGTAGTAAGCTTGACTGTAACTTGTGTTTATTTTTGAATCTATGAATTTAGTGGTTACATGAGTAAGAATACCAGTGTTTAAGGGTATACTGAATTATATTAGCTTCTGGTATGAATAATTTTCAAACATAGTTATTGTTTGATATTTTTTTGGAAATTCTACACTAATTATGATCCTAACCTAGAACTGTTAAGAGGGGTTATAATGTTTACCCTTATTCTAAGTTAAATCGATTAAATTCATATCGATACCCTTGATCATTTGAAGATGATCAAGGATATCGATTAGTCATGTTTAAAGGTTGTATATTTCGCGAGCATTCTCTATTCATGGTTTGGATCATTCTAGTTCTGTTTCTGAGTGATGTATCTGGTTGAGTATGGTTATTTTCCAGTCATAACATGGAACACTTGTATTGATTTAAGACTATCTTATCTAAAGAATCCTTTGTGTTGTGTATTCCAATGACTTGCATGCATTCCAATTGGTTGAAGCCAAGTGGTTAATGTATGGATTGATTTGTGTGTTAAGATAAACTGGATGTGGTTTTGAGAGCCTTTTGTTGTTATTATAGTCTCTCTCTCTCTCTCGCCTAACCTGGAATCCAACATTTATTAAACCTATAGTCGATGGTCTATGGGAATTTAATTTTTATCTAAAGGAATTGTCTTGAACCGAGTACTATGTGTTAATCATGTAGTATGGGCTACATGATTAAGTCATTTTTACTCTGCCTTGTCTTCTATTGTTATGTATACTTGGCTTTGCACTATTATTATAATATTGTTTAAAGCGAGAATGTATGTTGGTAATGTAGTATGTTATTTTACTTGGATGTATAATGAATGAATGTTCTATCTATTGTTTGAATGTATTCTAATTGGTAGAATGCATACTTTGTTGGAATATTAGGTTTTGATATCTACAGGGTTTTGTGATACACCGGAGTAATGTTCTTCGGAAGTGTTCAAAAAGGAAAAATAAGTTTATGAACCCTTGCATGTTTTATATTAATAAGTAGTGTTCCTTCTTGAAGTTGTTAGTTAGAACATATGGTTCCAAGGATTTAACTCCTATCATGTTCAGTTCAAATGAAATGACATATTGCTAAAACTTTTGCAGATGAAATTCGTGAAAGAAGAAAAGAGGAAGACTTATGGAAAGCTGCATTTATTATATTGATTGAAGAAATGTAGTTTGATGAAAATATTATGTTTTCATTTATTGATCTACTTTTGTGTTTAAGTAATCAGGGCCTATGGCCAATTGTGTAAACTACTGAAAAGGATATGATTTATTCTTGTTTACTTGAATTGACATCTTGTTTGAACATAAAGGAAATTTTTCTTGAATCATTTTGTCTTGATTGGTTAAGTTGTGTGTAAATGAAGATTTCAGTTTCAAATCTTTCATTGGGAATGTAGGTTTGTAGGGAGTGAACATACATGTGTATATATAAAAGATAATGACACATAGTGTATATGTCTAGCATGTGAAATAAAGTGTACATGTAAGCAAAAGTAAGAAAGAATAAAATAAACCAAGATATGCAGTATGTTGTGAGTGTGAGTGGAATAGAATGCAATTTTAATGTGCTAGGGGAAGCATGCCCTCGAGTGAATGTGGATGAGTATGAGATGAGTTTCATTTATAAAAGACACCTCAAGAAGAAAGAATGAACCATAGAAAAAGAGTACATCATCAACAAATGGTTTGAATTATGTGTGCTAGAAATATAGATCAATGAATCATATAGCCTCGAAGTGTGTGAATGTGGTGATGTTATTTCAGATTTAGACCCTCAACAGATTAAGTATGAACCATGTAACTAAAGTGCATCATCGGGAAATGGTTTGAATTGTGTGTGATAAAAGATAGATCAATGAAGCATATAACATGAAGAGTGTGAATGTGGTGATGTACATTGTATATTTATAGTATAAACCATGGAACTCGAGTGTTTCATAGGGTAATGGTTGTGGTTTATGTGTAATATCATTTAAGATGCATAACATTAAGTGGTTTTTTAAGTGGCTTACCTAGGAGAATGGAAAGGTGATAGATGCCACCTCCAAGCTTGTATGTGATGACATAAGGACCTATCCAATTAGCTTTGAATTTCCCCTTGAGAGGAGCTTCGGCATTCATATTTTTCTAATTTTCTTTTAACACGAGGTCACCCAATTCAAACTCGCGCTGTCAATTTTTTTAATTATATTCTTAAAGCGATGTGAGATTGATATACTCGAAGATGTTCAATATATTAGACATGGAAAGAGTCAATCATTTCAAGCTCATGTAAGTAGTTTTCACGATATTCATTATCTTTTAGTATTCCTTTAAGTGAGACCCATAATGATGGTATTTCAAGTTTCGTGGAATGATAGTCTCAGTACCATAAACTAGTAAGAATGGTGTAGCATTGGTGGGTGTACGCACACTAGTGTGATAAGCCTAAAGAGCATATAGGAGTTGATTATGCCTGTCATCACCGTTAGTGTCCATAGTCTTGCATAAGATTTTGACAATGGTTTTATTAGTGGCTTCTGCTTGGCCATTTCCTTGTGGGTAATAAGGAATAGAGAACGATTTCTTAATTTTGAATCTTGCGCAAAGCCTTTTAACATCCTTATTTTTTAAAGAAGACCCATTGTCAGTGATAATAGCAGAGGGAATGCCAAAGCACGTAATGATGTGAATAGTGATGAAATGACAGATATCATGACCAGTGATAGTTTGTAGAGGTGTTTCTTTGACCCATTTACTAAAATATTATATGGCAATAATAATATACTTGTGGCCATCAGCCGATTCAGGATTTATCATGCCAATAATATTGAAACTATAATATCCCACTAATTTATCCCTTCTTGTTGACAATTTAATTAATCAAATAAATAAATAAAAAATATATACAAAAATATGTTTATTCGATTAATAATACGACAGATGGTACTTAGTTATATATGTAATTAATTAAAAATTAAGTACTCAGACAACTAAATACCATCAAATGGCATTAATTCATGCATTATGTCTTATTACGGAACATTGTTTATCTGGTTCTTGTTGTGTCTTTGTTATAATTATAATACGACTCACGGAAATCAAATTTAAGTTGGCATATTACGGAAAAAAATTCCAAGGCTTATAAGCTTGGTTGAATGGCTTTATAACATTAATGTGTGGCTCTATTTTAATACTATTGTATTCAAAGGTTGGGGCATAATGCCACACCCAATGGGTTGATAAAGAATGATGTATTTAATATTATTTAATTTCAAAAAAATAAAGCATGGTGATGGAACACCATGATGACATGAATATTATAAGGTTATTATTTTGTGGAATTCAACATGGAAATAATTAAGAAAATGCCATAATGTGGCATTGAAAAGAATTTTATTTATTATTGCAAAATCCACTTAAGTGGACATTCACGTAGATGGGGGAATTAGAATTATTGTTGCATATTTTTATTTTATTTTCCTCCCCACATGCCAATGCATCCCTCTCACTGTCCACTTGGCATTTTGAAGGGGTGGATTGATCACGTTTTTTTGGGATTTGTGTAAGAGGAAATTGGAGAAGAGGTTTAGTGTTGATTTTTGCATTCATTTTCACTACCAATTAACTCCTCTCATGGAGGAACTTTGTCAAAAAAATTGGCATGTAAAGAAGTCGATTTGATTTGTAAACTTGTTATTTATTTCAGGAATGCAAATTATTGGGGTTTTTGTGGAAAATCTAGAGAAGGCATTGGGAAATCCATTTCAGCTAATTTTGGAGCAGTAGAAGCAAGGAAAGAGTTTCAGGAAAGGGTTTTTCTCCTTGCTCCACTGAATTCTGATTTTTAAATAATATGGGTCATTCTTTCTTGTTCTATTTTCGTTTATTGGTTGAAATGTGAAGAAAAAACAAATGCGTGAATCGGTTCTTTGTCTAAGATATTTTGCATTATTATTCAAATGAAATGGGTACTTTTATGTGGTGTGAAAATCAATTTTTCTTGATCTGAAATTAACTTGGTTGGTAAATAAATTGTGGGTGTGTTGGGAATTTTTTTGTTAATTATCACGCTAATTTGGGTTTTACTTGGAACTTTTAGCAAAAAAAAGTGTTGGTTGGAATGTGTATGTGAACTTGGTAGAGAAAATCAAGTTTAGGGAGTTTTGTGGTATTATTGCATAAAATGCAAAATAAACCGAGATGGGTATTTGATATGGCTTTAAATATTTGAGTGAAGGGTAAACCTATATGGAAAAAATGTATGGCTGCTCTTATAGTTGATTTTAAAATGCTACAAAGGTAAAAGTATGTTGAAAGGATCAACTAGTTAAGTAAATTTCCTTTCATTTGATAATTTTCATTTTCCTTACTTATCCCGAGATCCTTTGACTCGGAGGGCTAGATCACTTGATTCATGCCTTTTAATTTGAATCATTTATTTTGTTATTTGAATTAAATTAGCTTAAAATGATTTTGGAAAATTTTAAAAGTGGAAAATACAAGGGGAAACAATGGAAATTTTTTTCTAGAATTATAAACTTAGACGATTTTATGGATTTAAAATAAATGGTTGACTTTCTTGGCATGAGAATTAAACTTCATGGATGTTGGATGCAAAAATATTTAATTTCCTTGAATTTTTTAGCTTTATTCGTTGTTTGGAGTGGTGTTGTGTGTGCAAAGATAGTGGATCTGACATAGTTCGGGATCCTCGAATCCTTCGTCCATCACACACCACTTGTGATTGAGGAAGCGTGAGGAATGTATGTGAAGTGGCCCTTTGGAATGCTTCACATATATTCCCCACATCTCTTCCATCGCCTTGACTATGGGATTGTTGGAGTATTAGTTCCCTAACTGTCATTGCGGATGCATTACCTTTGTAATGTTTAATAGTTAGTTTCGTTGACAAATATTCTTTAAGAGTAAAAACTTAGTTTAGCAAGTAGAATAATTCTTTCCAGTTCTTTGAACTGACACCCCCCAAACATACAGTGTCACACGTTTAAATATGGATGATTGGATCATTTCACTCCGATATGTGGAAGTTGGCGTTGAATGAATGTTTTAGTATGGATCTTGGATTCAATTGTAATCGCACTTAAGATTAAATATATTACCTTAGGAAAGATGTACTCTATACTATTCCTTTGATGGAAAAATATTTGTTATATTTTATTGAGATGGCTTATTTGATTATGTATAAATATTTGTTGTACTACTGGATTGGGAAACGAATGATTCAAATGTTAAAGAAAGGAATCATGTAGTTATGTATCTTATACCTTAAAGAATAGTACAATTATGTAACTAAAAGACGTATCTCATATTTAGTAGGAATCTCATTGATGTAAATAATTAATATGGGTAAATGGAAAGAAAATAAAGTGAGATACGAAACTGAAATTTGAAGGAAAATCATATCAATTTATTCTTAACTTTGTAAAGGACCTAAGGTTCCTCTTATTTTACGACACTATGTATAAATTGTATATGGGCTAAGTTATTAAAGTTATATCGAAGTATGTGACATTATACTTCTTTATAGATTTAGTTATGGATGTAAGTAAGGATTAGTGAGTAAGTTTAAAAACTAGACTAGAAGGGAGTAAACATGTTATTTAATAGCCTTAACTTTAAAATATGTAAGTCCGAAGCTGGATAATAACCTGGTCCAATTTATAATTTTCATTAAGAGGTAAATACTTGATAGAAAACTAATTAATGAATGAAAAGAATAGGCTTTATTTAAGCATCAATTTTTTAAAAAGTACTCCAATCTAAATTAAAGGGTAAATGGTTAACCAAGTAAAGGGTGTATGGGCCATATGTAAAGAAATTATTTTAATCTATTCAAAGTCTTAGGAAACTAAGCTCATTATTATTATCAACTTAAATGTTTAAAATTCTCGCCTTGATGAATTATCGGATAAATAAGAAAGTGATAAGTAACTATTCCTTAAAGGATACAACCCTAATCAAGTTTAGTTGAAATTTTTTTAAGAGTAACGTGATAAACATATTCGAAAAGATAGTTACTAATTATAAGACATAAGATCTTATACATGAATTCATCATACTCCATCATTGCAAATGAAGGTTACCTTAATCGGGTATTACCTATCTTTAAAAAAGTTAAAGATATGAGTGCAGTCCTAATAATGTAAATGTCACCTCATGTAGTGGGTATAAAATCTAGATAAACTATGTCCCGAATATTTAGTTCTAGTCGACCTAATGGAAAGCTTGATTAACGTTTAAAACATATTTTTCTATCAAAATGTTTTGAATGTATGAATGGGGAAGCGAGGTGATAATCACTTTGTGACCTTATCCTTCTATCCTAGGTAATTAAACGTGTGAACTATAATTCATTAAGTTAATGGACTAAGAGTAATGAATCTAGATAGTTTTGATGAGACATTTGTGAAGTGATGGGAAGACAAGTTTAGATGCTATGTGCAATCATCTAAACTAAGCATACATAGTATAACTAAGAAACTTTGGCCAAAGTAATGTGCTTGTTGGGTACATTGTCTAATCACCATGATTCCTCAATCTCGAAGTGTAGGATACAAGATGGAGTTTACTAAGTGAACTCTAGGTAGACACTAGAGGATCAGTCACATGTTCTCACTATCATAGTAAAACCAAGTGAGGCTAAGTAAGAACATTCTAATGAATTTTAAGGGTGATCATGGAGATCAAAGATATATTAACCCTTACGGTTGCACAACGTTTATCACATTGCAATAGGATGGATTAATTAATTATGACATGCTACATAAGCTAGCTTTAGCTAGTTATCTTATTTATTTATGCGGGGAATGTCTATATGTTGTTATATATATATATATATATATATATATATATATATATATATATATATTTATTATTTATATATATATATATATATATATATGTATCTACTAAATTGGGTGTCAAATTTAGGTTGTTACATTTGGTATCAGAGTTATAGGTTTTCAGCTCTTGGACCATATTTTTCCACTTCGCCAATACATAATTATTTAACCTTAATCAGGAAAAATGAATTGTAAAGGAAAAGGAATTGTTTCAGGGGAAGAATCAGGTAATGTTGAAGGCCCTCCACCTGTGCCGAACAGTGTGAGAGATTCTTAAAATCCTCCGAAATACCCAGGACCGTATGGCTATTTTAGAATAGTAGGTTGTCGGTGAACATGAGCCTCTTGAAGAGGAGATAATTATGGAGGATGAACCTCATGAGGAACATCATGATGAAGAGGAACAATGTGAAAACAAAAAGGCACGGATGGCAGCAGAACTGTCCTGTGATATTAAGAGAATAACTCCACCAAAGTTTGACAGAAAATCCTTGGGAGATGGGGCTGAGTCATGGTTGAGTGAAATGGAGAAGTAATTTGAGATAAGATACTTCTCTGAGGAGACTAAAATAGTTTGGGGAGATTTTCAGCTTTCCGAGAAGCATCATCATAGTGGGATAACAAGAAATTTGAACTGGGACTGGATATTGCTTCCATTTCATGGGAGCAATTTAAAATTTACTTTCGTCAACGTTGGTTGGCCCAACTATACTTTGATCAAAAATGATTGAGTTCAAAAATTTAACTCAAGGGAAGCACAACGTAATTGAATATTGGGAGTGGTTTACAAGGTTGCTAAAGTATGTTCCCCAATATCAAAAGGATGAAAAGTTCAGGATTAGGAAGTTCATTATGGGACTCAACCCAATCATAGGGGGTGAGGTGGATGTGCACGGTCCATCTACCATGGAGGCAATCTTTGAGAAGGCTATTAGGTAAGAACAAAATGGAAATCTATCTCTACTAATAGAGAGGAAAATAGAAATAAATTTAACAACACTCCTTCAATTGGTTTTGTTAAAAATCCATGGGAAAAGAAAGAAGGTGGCAAGCCCAAATTTTTACAAAGGAATGCAGCAAATAAATCTGCTGAGTAAACATAAATTTAGGGCAGTTCAAGGATGCAAATAACAAATCAAGAATTTTAATGTAAAGGTCCCGTATGTGGTTTGTCGCTTTCAATTGTGGGGTCGAACTATGCAAACTGGTGCCCACAAAAGAAACAAGGAGCTATTTTCCAACAGCAAAAGAATGTTGATTAGACAATTCACGCAGTTGTAGGCAATCGCGAGGCTGAAAACATGAAAGTTACAGTTGATAAATAGATAAATTTTGAAATACAAGGTTCAACATGACCGGTATTCTAAGGACAACGTAACTTGGGAGAATCTGGATGAATTTAAAATTCTTTTTCGCATTTATTTGCTTAGAAAATTTGTGATGAAACTCTTATATCCACAAAATACTGGTTTTTACTTTTAACAATTAGGAAAATATTGGTTTATCATCATGGAGGCTAGTAAAAATTTGATATTTTACAGTGAATAAGGTTATTTCAGCCATGTTATTACTTTTAATAAGCTTGATTCTTGAAATTTGGGATACTAAATTATGGTCTATTTGGTAAAATTTTCAGTTGTTTAATTTTTTCTGTTTATGTGAAAATAGTACTTAACTCATCAGGGATGATGAAACATTTTAGCTGAGAAATGTAACATCCCACTAACTAATCCCTTATTGTTGACAACTTAATTAATCACATAAATAAATAAAATATATATATAGAAAAGGATGTTTATTCGATTAATAATATGACTGACGGTACTTAGTTATCTAAGTACTTAATTATAAATTAAGTAATCGAGATAAATAAATACCGCTTGAGATGGCATTAATTGATGCATTATGTCTTATTACGGAAAATTGTTTGTCTGGTTTTGCATTTGTCTTTGTTATAATTATATTACGACTACGAAATCAAATTTAGTTGGCATATTACGGAAAAAAATTCTAAGGCTTATAAGCATGGTTAAATGAATTTGTAATATTAATGTTGTGGCTCTATTTTAAATTGTTGTATTCAAAGGCTAGGGAATAATGCCACACTCAATGGGTTGATAAGTAATGATGTATTTACTATTATTTAATTTCAAAAAAGTTAAAGCTCCGGTGATGGAACACCATGATGGCATGAATATTCTAAGGTTATTATTTTGTGGAATTCAACATGGAAATAATTAAGAAAATGCCATAATGTGGCATTGAAAAGAAAAAAATTAATTATTGCAAAATCCACTTAAGTGGACATCCACATAGATGGGGGAATTGGAATTATTGTTGCATATTATTATTTTTTCCTCCCCACATGGAAATGCATCCCTTTCACCTTCCACTTGGCATTTTGAAGGGGCGGATTGATAGGGTTTTTGGGGAATTGTGTGAGAGGAAAGTGGAGAAGAGGTTTAGTGTTGAGTTTTGCATTCATTTTCACTATCAGTTAACTCCTCTCATGGAGGAACTCTGTCAAAAATTTGGCATGTAGAGAAGTCGATTTGCTTTGGAAACTTGTTATTTATTTTGGGAATGCAAATTATTGGGGATTTTGTGGAAAATTTGGAGAAGGCATTGTGAAATCAATTTCAGCTAAGTTTGGAGTAGCGAAGCAAGTTAAAGAGTTTCAAGAAGGGTTTTCTCCTTGCTCCATTGAAGTTCTGATTTTTAAATAAGATGGGACATTCTTTCTTGTTCTATTTTATTTTATTGGTTGAAATGTGAAGAAAACAAAATGCTTGAATCTGGTTCTTTTTCGATCTATTTGCAATATTATTATTTAAACAAAATGGGTACTTTTATGTGGTGTGAAAAATTGATTTTTCTTGATCCGCACTTAACTTCATTGGTAAATAAATTGTGGTTGTGTTGGGCATTTTTTTGTTAAGTATCAACCCAATTTGGGGTTTTACCTGGAAATTTTAGTAAAAAAAAAGTGTTGGTTGGAATGTGTATGTGAACTTGCTAGAGAAAATCGAGTTTAGGGAGTTTTGTGGTATTCTCGGCATTAAAGACAAAATAAATCGAGATGGGTATTTGATATGGCCTTAAATTTTGAGTCAATGGTAACCCTATATGGAAAACAACGTATGGCTAATCTTAAAGTTGATTTTTCAGCTAAAAGGAAATGTGTTTGCTCGATTTTTAGGAAGTATGGTGAAAACTATAGCTAGGGTTTAAAAATATTATGTGTTTAAGTTGTGGGGTTTTCATTTACAAAAATGTCTTTATGTTTAAATTGGCATGCACGATAGGATGGGAAGTATCCTAAAATTATCTTGGGGATTTCTTGTTTTGGATTTGTTCCTAAAACTTTCTAGTCATACTTTTGTTCTTTATAAGTAGAACCGTTATCAAAAAATTTGGGTGAATAGTTATGTATTCTCTTTGTCTTTTCTAATAGTTTACTTCAAATAGATGGAAAGAGATCTTGCGAATGTGACTATTTCATGACTAAATAAATGGAAATTTCCTTAGCTGCCTTGTGATTATTATGTATGCTAATTGTTGTTATTTTACATGGAATTAAAAGATTGTGCTTCAGAAAAAATTTATTCCCATGATTGTTGAACTACGATACTATAATTATTGGAAAGGATTTTGTTTAAATTACTATACTTCGGTTCTAAATGTTATAAATGTAACTCAACCTATTGTTTGAATGATAAGTAAAAGAAAAAGAAGTTCATGATTTAAACCAGTTAAGCTGGTAACTCTCTTGCAGGGACAAATGTTAATGATTTAAAAATGCTACAAAGGTAAAGTATGCTAAAAGGATCGAGTTGATTAAGTAAATTTCCTTTCATTAGATAATTTTCATTTTCCTTACTTATCCCAAGATCGTTTGACTCGAAGGGTTGGATCACTTGATCCAATCCTTTTCATTTGAAGCATTTATTTCATTATTTGAAATAAATTAGCTTAAAATGATTTTTGGAAAATTTTAAAAGTGGAAAATACAAGGGGAAACTCTGGCAAAAAATTTATAGAATTCTATACTTAGACATTTTTTATGCATTAAAAGTAAATGGTTTACTTTATTGGCATGAGAATTAAACTACATGGATGTTGGATGCAAAAATATTTAATTTCCTTTAATATTT
Organism: Taxus wallichiana var. yunnanensis; assembly: GCA_018340775.1. Classification (NCBI taxonomy): domain Eukaryota; kingdom Viridiplantae; phylum Streptophyta; class Pinopsida; order Cupressales; family Taxaceae; genus Taxus; species Taxus wallichiana. Next base: position 361,518,929 of record CM031244.1, on the reverse strand, counting down.
TAGATTTATTCTTTGTTTGGAGTGGTTTTGTCTGTGCAAAGATAGTGGATCCGACACAGTTCAAGATCTTGAATCCTCCATCCATCGTACTGACTTGTGATTGAGGTAGTGGGAGGAATGTATGGGAAGTGGACCTTTTGGATTGCTTCACATATATTCCCCACACCTCTTCCATCGCTAGCTATGGGATTGTCGAAAGATTCAAGTTCCTAAATGTTGCGGATACATTACCTTTACAATGTTTAATAGTTTAGTTTCGTTGACTAATATTCTTTAAGATTCAAAACTTAGTTTAGCAAGTAGAATAAATCTTGTCAATTCTTTGAACTGACACCCCCAAATAAACAAAGTGTCACGGGTTTAAATATGGATGATTGGATCATTTCACTCTGGCTTGTGGAAGTTGGCGTTGAATGAATGTTTTAGTATGGATATTGGATTCAATTGTAATTGTATTTAAGATTAAATATATTGCCTTGGGAAAGATATAATCTGTAATATTCCTTTAAGGGAAAAAGATTTGTTATATTTTATTGAGATGGCTGATTTGATTATGTATAAATACTTGTTGTACTATGGGTTAGGAAACGAATGATTGAAATGTTAAAGAAAGGAATCATATATTTATGTATATTATGCCTTAAAGAAGAGTACAATTATGTAATTAAAAGATGTATCTCATATTTAGTGGGCATCTCATTGGATGTAAATAATTAATATGGGTAAATGGAAAGAAAATAAAGTGAAATACAAAACATAAATTTGAAGGGCAAATCATATGAATTTAGTATTAACATTGTAAAAGACCTAAGGTTCCTCATATTTTATGACACTATGAATAAATTATATATGGGATAAGTTATTAAAGTTATATCCAAAGTATGTGACAATCTACTTCTTTATAGAGTTAGTTATGGGCAGAAGTAAGGATTAACAAGTAAGTTTTAAAACTGAACTAGAAGGGAGTAAACATGTGTGTTAATAGCTTAACTTTAAAAGATGTAAGTCTAAAATTGGGTAATAACTTTGTCCAATTTATACTTTTCTTTATGATGTGAATACTTGATAGCAAACTAATCAATGGATAAAAAGAATAGGCTTTAATAATCATCAATTTAAAAAAATGAAAACAATCTAAATTTAAGTATAAAGGGTTAACCAAGTAAAGGGTGTATGGGCCATATGTAAGAAATGATTTTAATATATTCAAAGACTTAGGAAACTAAGCTCATTATTATTATCAACTTAAATGTTTAAAAATATGCCTTGGTGAATTATCGGATCAATCAGAAAGTGATAAGTAACTAGTCCTTAAAGGATACAACCCTAATCAAGTTTAGTTGAAATTTTTTTAAAAGTAACATGATAAACGTATTACGAAAAGATAGTTACTAATTATAAGACATAATATCTTATACAAGAAGTCATCATACTCCGCATTTCAAATGAAAGTTACCTTAATCGGGTATTACCTATCTTTAAACAAATTAAAGATATGAGTGCTGTCCTAATAATGTAAATGTCACCTCATGTAATGGGTATAAAATCTAGATAAACTATGTGCCGACTATTTAGTTCCGTAGGACCTAATGGAAAGCTGTGGTTAAGGTTTAAAACATTTTTTCTATCAAAATGTTTTGAATGTATGAATGGGGAAGCAAGGTGATAATCATTTGTGACCTTATCCTTATATCTTAGGTAATTAAAGACATGAACTATAATTCATTAAGTTAATATACTAAGATTAATGAATCTAGATAAATATGATGAGATGTTTATGAGGTGATGGGAAGACAAGTTTATATGTTATGTACAATCATCTAAACTAAGCGTACATAGTACAGCTAAGAAACTTTGGCCAAAGTAATGTGTTTGTTGGGTACATTGTTTAATCACCATGATTCCTCAATCCTGAAGTGTAGGATACAAGATGGAGTTTACTAAGTGAACTCTAGGTAAACATTAGAGGATCAGTCACATGTTCTCACTCATCGCAATACAATAAAACTAAGCGAGGCTAAGTAAGAACATTCTAACGAATGTTAAGGGTGATTATGGAGATCAGGGATATATTAACCCTTACAGTTGCACAACGTTTATCACATTGTTATAGGTTGGATTAATTAATTTTGACATATTGCATAAGCTATCCTTAGCTAGTTATCTAATTTATTTATGCGGGGGAATGTCTATATGCTATTACAATTTAAAAATATATACTTTGAATTGGGTGTCAAATTCAGGTTGTTACATTTGGTATCATAGTTGTAGGTTTTCAGCTCTTGGACCTTATTGGTCTGCTTTACTAATACAGACTTATTTAACCTTTATCAGGGACATATGGCCCATAAAGGAAAAGGAAATTTTTCAAGGAAGCCTCGGGTAATGTTGAAGGCCCTCCACCTACTAAATAGTTGCGAAATTATTGAACTCCTCCAAGACACCAGGGGACCGAATGGTTGTTTTAGAACAGCAGGTTTCCAGTGAACAAGAGCCTCCTAAAGAAGAGCTGATTATGGAGGATGAACGTCATGAGGAACATTGTGATGAAGAGGAACAACATGAAAACAAAAATTCATGGATGGAAATAGAACTATCTCATGATATTAAGAGGATAACTCCACCAAAGTTTGACGGAACAACCTTGGGAGATGGGGCTGAATCATGGCTGAGTGAAATGGAGAAGTATTTTGAAATAAGAGACTTCTCTAAGGAGACTAAAATAGTTTGGGGATATTTTTAGCTTTCTTGAGAAGTATCATCATGGTGGGATAACAAGAAAGTTAAACTGCTGATCTTGGATATTGCTTTCATTTCATGGGAGCGATTTAAAATTTACTTTTGTCAATGATGGCTGCCCTAGCTATACTTTGATCAAAAAATTTAACTCAAGGAAAGCTCAATGTAACTGAATATTGGGAGCGGTTTACAAGGCTGTTGAAGTATGTTCCCCAATATCAAAAAGATGAAAAATTTCAAGATTAGGAAGTTCATTATGGGACTCAACCCAATCATAGGGGGTGAGGTGGATGTGCACGGTCCATCTACCATGGAGGCAAATTATCTTTGAGAAGGCTATTAGGAAAGAACAAAAAATAAAATATATCTCTACTAATAGAGAGGAAAACAAAAAGAAATTTAACCACACTCCTTCAATTGGTTTGTTAAAAACCCGTGGGAAAAGAAAGAGGGCGGAAAGCCCATATTTTTCCAAAGTAATGTAGCAAATAAAATGCCACAAAGTAAATAGAAATTAGGCAGTTTAAGGCAAACAAATAGCAATCAAGAATTTAAAGGTAAAGGGCTCGGTGATGGTCGTTTCAATTGTGGGGGCCCACACTATGCAAACTGGTTCCCACAAAAGAAACAAAGAGTTGTTTTCCAGAAGCAAAAGAATGTTGATCTGACAATTCACGTAATTGTAGGCAATCGTGAGGTGAAAACATGAAATTTGCAACTAAGAAATAGATAGGTTTTTAAATACAAGGTCCAATAGGACCATTATTCGAGGATAGCACAACTTGGGAGAGTTTGGATGAATTTAAAATTGTTTTTCTACATTTATTCACTTAGAAAATTTGTGATGAAACTCTTAGATCGTCAAAAATATTGGTTTTTACTTTTAATGATTTGGAAAATACTCGATTTAATAGCATGGAGGCTGGTAAAAAATAATATTTCAAAGTGAATAAGGTTGTTTCAGCCATGTTGTTACTTTTAATAAGCTTGATTCGAAATTTGGGATACTAAATTCTGGTCTATTTGGTAAAAAATTTAGTTGTTTACTTTTTCTATTTATGTGAAAGTGTACTTAATTCATCAGGGATGATGAAACATTTTAGCTGGAAGAAATGCAACGTCCCGCTAATTAATCCCTTCTTGTCGACAATTTAATCAAGTAAATAAATAAATATATAAGAAAGGATGTTTATTCGATTAATAATACGACAGACAGTACTTAGTTATCTAAGTACTTAATTATAAATTAAGTACTCATACAACTAAATACCACCAGATGGCATTAATTAATGCATTATTTCTTATTACAAAATATTGTTTGTCTAGTTCTGGCTGTGTCTTTGTTATAATTATATTATGACTACGGAAATTGAATTTAAGTTGGCATATTACGGAAAAACTTTCTAAGGCTTATAAGCCTGGTTGAATGACTTTGTAATATTAATGTTGTGGCTCTATTTTAATATTATTGTATTCAAAGGCTTGGGGCATAATGCCGTACCCAATGGGTTGATAAGCAATGATGTATTTAATATTATTTAATTTCAAAAAAATAAAGCATGGTGATGGAACACCATGATGGCATGAATATTATAAGGTTATTATTTTGTGGAAGTCAACATGGAAATAATTAAGAAAATGCCATAATGTGGCATTGAAAAGAAAAGTTTTTAATTATATCAAAACCCACTTAAGTGAACATTCACGTAGATGGGGGAATTGGAATAACTTTTACATGTTCTTTTTTTGTTTTCCTCCCCGCATGGCAATGCATCCCTCTCACCGTCCACTTGGCATTTTGAAGGCGCAGATTCATGGGGATTTTAGGGATTTGTGTGAGAGGAAAGTGGAGAAGAGGTTTAGTGTTGATTTTTGCATTCATTTTCGCAACCATTTAATGCCTCTCATGGAGGAACTCACAAAAAAATTGGCATGTAGAGAAGACGATTTGATTTAGAAACTTCTTATTTATTTCGGGAATGCAAATTATTGGGGGTTTTGTGGCAAACCGGAGAAGGCATTGTGAAATTGATTTCAGCTAAGTTTGGAGCAGTAGAAGCAAGGAAAGAGTTTCTGTGCAAGGGTTTTCTCCTTACTCCACCTTTGAGTTTTGATTTTTAAATAGGATGGGTCATTCTTTCTTAGTCTATTTTTGTTTATTGGTTGAAATGTGAAGAAAACAAATGTGTGAATCGGTTCTTTATCCGAGCTATTTGTAGCATTATTATTTAAATGAAATGGGTACTTTTATGTGGCTATGAAAAATCAATTTTCTTGATCTGCGCAGTTAACTTGGTTGGTCAATAAATTGTGGTTGTGTTGGCAATTTTTGTTGTTAAGTATCAAACCGATTTGGGGGTTTACCTAGAACTTTTAGCAAAAAAAAGTGTTGGTTGCTATGTGCATGTGAACTTGGTACTAAAATTGAGTTTAGGGAGTTTTTGGTATTCGGCATTAAATGAAAAATAAACCGAGATGGGTATTTGATATGGCTTTAAACGTTTGAGTGAATGGTAACCCTATATGGAAAAAAATGTATGGCTGCTCTTATAGTTGATTTTCAGCTGAAAGGAAATCGGTTTGCTCGATTTTTAGAAAGTTTCATGAAAACTATAGGTAGGGTTTAAAATTATTATGTGTTTAAGTTCGGATTTTCATTTACAAAAATGTCTTAATGTTTAAATTGGCATGGCTAATAGGATGGAAAGTATCCTGAAATTATCTTGGGGGATTTCTTGTTTTGGATTTTTTCCTAAAACTTTCTAGTCGTACCTTTGTTCTTTATAAATATAACCGTTATTAGAAATTTTGGGTAAATAGTTATGTATTCTCTCTGTCTTTCCTAATATTTTACTTCAAATAGATGGAAAGAGATCTTGCGAATGCGACTATTGCATGAATAAATAAATGGAAATGTCCTTGGCTTCCTTGTGATTATTATGTATGTTGAGTGTTTCTCTTTTACTTGGAATTGTAACATTGTGCTTCAACAGAATGTTTTTCCCATGATTGTTGAACTACTGATACTAGAATTATTGGAAAAGAGTTGGTTTAAATTGATGTACTCTGGTTCTAAATGTTATAAATGTAACTCAACATGTTGTTTGAATGACAAGTAAAAGAAAAATAAGTTCATGATTTAAACCAGTTAAGTTGGTAACTCTCTTGCAGGGGAAAATGTTAATGATTTAAAAATGCTACAAAGGTAAAAGTATGCTAAAAGGATCAGCTAGTTAAGTAAATTTCATTTCATTAGATAATTTTCATTTTCCTTACTTATCCCAATATCCTTTGACTCAAAGGGTTGGATCACTTTATCCATTCCTTTTCATTTGAAGTATTTAATTCTTTATTTGAATTAAAGTAGCTTAAAATGATTTCGGAAAATTTTAAAGGTGGAAAATATAAGCGGAAACTCTCGAAAAAAATTTCTAGATTTACATTCTTAGAATTTTTTATGGATTTAAAACAAATTGATGACTTTATTTACATGAGAATTAAATTACATGGATGTTGGATGCAAAATATATTTAATTTCCTTGAATGTTTTAGCTTTATTTGTTGTTTGGAATGGTTTTTTTATGTAAAGATAGTGGATCCGACATAGTTTGGGATCCAATCCTCCATCTATCACACATCTTGCGATTGAGGAAGTGAGAGGAATTTATACAAAGTGGCCCTTTGGGAATGCTTTACATATATTCCCCACGCCTCTTCCATCACCAGCTATGGGATTTTCAAATGATTCTAGTTCCCTAATCTGTTGTGGACACATTACCTTTGTCTTTGTTTAATAGTTAGTTTTGTTGACTAATCTTCTTTAAGATTTAAAACTTAGTTTAGCAAGTGGAATAACTCTTTCAGAGTTCTTTGAACCGACACCCCCAAACATATAGTGTCATAGGTTTAAATATGGATTATTGGATCATTTCACTTCGGCTTGTGGAAGTTGGCGTTGAATGAATGTTTTAGTATGGATCTTAGATCCAATTGTAATTGTACTTAATATTAAATATACTTCCTGGGAAAGATTTACTCTGTAATAGTCCTTTCATGGAAAAATATTTGTTATATTTTATTGAGATGGCTGATTTGATTATGTATAAATACTTGTTGTACTATGGGTTGGGAAACAAAATGATTCAAATGTTAAAGAAAGGAATCATATAGCTATGTATCTTATGCCTTAAATAAGAGTACAGTAATGTAACTAAAAAATTAATATGGGTAAATGGAAAGAAAATAAAGTGATATACGAAAATGAAATTTGAAGGGAAAATCATATGAATTTAGTCTTAGATTTATAAAGGACCTAAGGTTCCTCATATTTTATGACACTATTAATAAATTGTATATGGGATAAGTTTTTAAATTTAAATCCGAAGTATGTGAAAATCTACTTCTTTATAGAGTTAGTTATGGATAGAATTAAGGATTAGCAAGTAAGTTTTGAAACTAAACTAGAGGGGAGTAAACATGTGAATTAATAGTCTTAACTTTAAAAGATGTAATTCATAAACTTGGTAATAACTCGGTATAATTTATAGTTTTCTTTATGAGGTAAATATGTGATAGCACACTAATCAATGAATAAAAAGAATAGGCTTTAATAAGCATCAATTTTAAAAAAGGACTACAATCTAAATTTAAGGGTAAATGGTTAACCAAGTAAAGGGTGTATGGGCCATATGTAAATAAATGATTTTAATCTATTCAAAGTCTTAGGGAAACTAAGCTCATTATTATTATCAAATTAAATGTTTAAAATTTTGTCTTGGTAAATTATTGGATCAATCGAAAGTGATAAGTAACTAGTCCTTAAAGGATACAAGCCTATTCAAGTTTAGTTGAAGAAACTTTTAAGAGTAACCTAATAAACTTATCCTAAGAAGATAGTTTCTACTTATAAGACATAAGATCTTATACATGAAGGCATCATACTCCACATTGCAAATGAAGGTTACCTTAAGCGGGTATTACCTAGATTTAAACAAGTTAAATATATGAGTGTGGTCCTAATAATTTAAATGTCACCTCATGTAGTGGGTATAAAATCTAGATACACTATGTCCCGACTATTTAGTTCTAGTAGGACCTAATGGAAACCTTGATTAAGGTTTAAAAATATTTTTATCAAAATGTTTTGAATGTATGAATGGGGCAAAGTGAGGTGTAATCATTTGTGACCTTATCCTTCTATCCTATGTAATTAAACACGTGAACTATAATTCATTAAGTTAATGGACTAAGAGTAATGAATCTAGATAATTGTGATGAGACGTTTGTGAGGTGAGGGGAAGACAAGTTTAGATGTTATGTGCAATCTTCTAAACTAAGCAAACATAGTACAACTAAGAAACTTTGGTCGAGGAATGTGCTTGAGGGGTACATTGTCTAATCATCGTGATTTCTCAATCCCGAAGTGTAGGATACAGGATGGAGTTTACTAAGTTAATTCTAGGTAGACACTAGAGGATCACCACATGTTCTCACTACCATAGTGCAAGAAACCTAGAAAGGCTAAGTAAGAATATTCTAAGAAATTTTAAGGGTGATCGTGGATATCGAGATATATTAACCCTTACTGGCCTACACAAGGTTTATCACATTGTTATGGGATGGATTAATTAATTATGACATGTTGTATAAGCTATCTTTAGCTAGTTATCGATTTATTTATGAAGGGGAATGTCTATATGTTGTTACATTTTTTAAAAAAATCTACTAAATTGGGTGTCAAATTCAGGGGTTGCTACGAAACCCCATAAATAGAAGGGTCCTGATTGAGAAATTAGATGAAGGTCATATGTCTTTGGTGCATGGTAGAGATTGCAATGTTTCTGGTATTTATCGCAATACGTAGCGTACTCTAGGAAATATTACGCTATGGTAGGTCAATAGTATCCCTGACATAGGATCTTGTGTGGCATAGCCTTGCTAGAGAAGTGGCCAATGCATAGACTATCATGCACTTGAGATTCAGCGGTGAGGATGTTTGTAAGTCATAGACATCAAACCAAACAGCCATCAAATGATCATTTAAATAACTTTGCACTAATGATTACATAACACATGGCCTCACATCATAGGTGATGAGCTTCATGAGGTTTAATGCCATTAGGAATGAATTTTCAATAAAGAAAGTTGTAGATTGGAGTGAACCATTATGGATGGTCATTACTACGTGTGATGGCACAAACTTCAAGAAGTGAAGTATCAATAGAGGGTTTTCCTAAGTTTCAGATGATGAATTTGACTTTTTCATCAGTGATATGATGAGGGATAAGTGATGTTACACTAGCCATAGCATCGGGCATCCATGTGACGATTATCTTTACGAGTGATGGAAGTGAGAGAGTAAGACTCAAATGTAGCTAAAATATCCTTAACAAGATTATTATATGGTACTAGATGTTCCTCTTTTGTGTGATACTTGTCATTAACTTGATTAATAATTAGTTTTGAATCACCATGTATGTGGATGTTTTGAATAAGGATCTTTCGACCAGGTGGTGAGGCCAAGAATGAGGGATTCATACTTAGCAATGTTATTGGTGCATGAAAACCTTAAGTGATATGCAAAGGGGAGATGATCACCATGTGGAGTGATAAATACTATCCTAGCCCTAGTGCCAAAGCGATAAAGAAACATGTCAAAATGCATGGCCAAAGTGTCGATATCAATGGCATAAGCAATGAAATCATCTCGAAAAGAATCACAAATAGATGATGTATCTGGTAGAGGTGCCTCAGCTAATTGATCAATAATAACACACCCTTTGATTGATTTTTTATGGAATGAATTTGAAGTCAAAATCTATAAGGAGCATGACCCATAGTGTCAGATGTCTCAAGAGGTGTGTACGGGATAATATTTAGCATAGTGGATCTACCTTGGTGATTATATGAACCTCATTCTTAATAAGGTAGTGGTGCAACTTATCTACCACAAAGACAAGGCCAATGCATAATTTTTTGATGTAATTGTAGTTGCAATCATAAGAGAGTAAAGTCTGATTGATCTAAATATACATCCCTCTCAAGTTGAGAATCATTGCTTTTCCCTAGAAGGGATCCTAAAGCATAAAATGTGGTGGAAATATATAACAAGAAATGTCACTAATCCATGGGAGGTACTAGGATAGGTGAATTTAAGAGGTATGCTTTAATAGTGTCGAATTCTCTTTGATAATGGTCGTCCTAAAAAAATTTGTGTCTTTCTTCATCAAGCGTGTGAATGGTTGGGTTTTTCAAAAAGATTCATAATAAAACAACAGATGGCTGGGTTTTTCCTACAATGAGTGTAACTAATGCAAATTACAAGGTGGAGGCATGTCAATAATAACTTGATTTTATTTGGATATATTTCAATTCCACATCATGAGATAATGTAATCAAGGAGCTTGCTTTAGTTGTAACTCCAAAAACACACTTTTTTGGATTTAAGTGTAGTTTATATTATTATAAATGTTCTAAGAGTGTGTGGAGATCTTGAGCGTGTAGAACAATGTCATGATTTGGCAAGTATATCATCAACATAATCTTCAAGGATATTATGAATATAATCATAAAAATCCATTGCTCGTTGGTAAGTGGCCACAATATTTTTAAGTCCAAAGGGCATGATGTAACAAAATATTCCTCATAGTGTAGTAAATGAATTACTTTCATGATCTGTTGGGTTAATTTTGATTTTTGGTAACCAGAAAAGCCATCTATGAAATAAAGGATATCATATCTAGCGGTGGAATCAACAATGGTGTCAATGTGTGGTAGTGGAAAACTATCTTTGGGACAGACCTTATTGAGATCCTAAAAATCATTGCAATAGTGGATTCGTTCATCTAGCTTCATAACTGGTATGATGTTAGACACCCACTCTAGATAATCAACTTTTCTAATAAAGCCATCATCTAGTAAGCATTGTATTTCTTCCTTGACTTGTAGTGCAACCTTCGGATGCATTTTGCAGATTTTTTGTTGAACAGTGTTTTGTACTAGGGTGAAGGATGATATTGTGCATGGCTACAGAAGGATCGATTCCAAGCATATCAATATACTCCCATGAAGATATATCTAAGAATTCATGAAGAAATTTTTTGAACTCATCTTACTCAATGTAGGCATAAGTTAAATGACTAACAAAACCATTCATGGGTTAGTAGAAGTGTCGAGGTTATATTTAATGGTATCCTCATTGAGAATATCTAGCTAATCCTCTATGTATGGGTTAGTAGGAACAATTTCAAGAGCATTGGAACTTTTAGTAAGTGTATCGATTCTCTAAAGGAGTCAGTAGCATTAAGAAGTAATGGGGATTGTTTCTTATAATCGAAAGAATTTGGAAGTGTATCGTGTAAAACGCCAAAACACCTCAAATACTAAAAATAAAAATATGCAAATGGGGAGTTAGACTGACCCCGGCAGTCACCTAATTGAGTGATCTTACAACTGATCATTGCACTACATTTCATACTCCATGTAGTTCTTGTGTGTGTGTGTGTAAGAATCATGCCCTAGGTGGATCTTATGGGATTTACTTGATAGTGACCAATGACAAGATGTAGCAATGTAGATAGATGTGTGGATGTCAAAATGAACTTCCCCTCCTATGCGTGTATGTAGAAAATGTAGTCCCTTGTCCCTTGAATGAGATGGATGCGTTAATGCTCTTTAAATTCCTTTAGATGGAACCTTAGGTGATAGTATTAGATTCTTAGATATTGGTCCTTTATTATGGTCACATAGCTTTATATTTATATGATTCCCTTGGTTGAATTTTACAATTAACAACTGGAAGGCCGACCCATAAGAAAATAAGATGCCCAAAACGAGTGAGTACAGGAAAGAAAGGTTGGGGCACCTAGAAGGACAGGGGCACCTAGGCATTGGTATCTTATTTGGGCGTTGGTGTCCAGAGTCATAAAAGATAAAATAATAAAGTATCAACTAGGTTGTAGGGTTTAAGAGGCCAAAAAGAAAACATGAAACACAAACAAAATGTCAAAAATAGTTGTCAATTTCTATTTTTCTCACTTATGAATCATGTGAATAGTAATATGTGATTATGACCTAGAAATGTACCCGAAGTGTGTTATTTAGTGTCTACAACTATCGATTTTAGAATATTGACAATTGGGCCTAGTTTAAATTACTTGAAACTTATGTACAGGATTCTCCTAATATCTATTCTTCATTTAGGGAAGATTAGGGAAACTTTTCATAAGACTTGATTAAAAAAATTCCATATGAGCTCTTGAGAATGGTAAATGAGTGTTGGTTGAGTAAATGAGTGTCTTATACTTTTTTATATATGATTCCATGGATATAACTCACATTAAGGCCAGCCTATAGTGTGTTAGAACATTAATATTAAGTGTTCTAGTTATATATAAACTATATTTTATAATTAAATAAATTATAATATTATATATTTTAATTTATTTAATATAAAACTTTAGGTTTATGGTTAAATTGGTTTTTATAAATCAATTAATTAATAGTTGGGGTGCTTCACGAGAAGTCACACCCATTTAAACTATTTAAATTGACCCACGGGTCGGTGAAATCAATTGAATAGAATTCACATGGGTGAATTATAATTATGGAGAGGAATTAGGTGAATAGATATTATTACTAGATTGTAAATGTTTCTCATAAATATAATCCTACTATTTTGACCATGATTTTTACCCTTTGAGTTTTTCACGTTAAATACTTATGTCCTATGTTATTTAATTTTATTGCATTATATTTTAATGTTATGTATTTAATTAATACATGTAATATTTTAATTGTTTGATTTAAGTTCTCGGACCTCACATGGTACTAGAGCGTGATTTAAATATTTTAATTTAATAAATTAATTCAACTAATGGTTCCAATAGTTGGTGGGTGGTTACAACCCATGGGAAATAAATATGTCCCCCTCCATTTCAAAGGTAACATCCACTCAAAAATCTCCTCATGAAAAATAATTTGTAATGGTATTCTGGTTGGTGTGTTGAATGCTCTTTAGGGCCCACTTCTTCATACGCAGTAAGTTTGGTAGTTTAAAACTATTTCCAAATTTTTAATATTTTCAAAATGTTTTAATGTGCGGGAAAAATAATATTCCGAGGGTAAATTGAAGGTTTCCTAGGATGGAGACAATCCCCACAAAAATAGTGCTCCAAATTTTTTTGATTGGCCCAGGGATAATAACCTTGGAATGGGGACCATTTTTGTGGTGGCATAGTAAGTTTTTTAAATCCTAACCCTATTCCCCTAACCCATCAACTCCTGCTTTGTTTATTTGGGAATTTTATAAAATTTAATATAAAGTTATTAAAGTGCGCCCCTTTTGCTTTAATCATGCCATTTATTTTTTTATATGGACTCTTTACATGGTTTGATTATACAGGGTTGGCACACATAATAAAACATAAAAATACTATTTAATTGTTCCCTCCTTTCCAAGTGGCATTTGTTGAATGTGGTGACATGGCTTCACTTGACCACCTGTGTTTTCCTATGTTTGCAAACCGCTTCACCTTAACAGTCTAAGTGAATGGGATTAATCCCACATTGGAGTTGTGAAAAAAAAATCATGGATTTAAAAACCCTCTTCTTTGTATGTTTAATGTGGCTTGGGCCACACTTTTCACATTTTTTGGAGTTCAATAAAATCGGTGACAAGCTTGCCATTTAAATCACTAGTTGGTTATTGACTTGAATTTGGTATAAAATTTGGTGAGCTCGTTGGTGACTATTGTGACTTAACTCGTATGTAAATCGGTATTGACTCAGTCTGTGAACTCACTTGTGGTGGCAAGTTAATAGTTTGGTTGAACACCGGTATGGGAATTTTAATATGAAACCAAATTAGTCCCACATTGACAATATGACCGGGTTTTACGAATTTAATAGCCTATGGTAGATATGTTTTACTGTAGCTTAGGCCACATTTTGAATTGTTTTGTTGGCAAAGCCAACTTTCTCGGCTCGGTCTGGTCCCTCCAACTCACCCGAATGAACTCCACATCCAACTCACCTATGATGTGTAACTCGCCAATGCATCTCGGTAACTAGCTCGGTTGTTAGCTCGGTCCTACAAGGATCTCAATCTCCTCGCCCATTTTTTATCAAATTTCCCCATAGAAAATATTATTTTAGGATAATTAAAATTATTTTTTTAGATATTTAAGAATACAATTTTTAAAAAGGAATCTAAATATAATTATATTTTTTATTCTTGTTGTTTTTTCAAAAAGGAAGTTATCATAAATTTTTTATTATTACGACAATTAGGTATGTGAAAATGTTGTAATTTAGGGGCTTATTTAAAACTAGAAAAATTTGTTTACAATTTTGTTTTGATAATTATGAAAATTATTGACAAATTAACATGTTCTTTGTAATAATTTGTGACAAGCTAATTTTGGTGTGGAAGAGGACAAAAGCTCTTAAATTCAATGCATATTCTCACTTAAGAACGATAAGGGACTCTCTAAAACCCTTTTCCATTATTTACCCTCATAAGACCCCGATTTTTTGAAAAATGAAAAATGAGGCTTTAAAACATTCAATTTTTGTAATACACTTGTTTTTTTCTTTTCATTTGAAACTTTTTATAATCACTTTAACATTGACAAGACATAAATGTTGAATGGGACAAACTACATCTAAAAATTAGACTCGAAGGCGAAATTCATGGCATGCAAACTCTATATTTTCATAAATGGTATGAAGAAGACACTTGAATGGAAGATAGGAGACAACAAATAATGTATCCGCATTTCAAAAAAAAAGTGTAGGAAGAAATTTCAAACATATTGCAAAGCATGCATGATTACTTACTACCTCACATTGAAACCAGGAAATTCCAAGTGAATCTTGGACACTGTTAGAATCAATGCACGAAGGTATGTATTTGTCAAAAATTATAAAATTTATTTTTGTGTTAGTGAAAACAAGCTTGAAGGAGACGAAAAAGTAGTTGATTATTTAGCAAAAATTTAAAAAATTAAATATCAATTAGATGGATGTAGATGTAATTTATTTCGTGATAAACTGTTATATTTTATTATTCAAATGAACATCCATGAGAGATTTAGGAACTTCATTTCCATTCTAAATTCAAAATATCAAAATGAACAAGATATTACTTACCTTTTTACTCGAAGTGTTCTCCTAATTCAGAAGAGCGGGTCTTATTAAACTTTAATTAAAAGGAGAATGCCACTCGACATTTCTTGCACAAAACCGAAGAATAAATTTTCTAGGTTCAAAAAAATAAAAATAAAACTTTAAAACCCCTAGTAAAGAAAAGAAATTAGGGAATTTAAGATTCAGTTTTGATGGGAAATGTCACAATTGTGGGAAATTTGGTCACAAAAAGGAAGACTATAGGGTAAACAAAAACAAGCCAAATTTCAAAAATAAAAAAGGGAATAAACCAAATCAGAATCAAAAGAATAATAAAAAACCTAATGTAGTTGCTTTGTATGTTGCATTAGTCACTACTAAAGAAAATGAATGGATATTAGACAAGTGGTGCATCTAGGAACATGACGTATATATATGATATTCTAATTGATATCAAAGAATGTAATGATCAAATCTATCTAGGTGATCATTCCATTCTTGATGTTCAAATTCAAGGAAAAGCAAAAGTTTTCAATGGTTTTATAAATGATGTTTTGTGTGTTCCTAAATTGAAAATGATTTTTTCTTGTTCACAGACTAACTCAAACAATTATAGTGTAATTTTACTAAAGGATAAATGGTTTATTAAGAATGAGTTAGATGTTACTATTGTTGAAGGCATACAAAAGAATGGTTTATATGTTTTTAAAAAAATTTATTGCTTCATGTTGGTCTACTCAAAATAGGAATAATGTTCAATTATGGTATGAAATATTAGGTCATGTTAATTTTAGGAGCATGTATGACATGTATCGATTAACCTTGTTATTGGTTTGTCACCTATCTCTCATGCTCATGAAACATGTGAATGGTTTTACGTGGTAAGAAATCAACAAACCCCTTCCATAGTCATCACGAACCAAACTCCTCAGAACCTCTGGAATGTTTCCACAATGATGTTAGAGGACCGTTAGAAGTTCCATCCATAAATGGTTATTTGTATGTTGTCACTTTTATTGATGATTATTATCGAATGATTTGGTCCTTTTTATCAAAAATAAATTAGATGTTTTATCAAAATTTAAATAATTTAAAGATTTAGTTGAGAATAGTTCTAGTCGTAAAATCAAAAGAATTATAATAGATAACGGATGAGGATATAATAGTAGAACATTTGATTTGTCTTGTATCGAATGTGGTATACAAATTAAACTAGCTACTCCCTACTCTTCTCAACAGAATGGTATTGCGGAAAGGAAAAACCACACCATCCTTGAAATTTCTAGAACCATGTTGTACTTAGCTCAAGTTCCTAAGTTTCTATGGGCTAAAGAAATGAATATCATTATTTATATTCTAAACAGAGTGCCTACTAAATCCCTGTTTCAATCTACTCCCTTAGAAAAGTGGAATAATAAGAAACCTAATATATCTCATCTAAGAATTTTTAGAAGCTTTGCATCTATCTTAATTTCTAAAGCAAAAAGGAATAAGTTAGATCAAACCTTATATCTATGCATTTTTTAGGTTGTGGAGGAAAAAATAAAGGTGTTATGATCTATGATCCTGTAAAACATGAAGTTATCGAGAACATGAATGTTAGAATATTAGAAAAACCCTTTTGCTCTTCCTCATCTTCTAATGTTTCTATCATTTATGATGAACCTAATGATTTAGAAAATAATGAGTTTAATAATGATTATTGTGATCATCGTAAATATTTTAATAATGATTCTTTAGTTGAAAAAGAGTCTCTTCCATTTTCTTCTATAACGAAAAGACCTAAGTTATCTCAATATCTTCTTCAAAACTTCAATCCTGGTAACCTTAGTAAGATGACTATAATCCATCATACCTATCATGTCTTAATGACTATGTATGATCCAGATACCTAATATTTTGAAGAGGCATCTCACGATTGTTCTCGCCTATCCAAAAATGTGAAATTTTGAAATTTTCTAAATGTTTGGCTAAATTACCCTATACCTTGGATGTATCTACCTTTGTTGAATTCAAAGAAGTGAAAAAGTCCCACTATTTTTTCTTTTTCTAAGAAATTTTGGCTTATTTCAGCTATTACGGATTTTGACGGATCAAGAGGAATAGTTCCTCCATTCCTCTTGTTCCCAAGTCACCGATTAGTGCTTTGTAATAGATTATCCAGTAATGTTAATTGGAATTTTTATATCTCAATGGAACCATTCCTTCTTGGCCTTCATTCCCCATGTAACAATATTTTTGTAACCCATTAACTCCTCTTTGTTACAACTTTCACATAACTTCTTGAAAAATATTGAGCTATTCCACCCCAACCTAGGTTTCATACATAAACTTATTTACCCAAGACATTCCACTTACCTTTGGTGTGGGTTTTACCTTGATTTTGAGAACAAGGGAAGTGTTCCATTTTTTAAAGTTCTCTACACCCCCTTTTCACCCACAAGTCTTACTTTTCTTGTCCTATGTGGAGGTTGATAATCCGGATGGAACCGTTCTCCCAAGCCCTTTGCTCCCCACAACTCAATCATTTCCACACCTCACTATGTTCTTCGAGTTCCACAGAACCCTTCATAACCGATAAGCAAATATTATGTGCTAATTTCACCTATTTCAAATCCTATTTCTATAAAATCTCAAAACTTGATCATTTTTACCCATTGTAAATCAAATTTTCATTGTGCATTGTCCATTTTGCTCCAGCGTACTAAAAGGAGTTTTTCTCATATCTCGGTCAATTTTCATGAAATTCAAAAATTCAGGTTTTATTGGAACCGTTGTGGAAGTGTCGTACTTTCTATACTAAAGGTGAGTGGTTTTATCCTTATTTTATTTATTTGGGTAGTTATTTTTGTTTTTAAGCCTCCCCTTTAAATACCTCTTGAAAACCATTGATAAACCTTCATTTCCTTTGAGTCTTCCGTAGTACCTCCACAATGAAGTTCCAGTATGTGGGATATGATCACGTTTCTTCCCTTGAAATATTTGTGCCTAATATTAGAGATGGTGATGTGAGCCATATGAATCTAGATGACTCTTAGGCTCGAATATCTGAAGATACTCCCACCATAATTGTTCAATGCATAAAAATAGTGAAATTGCTTACATTGTTGGCTTCCCTACCTCCGTGTAATGTAATGATACTGTCATAGCATGTGCCTCTAGTTTTTATCCTCAAACAAAGTAATTGAAGGACCCCAAGGACATATTATTGCCAAATTAGATGCCCACCATATTAATGGTGCCTTAGGAATACCAACTTTTAAGGTGTCCAAAATTTTGACTAAGGTGAATCCCATAACCTTTTTATCAAGATCGAGATAAATATAGGATGATGATAGCCAAATCCTGGATCAAGACCCAAAAGAAAGGAGGCTCCAAACGGCCAAAATTCTCTACATGTTTGATTTTAAAGAAGAACTATCAGATATGATCACATTTTTGTAAGGATGATGGGCATGCCTACCACTAATGAATTTCAATACTTGATGTGTGTGTACATTAATGTCATTTGTGAAGATAAGCATAGGCTAAATTGGATAGAAATTATTTGTGACAATCTAACTCAATAATTAGTCAATGTGCATCAAAGTAAAACCTTTCACATGACTTCTTATCTAATGTACGCTATAGTATCCTATAGGGTCTAGATATGGTTATTATGAAAAGAAGATAGGAATAATGCACTAGTGTATGAATCCTACCCCCAAATCACCTATGATAATAGTAAGACTCACCATAGGAGAGTAAATGATGCGTTCACAATATTCTTAGATAGATTACTAGAGGATAAGGTAGTTGAAAGAGTTCCTTCAAAAGAAATGCATCCGATTCACACATATGGAAGCCTTTTCATTCAGTTTAGAAAAAATTCATATATTTGGATAGTTGGGTTTAAAGGTGTGCTTAACAAATTGCCAATGTACTATAATGATAAACTAGCTCTAGTGGAACTCTTTAGGTAGTTGGATGTGCTACATAATACATGCAAAGACAAGAAGATCTCGAGCATTATTTTTTTTCCTATTTCACTATGAAACTACACGTGTAGGTCTTCTTTGGATGTATAGAATGTCGAGAGAACTATCTTAGAGTTCAAATTTCATACTTACCAGAGTAGGTCCTATTTTTATAGTGTTGTCTCCCGAAAAGCGCTTTGCGTTTTCAGAACCAAATTCAAATTTTTTGTGCTCGTACCCTTTGTAAGTGCCTAAGCCAAGTTTGTGGATCATGGAGATAGAAAAATCCGTGCCCTGGAGCTCTTTTTGATCCCTATTTTGCTCATTTTTTGGAAATGCTCCATCTCTCGGCCTGTGCGCGAAAACTTGTTTTACAACCTCCATTTTGGATCAAATCAGCTCGTTTTCTCTTTGGCCTGGGTTTTCAAGTTATTATTCTACCTATATGCTTCTGGTTCGTGAAGAAAAATCAAAAAACAGACTCAAAACATGAAATTTCTCGCCCTCTGTATTTTTTGCAGTCGGGATGACTGGCATCCTTCCCGTCAAATTTCAGGCCCAAATGAAGATAGATACGTGGACGGATCTCATTGAACGGGGAAGAACAGGCTTTGTGGAAAACTCATCATTTTTTAATTTTGGCAAAAAGGGCAACTTTCCCCTGCGGACACATGAGCCCAAAGCAGAGTGGTGTAAATAATGAGGTATAAGGCCCGCAACCAATCAGGCGTGGGCACATGGTCACGGTTGAAAAGTTAGAGAGCGAAGCGTGGGTCGAGTAGGGGACTTTGAGACTTTAATTCCTTTAGTCTAAAAATTTTAAGGTGATGAATTTACCTATGTCCCCTGCCTAATTAATGGGCGACACGTGGTCACGGTTGAAAAGTCAAAGCGGGAGGTGGACCTTCGACGAGACTTTAAGTTTTTAGCTCTCGAGGTCAAAAAAGGTTTAAGGGTTAACTATTTTCCTAAGCCCCGCAATAAATCGGAGAGTGCCACGTGTCTAAAGCTAGATCGGAGCAACGGGTCGGCGGAGGAAAGTGAGATTTTGAGCCATTTTCCAAATTTGGTCAAAATGATCAGGAAGGAGTGTGATCCCATTTCCAATGAGAATGCGCCATGTGTCCAAGCCGAAAAGTCAAGGTGGGGCCGCAGACCATTTTGTCCCAAATTTCCAAATCTCACAAAAATCTAAAAATGTGAAGGCCTTTGCCCCACTTTGCTCCAATTCCATCTTGCCACGTGGATAGCCCAAGATCAAAATGCATGGAGCAAATCAAATAGCTTATATTTAAACTGGAAAATCGGGTGTAACATTTGCTCACAGGATGTGGTTTTTGACACGACACGGGCATTTTTCTTCGCAAGGATGGAATTTGAAGAGGCATAGATAATTTGCAGGTTTGTAACCACTTAAATTTGGGAATATAATGACCCTTCAAGATATCATTTACTGGGGCCGACAATCGAATTTGGAAATTGGAAGCACGTTTTTGTGAACAAAGGACAAAAACGATTGTTAGTCTTCTTCTATTCTCCTCTTCTACATTTTCCTTCTATTCCCACTCATTGTACAAGTTTCAACTCTAAGATCAATAAAAAAGGAAGGAATTTTATGTCTCCCCGATGGAAAAATTGATTGGTGCTTTGTGACCAACGTGTTTTATCTGTCTTGTGCTCGAAATTACAAATTTATCTTTCTTTTATTAATTAATGCATGTAATGAAACTTCCGAGTTGATGTGTGTGGGCATTTGACATTCTACCCACAGCATTGATTTCCCCCTCCTTCATTCTCACTCCCTCTCCTTTCTCAAATTTATTTCTATTATAGCAAGGAGCTGTTATTATTTCCATAGGGACATTGGATTGTTCTGTGGATCTCTCGGTTGAACAACCACCATAAATCCACACTGGTTTTACATGCTAAAAATGGGAGCTGCACCATTCAAATGTAGAGGGACTTAGATTCCCATAGCGTTGGCACCGAAATCCATAAATTTTTCCACAAGACAAATTTTCTCACCAACAGTTTTTGGCACCCACCGTGGGGTAGAGTTGCAGCATCTACACCTAAAAATGACAACAAGGTTTTTAAAATATCATTAAAGTTTCCTTTGAAGTCCGAAATTCCTTGTGATCCAAAAATACAAAAAGATTCAAATAGAAGAGTTCTGCAGATTAGCACTCATATGAACTACATGGATATAACTCAAAATTCTTGCAAATCCTTCTAGAAAACCTTATTTGCTTTTTCATATCCAAAGGAAATCATTTCAGACCTGAAAGAGGTTACTCGGCATATTTGGCAGAGTGTAAATCATCTCACCATTGCTACAAAATTCTAGGCTGTGAAAGAGAAGACAATAAACTTTCAAGTTGGCTGATAGAAGGTATACTCGCCAGCTAAGGCAAGGAGGAGTGATTGACCCTACTTTTGAGGAGTTGGAGAGAGAAGAAGCAGAGGTTATAGCTCGGTTTGATAGAGAGGAAGAGATTAGAGCTCAACTTGAAGAAATTGCAAGACTCCAAGCTGCAGCAGAGGAAAGAGAAGCAGCCCTAGCTGCTAAAGAAGCCAGAAACAGAAATAGAATGGATGATAATGAACGTGAAGCACGTAGACCCAATGTACCATGGGGAAGAAATATTGGTCCACTTGCTCTCCCATGAATACTCCATGATCTGCCAAGAGGTTTGAGAAAGAATTTTCCCAAATTCAAAGGAGATGGCTCCTAACTCCCTGAAGAACATGTAGCAGCCTTCATCACTATTTGTGGTGTGTTAGGTGTTAAAGATGTATATGTGTCGGTTAGAATTTTTGTGGAATCACTCCAAGAGAAAGTTGTTGAATGGTTTTACATGCTTCCTCCAAGATCTATCACGGGTTGGGATGACATAAGAAGTGCATTTGAACATAGGTTCAAGAGCACTGAAGATTTCCAAGATCTAGGTTCAACTTGTTCAGATGAAGAAAGAAGTCTTTGAGTCCATGAGAGATTTTTTTGCAAGGTTCGATAGATTGATAAGAAGAATCCCTGAAGATGTAATTCCCCTAAAAATAACTTGAATATGTTCTTCATCAGTGCCTTTCCATCGAAGTTTATTTCTTCCTCAGAAGAGATCAACCAAGAACATTGAGGGAAGCTCAAGAATCTACGATTGAGACCAATGATGATCTAATCCTTTCTAGAAAGGTGAAGGGCCCGAATGGAAAGCAAAATGGTCAGAGTTCCAATTCAGTCACAACAGACCCTATGTTTCAAAAAATGGCAAATGATCTGGTTGCCTTGAAGAAGCAACTGTCACAAATCACTATGAGGAATGCTCCAAGAAGACCAAACTTTAATGATAGGCAGCAGATTGCACCACCTCCTCGCCAACTTTCTCTTGAAGCACCACCAGTCAACGTTGCCTTTGATACCAGAGAGGAAGTTGAAGTTGATGAACTTGAAGGAGATGATGAAGAAAACTATGAAAGCTACCTAGAAGTTGAGGAAGTTGACATGCACAATGGCCTATTTGAATTCATTGATGATGATGAAGAAGAAGATGAGGAATCACCAAGTTTCTCATGTGTTGTTTTCACTGAGCACAATCCAAGAAAAATGCTCCATCTTCAGTGGCTGCAAAGGAGAAGAAGGAAAAATAAGTTTCCGCTTCATAGGTCACATGAAGAGGATCATCAACAAAGGTTCACCATTACCACCCTCCATGGATTCTGCTAAAGAAAAACCAAACTTGGTCGTTGCCAAGGACCCTACTGTTATACCAAGTAAGTCATCATTTCCTTCTTCTAGTTCTTCAACTGTTAAGAGCACTTCCCCTTCCATTGGAGTCTCTGCCAAAATATCCAAAGTTCAGCCAAAAGCTACACCTTCACTTTCTACTAAACTGACTGCTTCACCCAACATTTCCACATTTGATTTTGTGGAGCATGCAAGTAAAACCAAAGTCCAACTCTCAGAGATAGAGTACTTGCAAACACACCCTACCCAATTTGACAGATTCATTAATGTAGTCTGGGGTAGTAGCTCTATATCCTCAAGTCCCATTTCTAAAGGACTTCTCCCACCACCATCCACACCTCCATCTCAAAACATGTTAGCTCTTAATGCTTCCAAAACAGCTAGGGTTGAGCCTTTCTATTTGTCTCTCCTCATAAATGGCTTTGAGTTGAACAATTGTATCATTGATTTGAGCCTCTGATAATGTAATGCCACTCAAAGTTGCAAATTCCTTGGCCTAACTTTGACGAGAGTAAATGGAGCTTGTTATTCCATGGAATCTAAACAAGTGCTGCTGATTGGAAGAATAAAGGATGTGCAAGTAGCTCTGGATGACTTCCGTGATAAGAAAGTGCTTCTAACTATTTTAGTGGCAGACATCCCAACATCTTTTGCCAAGCTTGTGAGTAGAATTTTTTGTAGATACCTAGGTGGAGAAATTAAAATGGATTGGTCATCTTCTACTATCCCTATAAAAGGTGAAATGAAGAGGTTCTTGCCGAGTTAGGAAAATGAAATATATTTTGCAAAAATCCAAAAGCCTAGGAGATAACATTTTGTACCAAAATAGCAAGCGAGATAAAACACTAGGTGACAACCGGGAGGAGGAAGAATATATTCTGATCTTGATAGGGACAGACATGCCTTCCCATAGGGATTTGAATTTTGAAGAAGCACTGAGGAGATTCGAGTTATAGGAAGGCAGCCCCGAATCACCAGATGATGCAGACCCAAAAGAAGAGGAGATGGTTCTCAATAAATTTCAAGAAGATAAATCATCTTGCATGCTTTTACATTATGAGGAGTTATTCCCATTTCCATTTGGGGATGAAGATGATCCCATTCAGGCCATCTATGGAGATACAAAATCAGCT
The DNA here is from genome assembly GCA_018340775.1 of Taxus wallichiana var. yunnanensis. Lineage (NCBI taxonomy): Eukaryota > Viridiplantae > Streptophyta > Pinopsida > Cupressales > Taxaceae > Taxus > Taxus wallichiana. Next base: position 361,495,230 of record CM031244.1, on the reverse strand, counting down.
TGTGATGAGCCCGTGAAAGGATTGAAAGAAATATCTGTACAAGAAATGCTTGAAGCCGTAGAAGAAACTGAAGATCCCGAGCTCAGTCTCGAGCTCCTGATACAAGCCAAAAATATTTAGGACAAGCGTGAAGCTGATTTGGAAGCCTTAACCAATGTGAAGGTTGGCCACATTGAGATAAATCCATATGAAAAATATGATGCCATTCTGGAACTGATGATTGATGGATGCAATAACGAAATGGATATATTTTCTTTCCCATTTGCGGATGAAGACTTTGTCCATGATGAAGAAATTGAAGCAAGGATTTTTGAGGCCTCTGAAGATGAATCTCTTTTTGATGAAGGATTTTGGAGTGCAGTGATTCCCTAGATGATGAGGTAATCCCTCTAGATAGTTTCCTTGAGCTGCATCCTTCAAAGGGATACAAAGATGAGCTACAGGAAATGATGAATCATAACTCTATGCAAGAAATATTAGAATCAGTACAAGTTGAGGAAGACCCCGAACTAATTCTTGATCTCTTCACTCATGCCATCAACATACAAGACAATAATGAGTTTTCCACCAATCCACCCATCAATACTCAAATGCCCCACGGTGGAGTAGAGATAAAGAATGAATCAAAAAAATTCATAGAGAAGATTCCAATGAGCATAGACCTAGAAAAGAAAGTAACTCAGAATATCCAATAAATTGGAACCAAAATCAGCTTTGGGGCAGCAATGAGATGCTTGATGGAGAATCAACTATATGGATAAACATGGAAGGAAACGGCACTATCAAACTGATTTCAAAGAACATGAAAGCAATGGAATTTCCAAGCAAGGACTTGAGCATCATGAAGTTCACATGGATTCACTCCTACCAAGTACACAGGTAAATGTGGAAGCACCTGGCTTTCATAAGCCGCTGAGGAGGGGAGGCTACTTTCTGGAACCTGTCAATGGCTTTGTAGAACATAATCCTTTAGTGTTGCCTCTTCAGGGGTAACTTTTGAGAAATGAAAAGTGCATCAGTGAAAGTGAAGTTGTCCCTCACCTTGTAACATAGTTTTTCTTTTTCCCCTTTTCTGTTGTGTGTGTTTTTGTTTCCCCTTTCTGTTTTGGTGTTTTGTTTGTGTGTCCTCTTCTTCCTTCTCTCTTTCCTCAAAATTTGTACATGACTCTGTAAGGCCCAATGGATAAGGCACTGGTCAACGTTATATTCTTTGAAACCTGTGATTCTGGATCCTCATGTTATGTCTTCGCCTTGCTCAATCCATGCCATGTCCCCGAGCTAGAGCCAGTTGTTGTATCCCAAAAATTGCTCCACCTTTTCACAACCAAATTTCAATTTTGTGTGCTCATGCCCTTTGTAAGTGCCCAAGCCAAGTTTTTGGATCAGGGAGATAGAAAAATCCGTGCCCTGGAGCTATTTTTGATCCTTGTTTTGCTCATTTTTTGAAAATGCTCCATCTCCCCGCCTGTGCACAAAAATTTGTTTTACAACCTCCATTTTGGATCAAATCGGCTCATTTTCTCTTTGGCCTAGGTCTTCAAGTTATTATTCTACCTCTTTTCTTCTGGTTCGTGAAGAAAAATCAAAAAATGGACTCAAAACATGGAAGTTCTCCTCTCTATTTTTTACAGTCGGGATGACTGACATCCTTCCTATCAAATTTCATGCCAAAACGAAGATAGATACGTGGACGGATCTCATTGGACGGGGAAGAATGGGCTTTGTGGCAAACTTAGCATTTTTTTCATTTTTGGCAAAAAGGGAAACTTTCCCCCATGGACCCGCGAGCTCAAGCGAGCGGTGTAAAGAATGAGGTCTAAGGCCCACAACCAATCAAGCACGGGAACATGGTCACGGTTGAAAAGTCAAAGCGAAGCGTGGGTCGGCGGGGACTTTGAGACTTTAAGTCTTTTAGTCTAAAAATTTTAAGGTGATGAACCGACCCGTGTCCCGTAGCCAATGAATGGGTGACACGTGGTCACGGTTGAAAAGTCAAAGTGGGAGGCAGACCTTGACGGGACTTCAAGTTTTTAGCTCTCGAGGTCAAAAAAGGTTTAAGGGTTAGCTATTTCCTTGAGGCCCGCAACAAATCGGAGAGTGCCACATGTCTAAAGCTAGATTAGAGAAACGGGCCGGTGGAGGAAAGTGATATTTTGAGCCATTTTCCAAATTTGGTGAAAATGATCAGGAAGGAGCCATGATCCCATTTCCAATGAGAACGTGCCACGTGTCCAAGTTGAAAATTCAAGGCGGGGTTGCGGACCATTTTGTCCCAAATTGCCAAATCTCACAAAAATCTAAATATGCAAAGGTCTTTTCCACGTGCCCATTCCAATTCCCTCCTACCACGTGGATGGCCCAAGATCCACACGCATGGAGCAAATCAAACGACTTATATTCAAACTGGCAAATTGGGTGTAACGTTTGCTTGCAGGATGTGGTTTTTGACACGACATGGGTGTTTTTCTTCGCAAGGATGGAATTCAAAGAGGCATAGATAATTTGTAGGTTTGCAACCGTTTGAATTTGGGAATATAATGACCCTTCAATGTCATTTACCGGGTGACAATCGAATTTGGAAACTGGAAGCACGTTTTTGCAAACAAAGGACAAAAATGATTGTTAGTCTTCTTCTATTCTCCTCCTCTGCATTTTTCTTCTATTCCCACTCGTTGTACAAGTTTCAACTCTGAGATCAATAAAAAAGGAAGGAATTTTATGTCCCCCGATGGAAAAATTGATTGGTGCTTTGTGACCAGCGTGTTTTATTCTGTCTTGTGCTCAGAAATTACAAATTTGTCTTTCTTCTATTAATTAATGCATGTAATGAAACTTCCAGTTGATGTGTGTGGGCATCTGACACTCTACCCACAACATTGATTTCCCCCTCCTTCATTCTCACTCCCTCCCCTTTCTCAGATTGATTTCTACTATAGCAAGGAGTTGCTATTATTTCCATAGGGACAGTGGAGTGTTCCTGTGGATCTCTAGTTGAAAAACCACCATAAATCCACTTTGGTTTTACATGCTAAACAATGGGAGCTGCACCATTCAAATGTAGAGGGACTTAGATTCCCATAGCATTGGCCTGAAATCCATAAATTTTTCCACAAGACAAATTTTCTCACCAACATATAGTAAGGGTTATATCTCAAAGAATCTCGAATGACCTATTATCATGTAAGGGTTATATCTCAAAGAGTACTAGGAGGACTTTGTAGATGAATATGAAGTAAGGAAGAGGGACTTTGATAGATTATCATTGTAAAATATCAAGGATATTAACTTGTACATTATTCTTGAAGGTCTAGAAGATGATGATTTTGATTTATATCCTATGGAGTGCATCAAATCCATATAATACATGCCTATACCAACTATTGATTGGTCTCAAAAATAGAGGGATGATCCTACTAAATTGAATTACCCTGTTCTATTGAGGACAAGACATTGGTATATGAGAAAGATAAAGGAATTCAAAGAAAAAATGAAGGCATGTCCTCCCAAGAAGCTTCCACATCTCAAAAAGAATCCCCAACTTATCTCGAAAACTCCTTCCTCCTCACCCTTGGACTCAGGAACCAAGGTGTACGTTAAAAAGATAAATAAAAATTGAGAGAAAAATGAAGAAACAAAAGAACAAAGGGTAGAACAAGAAAATATTCAAGAATCAACTGATGAATTTTCTCCTACTCTTGATCAAGTGTCACAACCCTTTGACAAAGGTGGGAATGTAGTTGAAGAACAAAGGGATTAACTTTGACTAATAGGTTGATGAACGAGAAGAATGAAGAAGAAGAGGAAGTTGAAGGTGATGAAGAGGGTGAAGATGAATAAGATGAGGTAAAAATCATTGAACCGGATATAGGAAAAGCTAGTGCCTCAAGGAATAAGTTAAATGTTAGACATCCACCTTATTCTTCTATTGTAACTCCTACTCTTGAAATCTCTAATTCTCAACCTCTCAGTCCTTAAAATTTTCTTACTTTACCCCCTTCCCCAACTCCTCTTTCCATTGGTTCATTCACATGGGTTCATCCCATGATTGATAGAAAAAATAGGAAAGCTTCATCTCAGATTTTTGCTCGGGATTCGATGCGTAGTTTCCTTCTTAACACAACTCCTCCTCCTCCCAAAAAGCTAAGGCAACTTCTTGTTTGGTCTCGGATACAGATGACATGATTTTCTAGAAATTAATAAGCTAAAAGGATATAAAAATGAAAAATATTTATTTATTTCATACTTGGAGCTTACTAGGATCCCTCTTAGAGAGTCTACCCTAGAAGGAGAAGTACAAAATATCAAGGAAATAGTTTCAGGATTCATTGAGAGGGTAGATAAAGGAAAGAAAACTCATGAGCAACTTGAGGAACATGTGCAGGTTCTCTCAAAATTCATCAAATATTTTCTCTCATCATATAATACCCTCTTGATTCTACTCACATCTCTTCACTTCTACCCATTGTTTCCACTTCTAGAATAAATGTCAAGGCTATTGCAGAAATTCATAAACATGCAGCATTTGGAAAATTTGTTGAAGTTTGGGTAGAAGGAATTTTGTTTTTCGGTTTTGGATTCATTGATGAAGCATATATGATGTATGATAATATCACCTCGGCTCAGGAGCAACTCAATGCAGTAGTTAACATTATTGATAAGGAGCTCAAGTTGTGGGAAGATTACATTAAAGATCTCGAGAATAATGAGTACAATTGATGAGAAGATTCTATGGTCTCACAAAAATTTATGATTCAAATAATAATCTATCAAAAAAATGGACCTATAGTGTGGAGTGGAGAATCAAGGTCCTAAAGGAAGCTGTAGTTGAGATGAAATCCATGGTACAAAAAGGTGAGTCACTAAAGGCTAAGATCTTCGCCGACTTACAAGCCCTCTATTTCAAATTCTACAAGGACAATTCTATTGAGAGTAATCCACTTGATGAAATCAAAGTAAGATTAAACTCATTGATCAAGGAGGATTTATTCAAATCAAACTCGGGATAAAGAAAGACAAAATGGAATAACTCTATGAGTTACACAATGTAGTTGTAGAGGCCACTTAGTGAATTTTGCATAATGGTGGGATTGCAAGAGAGATGGTGTATTCTCTAGGAAGATGGTTGGATGCTCTTGCAAACACAATAGTTCCCAAAAGCATGGAAATCTTAAGCTGTTGTGACCAAATTCAGATTTCAAGTGCTTAAAATAAAGTTTGATTTTGTTTTTGTTCTGACGTACCTTCTTTAGGCTCATGATGTTTCATAATTGTCTTATTTTTGGGTTTGATTTATAATTTAAAAGTAAATTTGTTAAATAAAGACAAGTATGTAATTAATTAATTAGGTGATTAACACTTAATTAAAATACAATTATTTAGAAAACTAGTTACATCCTCCTCTCAGCCTATATAAGGCTTCATTTTCACTTGTAAAGGGGTTGAATATTGGTTTTTGAAATGTAATATAAAAACATTTGTTCAATATATAAGAATACTTTCCTCTCCCATCTGAGTTCTTCCATTTCTTTTCTTGTAACCTGATTAATGTGTTGATTTTTCATATGTGAAATATGAAACTTGGTGTTCAACTCATGAAGTGAAATGTATTGAAATTTGAGTTAATCTACATTTTATGTATCATGGGTTTTCATTTATACAAACACACATGGCCTTAAATTCTTATTGCATGCACAAGGAAAGTAAAAATTTGTAATTTCTTTATTTGACTGTGCTTCTTCTTCCCTTTATTCTTTACAGTCATTGGGTGATCTTGAACAACCAAGGATGGTACGTGTACCATTGGTGATGAGTTAGCTTGAAATTTGTGTCCCTAACTTATTCCACTTGCCCAAATAAGTTGTTTTTTTCCTCCAAACCCCATTGCTTTGTTTATATTTTGTATTGAAAATATGTATTCATTCACATCCACCAATATCCTCATTCAGAGTTAGTTAGCATGTATATTTTTAAATATATAGAGATTCAAATTTTGGTTAAATAAAGGAACCTCCCCATTAAAGAGGAGGGGTTGTTTTCCTCTAAAAAATTTATTGTGTCTAACAACCAATTTTCCAATTAACATTTTTTTGGTGCCCACTTGTGGGGCACATATTTTGATTCCCATAGGATAAATTTGAGAACAATTCAGAAATTTTAACACACCAGTTGAGCGAAGGTATGCACGAGGATAAAGAGCACAAGGTATTGAAAATCCTACTTTTCGATTATAATAGTAGCGTGGTTTCCATTTCTCTCTAAAAATAAGGATAAAAACAAAATGTCAACAAGCACACCTCTTACAAAAGGAAGGACTAGTTCATCTTCACATGCTAGTGCTACTACTCAAGCATTAATTCTAGTTTGTGTTTCTCTTCGTCTACAAACTATTTTTCCCAGGATGGTTGTATCGGTGCCTTAGGATCGAATATTGGACCCTAGCTCTAGCACAACCCCTTCATGACCTACCCAAGGTAAATTGGAAGAAATTTCCAAAGCTCAAAGGAGATTAAAAATTCCACCCGGATGAACATCTTGCAGATTTCTTTGTGGCATGTGGAATTCTCATATTTGAGCACGAGGATGTATCCGTTAGATTATTTGTGGAAACTCTACAAGAAAATGTTGTTGAATGGTTCTACCATCTTCCACTTAGTAGTATCACCAAGTGGAATACTATGAGAACTTAGTTTGAAGCATAGTTTAAATGAGCATAAGATTTAGATACACTGCACTCCAACTCTCACAAATGAAAAAGGATCCCTAGGAACCAATGCGTGAGTTTGTTTCCAAGTTTAATAAACTAGTCTATAATATTCTAGCTGTAGCTCATGCTACTCAAAAAATCTGTAATTATTCTTTATTATTGCTCAATTTTTGGAAGTAAGTTATACATTGAGAAGAGCACAACCACCCACTATGGAGCAAGATCAAAATCGGCCATAAATGTAGAGGATGACCTGGTCATGTCAGGTAAATTAAGGAAAGATCCACCTAAAGCTGAATCTTCCACCTCGGGATCTTCAATTTATGATCAATTAATGCAGAAACTTACTAATGATTTTATTGCCATCAAGAAAAAAATTTCTTAACATACCATATAAGTACATTCCTAGGAAGAAGCCAACCAAGGAATCATCTACCTCATCGCCCAACAAAAATTTTCATTGAATCTCCTCCTCTAAAGGTTCCAATGAATGTAGTATGTGAGGTATAAGAAGCTAAAGAAGAATTCGTGAATGAGAATAAATTGAATAAGTTGAAGATTAATCAAGAATTCAATGAAGAAGTAAAATATTATCACATCATTTATCTTGTGTATGAGTTATATGAGGATAATTATGATGATGTAGTAGTTGATTTGAATAGTGAATCCTATGTAATTATGACTAGGTAACAGTTGAATAAGAAGGGTATTGTGCGATCAAATAAGAAAGAAAAGGCTAAATAAGTCCCATTCATTATCTCGATTGTTGCTTTAAAAGAAGATCACATATTCCTTCTCTTGTTAAAAAAGTAAGTATTGTTACTTCATCTCATACTCCTTTCTCCTTCTTCTTTTATGCCTAAAGAAATAACAAATCATGCACCTGTATCTAAGACAACCTCAACTCATAAATATGATAAACCTAAATCCCGTACTGTTTTTAGTCAAGAAGCAATGTCATCTTTGGGATCTTTTGATATTCTAGACCATATTAAAAAGACCAAAATTTGGATCTTTGAAGCTTAGTTCTATCAGACCCACCCCGACGCGTTTTCCCAAGTGGTAAAATTTGTAAATGCTAAGATTATTCAATCCTCCTCATCCTCTAAAGGTCTCTTTCCTTCTCCCAAGTGTCCTTCTTCACAAAACTTAATGACTTCAACACCCTCCACATCCAAAAATATTGAGCCCTTTTATGTAACACTCGCTAATATCTCGGGCACAAATTAAGAAACCATGTTATTGATTCGGAGCATCATATAATTTAATTCCTTCATAAGTTTCTCATGTAGTTGGTCTTATCCTAACCCAAACCTTTGGTTCTTGTTATTCAATGGAGACCAAGGAGGTTCCCTTAGTCGGATTAATTAAGGATGCTCAAGTGGCTTTTGTTTCCTTTCCTGAGAAACGAGTCAAAGCCACTATTCTTGTTGTTGATATACCTCCATCCTATGGTATGCTCTTGAGAAGAAATTTTTTCAAAGAAGTTGGAGGTGAAATTAAAATGGACTGGTCTCATGCATTGATTCCAGTTAAAGGGGATATCAAGCAATTTTTTTCAGAGAGGCAAGTTGAGTATATTGTCCAGAAGATTGATGACCCTAAGGCACTAGATATTGTATGAAGACATAGGTCATGGGAACTATATGGTGATGTATGAGTTTGAATTCAATACTCCTAAGGTTATTCAAGAAGACCCTAATGATATATGGACTCTTGAGTTTGATGGGAGTTATTCTACAACATATTCTGGAACAGGGTAGTGTTTGTGTCACCCACCGGCAAGCTCCACCCATTTTCATTCAAGTTACAATTTTCCAATACCAACAACACTATTGAGTATGAGGCCCTTATTTTTGGCCTAATAGTAGCAAAGGAGATGGGAATAAAGAACCTTCATGTAGACGGTGATGTTGAGATAATTTTAAAACAAGTTTGGGGTGCATTCCAGGTGTAAAATGAAAGGTTGAATCATTATTGGAACAAGGTATGGGATTCAATTGAGTTTTTGGATTATTTTTCAATTAATGTTGTTACAAGAGACAACAATTCAAGAGAAGCTTCCCTAGCAGTGTCTAGTTCTTTACTCATCCCTCATCCAAATTTTAATCAAGACAAGTTTACTATGGAGATGATATTTAGACCCAGTTTTCTGGATAATGAAGACAACAAGCAAGTGTTTAGTGACAATCAAAGCATCTAATATCTTTTCTATAATTGAATGAAAATTTTGGTCCGTTGTATTTTGAAGGAAGTTATGTTGGCTACCGTGAATCTACTACATCTTATGTACTTGAAGAAGGAGTTGAAGAAAAATCAGATCAAGATGGATGCATCAAACTCAAAGGTAAAAAAATCCTAAAGGTGTTGTGATTTTAGAGGATTTATTTGACAAGTATGATAGATATATAAAAGGTAAAATGTCACAAGATACCAGTCAATCATTTGAATATGAAAAGATTAATTTGGGAAGTGATGAGGAACCTAAATTTGTCAACATATGGAAGTGTTGCTCCAATGAAGAAAGGAGAAAAATGGTTGAATTATTAAAAAAATACATGGATGTTCTTACCTACTCATATGATGATTTGAATACTTTCAAACCAAGGAAAATGCAGCACTATATTCCCCTAAAACCAAGTATTCAACCTTTTTCCGAAAGCAAATAAAATACAATCTAAAGCTTGCAAGTATTATCCACAAAGAACTTCAAAAGCTACTAAATGCTAAGATAATATTTCCCATTAACCACTCAGCTTAGATTGCAAACATAGTACCTGTGTGGAAGAAAAATGGAGAGATAAGGATTTGTATTGACTTTAGAAATCTGAATCGGGATTCCTTAAAAGACAATTATCCACTTCCCATGATGGATCATATTTTGCAAGTTTTGACTAGTTCCGAGATACTATCTATGCTTGATGGATTTTCAAGATACAATCAGATTGAAGTGAATGTTTAGGATCAACACAAGACTACCTTCATGAATACTTGGGGTACATTTTCTTATCAGAAGATTCCTTTCAACTTGATCAATGTACGTGCAACATTCCAATGGGCCATGGACTTAGCTTTTGGATATCTGAAAAAAAAGTGCATCGTAGTCTACCTAGATGATCTTATTGTCTTCTCCAAGAATAGAGAAGATCATTTTCAACACCTGAAGTTAGTTCTTCAATGATGTAGAGATCATGGCATCTCACTTAATCCAAAAAAATCTATTTTTGGAGTAACAAAGGGGAAACTTCTAGGGAACATAATGTCAATAGATGAAATTAAAATAGATCCTAAACAAGTTCAGGTCATTCAAAAGATCTCTCTCCCTACAATAAAAAATGGTGTTCACTCCAAAAAAATCAATTTCCTTAGAGGAATTATTCTGATTTTATTGAATTGACTCGAAGTATAGCTCAAATGATGAAGGAAAATTAATATTTTCACTAGAATGTCGAAGGGAAGAAATCTTTTGATAACATAAAGAGAGTTATTTCAAGGACACATTTTTTTGTCTAACCATATTTTGATAAAGACGTTATAATCTACTATTATGCTTCCGAGCATACCTTGTTTATTATCCTAGTCCAAAAGAAATTTCAGGGGTGTGAGGTACCCATTGCCTTCGTGAGTTATGTTTTAAAATATCATGAGTTGAAGTACTCTCAGCTGGAAAAACATGTTTTTGTTGTAATAAAAATTTGTAAAATAGTTTTAGTTTTATATTCTCAATTCCCATTCTATTTTGTTTGTACCTGATACAACAATAAATTTCAGTCTCACTCAACAAGAGTTCGGTTCGAAATGAGTAAATTGGGTGGCTAAGGTTAAGGAATATAATCTTGACATCAATCCAACTAATTTTTTCCAGGGTCAAGGTTTGTATCAATTGATTGCTGAAAGTGCTAAAAGTAATGTGAATGATGAGGAAATGGTTGAAGTATATACGCTTCTCTTTCTAAGTTCTACAAATGAGTGGTACTCCAACATATCCCATTTTCTCACATATGGGGAATGTCCGGCACATTTCAATGCTAAATAAAAGATAGCCATAAAACTCATAGCTGCTCAATATGTCCTTTGGGACAGTTCTTTTTTCAAGAAAGGCATTGATGGATGTTTCCTAAGATGTGTAGACAAGGAACAGAGAAAAGGTTGTTGAGATCTTTTCATTATCAAGCATGTGTAGGAAATTTTTCTTCTTCAGCAAAATCTCATAAGATTCTCTAAGGAGGATACTTCTAGCCAAACCTGTTCAAAGATGCAACTAAGTGGGTCTCACAATGTGAAGCCTATCAAACCTTTGTTGGGAGACCTAAATTGCCCACTCTTCCTTTGAAACCAAGTGGTAATTAAAGAACCCTTCCAACAATGGGGGATGTATTTTATTGGAACTCTTAACCCCAATCCAAGCGCAAGTCATACTCATGTCTTAACTACCATAGATTACTTCACGAAGTGGGTAGAATCCATTCTAGTCAAGAAGACCACTTCCGAAGTTGTTTGTAATTTTATTAAGGAGAATATCTTGGTTAGATTCGGGGTCCCAAACAAGATTGTAACAAATAATGCCCCTAATTTATCTTCCTATGAACTTATTTATTTTTGTTATGGATATGGGATTTCCTCACACATTATTCGAATACTATCCATTACAGGATGAATCAATTAATAAGAACCTGGTAACCACTATCAAGAAGCTAGTGGATGAATCACAAAGGAACTGGAACAATAAGTTGTATGATGCTCTTTGGGCTGATCGGATAACACTAAAAAGATCCATTGGGATGTCACCATTTCAACTAGTTTATGGAATGGAAACTCAATTTTAAGTCACCTTAGAGTTACCACCCTTACACTTGGATAAATCCATTGAGGATGAGCAGTTCAAGGATGTCATGGAGAAGAGAAACATGTACCTTCAAAAGTTGGATGAGTAAATATTGTAAGTCATAGATCAAATCTTAGCACATCAAGAAAGAAACAAGAAACTTTTTGACAAAAAGACCAAGTTCCGTGAATTTCAAGTATGAGACATTTTCCTACTCCGGGACAAGAGGAATGAACCTCGTGGAAGCCATGGTAAGTTCGACTCACTTTAGCTTGGTCCTTTTAAAATTCAGCACTTTTCTGGAAAAAATGTCTATTATCTAAGCTATATGGATGGAACTTGTAATGAAATTACTTGTATAATTCAGATTAAGAGCAATAATAGAACACGAAATAACACAATATTTCATAATAATGATCTCAATATGCAATTAGAATAGCTTCGCCACTTCGAGGGAGCAACCTCAAAACCATATAATAAGATTCAAATGCTCAAATGATAATGAAATACTACCTATAATCCCCTATATATACTATTCATATGCTATGGCCATTACCAAGGCCGACCTATTAAGCATGAAAAAGTATAAATGATATAATAAAATGATATGGTAAGCCACAAGTCGGCTACTCATATCCTAATACAAGTAATAGGTTAAGGGTGTAGAATGCCCTTCCCCTTCAAACCAATGTTGTCCCTAATGTTGAATAATCCTGGATGTTCTTTGTAAAAACCCGCATCCTCCCAGGTGGTGTCTTCTATGCTTAGATTCTTCCACTTGATCAGATATTCCTTAATGTCTCTGGTTCTCAACCTCTTAGTACGTGTTTGCAGAATCTTCTTTGGCTCCAAAATGATTCTTCCTTCCTCATCAAGTTCTAGTAACTCTGTCTAGGCTTCAAATTTTTGTCCAATAACCTTCTTCAGGCATGAAACATGGAATATTGGGTGTATGTGTGAAGATGGAGGCAACTCTAGTTTATAAGCAACACTACCAATTTTTTGTAGAACTTGATAAGGGCCATAATATTTAGGAGAAAGTTTGTTTTCCTTTTTTTGTTACTTTAGGGACATCTGTTTGTAAGGCTGGAGATGTACAAAAACCCAATCACCAATTTCAAAATGTCTTTCACTACGGTGTTGATCTGCTTGTTGTTTCATCCTATTTTGTGCTAATGCTAAATTCTCCTTCAAACTAGCCAAAACTGTTGTTGATGTTGAATGTGTTCCTCAACATCTCTGACCTTAGTTTACACCCTCAAGGAGGAAGTGATAGAAGGTGGATGGTAACCATATAATGCTAAAAATGGGTTCATTTGAGAAGAGGTATGAAAAGATGTGTTATACCACCATTCTACCAGTGGTAGCCATTTAATCCACCTTTCCTGCTTATCTAATACAAAACAATGTAAATACCCCTCTAAGAATTTGTTGACCACTTCTATTTTCCCATCAGTTTGAGGATGATAAGATGAACTGTGAGCTAGCTGAGTACCCAAACATGAAAATAATTCCATCCAAAAATTACTTGTGAAAATAGGATCACGATCACTTACAATTATCTGTGGGGTTCCATATAGCCTTTGAACTGTCTCTCCAAAAAATAGTTCATGACTGTAATGGCTATAAATGGACGTGATAGGGCACAAAAATGGGCATATTTTGTGAGCCTATCAAAATCATGGAGACCTCCTCCCATCTCTAGCTAGGAATTGGTAAGGGTTGCAACAGACCTGGTGTCTTAATTGTTTCCCCTTTGTTCTGTTGGCACACTAAACACTCTGATACAAACTTTTGTACATCCCCTTGAGTCCTTCCCAAAAGAATTCTCTTTTTATTCTATGATATGTCTTCAAAAACCCAGAGTGTCCTCCAACAGGTGAGGCATGTAGCTCTGCAAGAATCTTATGCTTCAACTCATAATCTTTACTCAAGTATAACCTATACCATAGGGCATTACCTTTCCACTCAAATTTGTTAGATTTCATAGATCCTTGCTTGATATTCTGTATTAGAGATTGTGTATCCTTATCTTGATTCCATTCCAATCTTGCTTCATCCACCCAATCAGCCGTCAACATGGACATTCCACATAGTAAGGCATCTGTGGATGTATCCCTTCTGGACAACGCATCAGCTACTACATTTTCTTTACCCTTTTTGTATATGATTTCAAAATCATAACCCAACATTTTTGTTACCCAATTTTGTTGTTCCTTAGATGATAACCTTTGCTCCAAAAATTATTTGAGACTATCATGATCATTTTTACCTTGAAGTGTCTACCCATGAGATAGGGCCTCCATTGCTTGACCGCATGAAGAATAGCCATCATTTCTTTCTCATAGATAGGTTTGAGTAGATATTTTCCTTTGAATTGGTGACTCTCAAATGTAATTGGTCTTCCTTCCTACATTAGAACTACTCCCAATCTTGATCCTGAAGTGTCACATTCAACAATGAAGGTTTTTGAGAAGTTAGGAGTAGCCAAAATTGGGGTGCTGCACATGGCTTCCTTCAATTGCTCAAAGGATTTAGCTACGTCTGTCCAATGGAAGGCATCCTTCTTTAGTAATGCAGTGAGTGGGGTTGCTATTCTACCATATCCCCTGCACAAATCTTTTGTAGTACCCTATTAGTCCTAGGAACCCACGAAGATTTTTGAGATTTTTGGGCCTTGGCCATTCCACCATAGCTTTGATCTTCTGAGGATCAACTTTGACACCTTCATGGGATACAATATGACCCAAGTACTCTACCTCTTGTACACCAAAAGAACATTTAGATGGATTTTCATACATAGTATGTTTCTCCAAAACTTCCAACACTTTATTTACATGTTGTAAGTGTTCTTCCCATGTCTTATTGTAAATCAATATGTCATCAAAGAAAACTAATACAAATTTCCTTTAAAACGGCCTAAAAATAGTGTTCATCAAGCTTTGAAAGGTTGACGGTACATTTGTAAGACCAAAAGGCATTACCCAAAACTCATAATGGCCCTCATGAGTCCTAAAAGCCATTTTATGAACATATTCCTCTTTTATCCTAATTTGATGGTACCGAACGAAGATCTAATTTTGTGAAATAAATAGCACCATGCAATTCATCAAGTAAATCATCAATTACTGGAATAGGAAACTTATCTTTGATGGTGTACTTGTTGAGTTCTTGGTAATCTAGACACATCCTCCATGTTTCATCCTTCTTACGTACCATGACCACTGGTGAAGAATATGCACTCTGGTTATGCCTGATGATACCTGCCTTCAACATTTCCTCCACCATTTTCTCGATCTCACTTTTCTAGGAATATGGGTATTTGTATGGTCTGATGTTAGGTGTTTAGCTCCCTAGAATCAACTGAATGGCATGATCATAATCCCTAACTGGTGGTAGTCCCTTTGGAATTGCATCAAAAATAGATGAGTGAGCATCCACAATCTTCTGAAGATCAGGTGGCATTGAAGACTCTGTATTTTGTACTTCTATGGAAAATAGATTTGCTATAAATCCATCCACTCCTTTTCTGAGAACCTTCTGCATCTGATGAGAGCTAATAATCTGTGGAGACTTAGCTACCATCCCATTCAATTGTATTGTCCTTCCATCTGAATGAAATAGTATGAACAATTCTTGGAAATTCATCTCTATAGTACCTAAGGTGAGCCATTGGACACCCAAAACAATATCTGCCCCTCCCATAGAAATAGCAAACATTGGTGCGTCTAACATGTAGTCTCCATGGAAATCTTGATACTATGGTACTTTCTGTGCACTTGACTATCCCACCATCGCAATCATAACTTGCATTTCTAGAGTGGGTAAATAAAACAATTGAGGTGGGCAGCTAACTTACTATTTATGAAGTTATGAGTACTCCCGAGTTAATCAACATTGTCACCTTCTATTTTTGAGATAGCCAATAACCTTGAGTGTTTGAGGAGTACTAATACCTGACAATGCATGGCAAGAAATTATAGGTTGGTGATCCTCTACTTCATCTTCTACTAGTTCCTCAGCCTCTCCTATAATTTCAGCTTCCTCATCATCCTCATTACCTCCATCAATATAAAACAACTTCTTCTCAGTGCATTTATGTCCCGGTCCATATTTTCTATCACAGTTAAAACATAATCCTTTTGCTCTCTTTTCTTCCATTTGTTGAGGAGTCAGTCTAATTGGCCTAGCAAATGAAGGGGAAGAGATACTACGGTCTTTGGTGTTAATGAAAGGTGGCCTCCTACTACAAATAAATTTTTCCTCTGCATGACATGCCATGATAATAGAATTAGAAAGCTTGAGTGGATTAAACATATGTACCTCATGCTTGATGTGGTCCTTAAGACCCCCAAGAAACAGGTCATTCAGATTCTCTTCTGGAATATTCTCCACCCTTAAGGATAGGTTTTGGAATTGATGCACATAATATTTAACTGATCATGTTTGCCATAACTTTGCTAATTGACTAAAGTAGTTCTCTAAAACACTGGAACTATAGTGCAATTGCAAATCCTTGATAAAAACTATCCAAGTGACACCTAGACCATTCTTCTTCCTCTGAGCACATAGCCATTGATACCAAACAAATTGGTTGGGTTCAAGATATAAGGATGATAATGTCACATTTTGTCTTGATGGTGTTTGATGTAACTCAAAGAATTTATCCATTTGATTTATCCAATTCAGGGGATCCTTACCATCAAATTTGTGCATATCCACTTTCGACATCATGTTCCGTGGTTGTGAATAAGTTTGATTCTGATTGGACTGGAAAAGTGATCCAATATGGTTAGTTTGTCCATGATTTTGAACTTAATGTCCTAATTGGTTGATATGGGCTGAATTTGGGCCATACTGGTTACCCTTTACATGTTGCATGATATCATCCAACCAATGATTGATTTGGGTTATGTCTCCTTTAGAGGCCATCTCAGATTGTACATTTCACAGCTCATACTCAAGTTGGCTCACCTTATGATCAACTAAGGTAAACCCTAGTGTTGAGGAATTTGTATTTACCCCTTCTAACTCCATCTCTTCAATCACTACCCCATCTTTATTTGGGGTTTTACCTGGAGTAACCGGATTCTTTTTTGCTCTTGTGGAAGGCCCCGCCATGATGTCAAACCTTAGGGTTTAGGGTTTCGATACAATTTCGGCCAAATAGGAAAAAACACAGAGAAGATACTAATACTATTTTTTTGAGATATTTCCGAAAATGTAAATAACTTGAAAATTTTCCACAATTTGCACCCTAGGGAGCGATTTTATGAAAAACCCTAAATTTGTAATAACTTTTGCAAAATAAATCAAAACAGTTTGAAATTTTCAGGGAACCTTACTTGAAATGTTTCACAACTTTGGTTAAAATATATCCCACCAATTGGCTCTTTTTTGTAATATGTGGTGGAAACAAAAAAATTAGGGTTTTTATCCTAATTTTGGCCCAGATCGCAGCTCTAATACCACTTGTAATGAAATTACTTGTATAATTCAGATTAATAGAAACAATAGAACATAAAATAAAACAATATTTTAGAATAATGATCTCAATATGCAATTAGAATAGCTTCACCACTTCGAGGGGGCAACCTCCAAACCATATAATAAGACTCAAATGCTCAAATGATAATGAAATACTACCTATAATCCCCTATATATACTATTCATATGTTATGGCCATCACCAAGGCCAACCTATTAAGCATGAGAAAGTATAAATGATATAATAAAATGATATGGTAAGCTACAATTTGGCTACTCATATCCTAATACAAGCAATAGGTTAAGGGCGTAGCAAAACTTCTCTTCCATTTGTATAGTGGTCAATACATGAAATTTCTCAAGTCCTAGGTAGATGACAGACCCTTATATAGTCATGTATATAATCTTGTACTTTTTATGTCTTGTGATCTATGTGTTTGTTTTTGTGTCTTTGTTTCCTTCCATATGGTCTTGTATTTTGTATTTTCCCAATGGATGTATGCACTGGTCTTGATAACCAATAGATTCTTAGGTTCGTTTCTTTTCTTTACTTCACTCTGGGTCAAGTCAATTCAAGCCCCAAAAAATCCAATTACTATCACCTATACAAAAATGTGAATTTTTTGAATTTTTTGAATGTTTGGCTAAGTGACCCTTTACCTTGGATGTATCTACCTTTTTTGAGTTCAACAAAGTAAAAATTCCCATCGAGTTAGTCATTTTCTAAGCATTTTGGGCTTATTACGGTTATTTTGGATTTTGGAGGAATATGAGGAACAGTTCTCATGTTCCCCAATTCACCGATTATCTCGCAATACACTAATCGGAAATGTTAATAGGAATTTTTACATCCTAGTGTAACAATTCCTTCCCAAACCTTCGTTCCCGTGAAATATTATTTTCCACAACCCATTGACTCCCTTTTGTTACAAATTACATGGAACTTCTTGGAACAAATTGAATTGTTCCACCCCGTTCTAGGTTCCTTGCATAATGTTATTTACCGCATTGCATTGCACTTTCATTTGTTACGGGTTTTGCGGTGATTGTGAGAACCAAGGGAAGTGTTTCATTTTTATTCAATTTATTTTCACCCCTTTTCATCTGCAAGTCTTGATTTTCTTGGCCTATATAGAGGTTGATAATATGGACTGAACCGTTCTCTCAGGCCCTCCATTCCCCGCAACTCCATAATTTCTGTACCTAACTATTTTCTTGAGTTCCTCAAGCACCCATCATAACCAATAAGAAAAGAGTTGAGTTAATAAGTTCCCAAGATCCTATTGACACCCACATTACACTATTGATATGCTAATTGCACCTATTTCAAAACATATTTCTATAAAATCTCAAAACTTAGTCATTTGTATCCCATTGTAAATAAAATTTACGTTGTGCATTTTCTATTTTTCTCCTATGTACTAAAAGGAGGCTTTTGCGACAACTCGGTCAATTTTCATCCAAATTAAAAATTTCTAGTTTCATTGTAACCATTGTGGAAGTGTCATCCTTTCTATACTAAAGGTGGTTGGTTTCATCCTTCCTTGATTTATTTGGGTAGTTATTTGTGTTTTCAATGCTCCCCTTCAAATACCTCTTGAAAACCATGGATAAACCTTCATTTCCTCTAATTCTTCCCTAGTACCTCCACAATGAAATTCCAGATGCGGGATATGATCACATTTCTTCCTTGAAACCTCTATGCCTAATATAGGAGATAGTGATTTGAGGCATATGAACATGGATGAATTTTGGGCTCGAATATCTTAAGATACTCCCACCATAATTGCTCAATGCATAAAAAGAGTGGAATTGCTTACACTGTTAGCTTCCCTACGTGCAATGTATTGATATTTTCCTAGCTTGTGCCTCCAATTTTGATCCTCAAACAAAGTAATTGAAGGAACCCCAAGGGTATATTATTTCCAAATTGGATGCCCACTATATTAATGTTGCCTTAGGAATACCAACTTTTGAGGATTCCAAAATTTTGACTAAGGTTGAAGCCCATAATCTTTTTGATCAAAATCGAGATAAATATAAGATGATGATAGCCAAATCCTTACTCAAGACCCAAAACAAAAGAGGTTTTAAGCTTCCCAAAATTCTCTACATG
The DNA here is from genome assembly GCA_018340775.1 of Taxus wallichiana var. yunnanensis. Lineage (NCBI taxonomy): Eukaryota > Viridiplantae > Streptophyta > Pinopsida > Cupressales > Taxaceae > Taxus > Taxus wallichiana. Next base: position 361,476,100 of record CM031244.1, on the reverse strand, counting down.
TTTGATTTCAAGGAATAACTATTAGATATGATCACATTTCTTGCAAGGATGATGGGCATGCCTACCACTAATGAATTTCAATATTGGATGTGTGTGTACATTAATATCATTTGTGAAGGTAAACAAAGGCTAAGTTGTGGAGAAATTATTTGTGACAATCTAACTCAACAATTAGTTAATATGCATCAAAGTAAAACCTTTTGCATGGCTTCCTATCTAATGTACACTATAGTAGCTTCTACGGGGTTTAGATAGGGTTATTAAGACAAGAAGATAAGAAGAATGCACCATTGTATGAATTCTACCCCCAACTCACCAATGAGAACAGAAGACTCGCTATAAGATAGTAAATGATGCCTTCAAAATTTTATTGGGAATATTAATAGACAATAAGGTAGTGAAAGATTTTCTTGGAAGAAATGCATCCGATTTGCACATATGATAGCCTTTTCATTCAATTTAGAAAATCTTCATATATCCGGATAGTTGAGTTTGAAGTTGTGCCTAAAAATTTCCCAATGTACTGCAATGAAAAATTGGTTCTAGTGGAACTTTGTAGGTGGCTTGATGTACCGCATAAAACATGTGAAGACAAGAAGATATCAGGCATTCATTTTCCTATTTCATTGGGAAACTACACATGTAGGTTTTCTTTGGATGTACGAATGTCGAGAGACCTATCTCTAATTTCAAATTTCATATTTACCAGAGAATGTACTCTTTTTATAATAAGGGTTAAACCTCAAAGAATCTCATAATGACCTATTATCATGTACCCACTTTTGAAGACTACTAGGAGGATTGTGCAAATGAATATGAAGTAAGGAAGAGGTAATTTGGTAGATTTTAATTACAACACATCAAGGATATTAACTTGTACAATGTTCCTAAAGGTCTAGAATATTATAATTATGATTTATATTCGTGGAGTATATCAAATCCATTCAATACATGCGTATACCAAAAATTAATTGGTCTGAAAAAGAGAGGTACTATCCTACGGAAGTGAATTACCTTGTTCTATTGAGGACAATACATTATTATATTAGAAGGATGAAGGAATTAAAAGAAAAATTAAGGCATCTTCTTCCCAAGAAGCTTCCACCTCTAAAAAAGAATCCCCAACTCGGAGAAAACCTGCTTCCTCCTCACTCTTGGACTCATGAACCAATGTGTATGTTTAAAAAGATAAACCAAAAGAGGCGGATAAAATGAAGAAACACAAGAATAAAGGGTATAACAAGAAAAGAATCAAGAATCAATTGATGAAGTTTCTCTTACTCTTGATCAAGTGTCATATACTGTAAAGCACAAAGTGGGAATGTAGTTTGAATAAAAAGGTATGAACCGTAACAAGAGGTTGATGAACATAAGAATGAAGACGAAGAGAAAGATGAAGTTGATGAAGAGGGTGAAGATGAAGAAGATGAGGTAAAAATCATAAAACCAAATACATGAAAATTTAGTGCCTCAAGGCATAAGCTAGAGGTTAGAAGACCACCTTCTTCTTCCTGTTGTAACTCCTTCTCTTGAAATATCTACTTATCAACCTCTCAATCCTCAATTTTTTCTTGCTTTACCCCCTTCCCTAGATCCTCCTTCTATTGATTCATTCACATGGGTTCATCCCATGATTGATAGCAAAAAAAGGAAAGCTTCATCTCGGATGTTTTTTCCGAGACTTGATGCAATAGTTTCCCTTCTTGCCATAATTCTTCCTCCTAAAAAATCTAAGAAAAATTCTTGATTGGTCTTAGATGCCAAAGGACATTAATTTCTATTAATTTATAAGACAAAAGGAGATATGAATGAAAAATAGATATTTATTTCAGACTTGGAGCTTACTAGGTTCCTACTTGGAGATTCTACCCCATAAGGAGAAGTACGAATCTCAAGGAAAAAAAATTCAAAATTCATTGAGATGGTATAGAAACAAAAACAAAATAATGATCAACTTGAGGAACAATTGTAGGCTCTCTCAAACTTCATTAAATATTTTCTCTCATCAAATAAGACCCCTCTTGATCCCACTCCCATCTCTTTACTTCCACCCATCTTGCCACTTTTGGAATAGATGTCAAGGATATTTCATAAATTCCTAAACATATAGCATTTGGAAACGTTGTGGAAGCTTAGGTAGAAGGAATTTTGATTTCTAATTCGGGATTCATTGATGAAGCATATAGGATTTATGATAATATCACCTACTCTCAATAGAAACTCAACGTAGTAGTTGACACTATTGATAAGGAGCTCAATTTGTGGGAAGATTACATTCAATATATCATAATCATGAATACAATTGATGAGAAGATTCTAATATCTCACAAATTTTTTGATGATTCAAATAATAATATATCAAATAAATGGATCTACAATGTGGAGTGGAGAATCAAGGTCCTAGAGGAAGTTGTAGTTGAGTTGAAATCCATGGTGTAAAAAGGTAAGTCACTAAAGGCTAATATCTTCACTGACTTACAAGCTCTTTGTTGCAAATTCTGCAAGGACAATTCTACAGAGGGGAATCCACTTGATGAAATCAAAGTAAAATTAAACTCATTTATAAAGGAGGAGTTATTCAAATTGTATTGAGTCAAAGAAAGACAAAATGGAAGAACTCTCGAGTTACCTGCACAATGTATTTGTAGAGTCCACCAAGGGACTTTTGCATAATTGTGGGATTGCAAAAGAGATACGAGTCTTTTCTAAGAAGTTGGTTGGCTGCTCTTTCAAACATAATATTTCCCAAAAGCATGGAAATCTCAACTATTGTGACCAAATTCAAAGTTTAGGTACTTAAAATAAAGGTCTCTATTGTTGTTCCCGATGTACCTTCTTCATCATGCTCATGATGTATCATAATTGTCTTATTTTTAAGTTGGCTTTATTATTTTAAAAATAAAATTTATAAAATAAATCCAACTATGTAATTAATTAATTAAGTGATTAGCACTTAATTAAAATACAATTAGTTAGAAAAGTAGTTACATCCTCCCCTCAACCTATATAAGGCTTCTTTTTCACTTGTAAAGAGGTTGGATATTGGTGGTTTGGAATGTAATATAAAAAGTTTTGATCAAATACGAAGAATAATTTTCTCTCCCATCCGAGTTCTTCCATTTCTTTTCTTGAAATTTTATTAATGTGTTGATTTTTCATATATGAAATCTGAAACTTGGTATTCAACTCATGAAGTGAGATGTATTGAACTTTGTGTCAATCTACATTTTATGTATCATGTGTAATAACCAATTTTTAACACTTTAACTCAACGGAAATTTTTTAATATATAATCAAATCTCATTCTTCCTTGTTCTAAATTCACCTAATTTAGAACCAAAATCCATCTAAATAAAACCATCCTATAATGATTGACCATGTGCGGTTGTATGATTTGGTTGTTTTCCGATCCATCATAGTTTACTCATCACAAGTCAAGTATGCCCAAGTATACTAATGGTTTCCTTTTTAGTCAAGGATAATCAAGTGTCTTATTCTAAGTGCCTATTAGGGTATCCATCTTTGAATCTCATCGGAATCCTACGTCTTAGATCTTGACGAAATCTAGACAATGTAATCAAGAACTTACAATACTCCCTGTCCGAGTTTCAAGACATTTTTTCCTTACTTGGTTGTAATATGGCACATTCATCAATTAGAACTTTTATTTCACCTTATCACTTAATTATTGTTATATAGATTAATATCGTACATAGGAGTTATGAATAGTTACAAGTCTCGTACAAGGTATAAATCTGGATCAACCCGCATGAAGAAGTGTCACTATGTCACTTAGGATGTCTATGGTAAGGTGAGTGTCTCTGTAATGATTTACATCATTACTAGACCACTTCCCTTCCTATAGTCATCGTAATTTGGCATCAGTGGTACGTATTCATGTAGCACATAAGCATTTGTAACTTTAACAAAACCTAAATCTTAAGGTGTTACGATCATCGCAATAAGTGAAGCTTGTCAAGATAACTTGATATGACCACTATAAAGTAGTAACCAATTAATGACCTTCGTCATTAAATGGGTACTACTCCATAGCATCCATAATGAGTTGGCCCGTCAAGTTTCTCTAGTTTGGAATGTCATATCTTAGTTTACTTAGGGTAAATTAATTAAGTTACGACATGTTAACCCCTAAGTCTCAGTGATACTCTCATCACGATTGTATTCGTACCTAAGGTCCTAAGTCATGGAATTCACGTAAATCAATTGCAGGTTTAAGTCATTCCATTATGTTCATTATACATACTAGTTACTGAGTTTAATTTAACTTACTGCATTAAATCCACAATTCATATTTTTCCTAATTACACTAGTAATGTATCATGTCAAGGATAATACTGACTAGATCAAATATCCTAGTCATTCATCAATGATCCATAATGCACTTAATCCATTCATATTTAAATGTAAATATTCATATACTATCCATTTAATATATTATATTTAATCACTCAACATTATAATATATTAATCAACATAAGTTCCAAACATTCAATTAAATAAATTGAGTAACCTTTCCCATAAATTCTGATTCATAATAAGACATATTTAAATAATGATTACAACTTATTTATTTTCGGAGAAGTTACAAATCGAATAGGCTAAATAACTCCTTTTTATAAATTAAACAGAACAACGATATTTCACTTAATTACAATCATAGTAATCAATACATTGCAAAGTATTAATCAAACAAATTGATGCAACATTTTCTTTCAACAAAATCTTCCATAAAGACTTAAATTATACCATCTCGTAAATTGTTAGAAATGGTCAATTTGATTGAACTGGCATGAAAATTCCTCTTTCCCACTTAACAACTTATGCCATATAATATTTGAATACATGAAATACTGCAATATTAAATCATATAGACAACATGCTAGTACAAAGAATCATTTTACCATAACTCAACATGACTTACTTGCATCCAAAAGAAATTATTCACTTTCTTAAATTCAGAGTGTCTTAATGGCAAAATTCACATGAACCAAATTATTAACCATATAACAAAAGTATGTAAATCATCCAATATACTTTTGAATACTTAATTCGATCATATTTTTGTAAAAAGATCTCATATTATACACAGTTTCCCTTTTCTATTACAAGCATAGTTTATATATGTAAACTCCTACTTTCCCTTAAGTCATGTGTAGCCTTCTACTTCTTATACAATAATATTCCAAACTATTAAAATAATATGGACGGGTGTAAAACTAAACCACAATTCCTAACAAGACTAACAAGAGCATTCAAAACCTCCAGCTAACTTTCTAATAGTGGGATTACTAATTTAATCCATGACAAGACTTAACTTACACCCAAAGATGAACCATTATAATTAAGATAATTGCTACCTTATCATATGGTCTAAATTAGAGCAATAGAAAGGGGGTCCTTATATTCCCCTAATCGAATAGTAATTTTAAACATAAATATTTCTTCTAAATCATTGAGATTATATGGTCATAGTACAAAACGAAACATGATTTATTATACCCAAATTATTCCAAACCAAACATTCCCCTATCCATTATAGAAGAGACAAACAAAGTAGTCATGCGAGATATGTCTCCTCACAAAGAATAGTTACCAAGATATTTGACAAGGTTAAGGTAATTATCATTACCTTAAATTTTTCAAAGATCGTTAAAAATTCCACGAGTTTCCTCGATCGCATCAAGGACCACAATTACTATTCATGGTTCTGAGTCAAATATCATAGTTAGAAACCAACACAAAGAATGTAACCATCTCAATACACAAATTATACAAAACCCCTAATAGTGGAGTCACGGTAGTCACAGAAATATAACATCTTTGAATAATAATTATAAAAGTTGTTTGACATAATTAAGGTAAGCTTCACTTACCTTAATAAAATAAACAAACGTAAAAGCATATTTTAAGCTCTCATAACCAAGTCAAGGTCACAACTACACGTAGTTGAAAATCGAATACGAAAAGGAGATGCACAAGGTATGGATCCAAATAGTCAATCACCTCCAATTATGTTAACATAGAAAAGCTGTTAACATTTATAAGAAATCATGTTCATACCAAACTAATGTCCTAGATTCACCCATGAATCCGCAATGATTATAGCTTGATCAAAACCATAATAGTAGGGATAAGGATTCTATGAATTAAATAGATGGAGTTCCGCAATGGTTCATTCTATAATCAACTCAAGGAGTAAGAAGATACAATAACGAGAGATATACATGTAATCTTACACAACCCTAGAGATGACTGGACAGAGGTATTTATTAATAATAACAACAAACCCAAATGGTTTCAGAAATACCCACTTAATACTAAATGTTGTGATTCGACCCCTGACAAGTCATGCATAATTCTAGAAATAGTTTCAACAAACAAAAATATGATCCCCTGTGTATACCATTATATAGTATTTCCATATCACCGCATTTTCCAAAGAGTCGGGTAAACCTCGATACAATTTTCTTAAACGCAGATCCACGATATGTCCACTTATTATATCAAGTTACGGTGCATACCCATAAGCGACAAGGTCACAAAGTAATAACAATATCACAAGCTTCTCAGTATGTCCCAGATTAACTAAAGTATTCATCATATGAATATTAACATAAGCCCATGGAAAGGCTCACAATAAACTAGCAACATAGTAGAATACAACCCATTACAACAAGCATGGAAAACCCTTTAAGCACATTAATACAGAATAATATTTCCTAAATCCAAGCCAACCAGAATCAATTTTTATACCAAAACTTAGTTCAAAAGATAGCTTGATTGCAAAGATTCTTTGTATGTAAATATGACATAGAATAAGCTTTAAAGGGGAAAAGAAAGAATGATTCATGCCTGAGATGCCTAGAAGCTTCTGAGATTTCTTCACAAAAATCCTAAGGCACCGCTTATTTAAAGAACTCCCTTCACGGGTCTTCTTGCAAATTTTCCTAGCAAAAATCAAAACTCACACCCAATTCTCAAACTCCCTCTTAATTTTTTATACAGACTTATATATATGCCCATGTAGTAAAAATAGAGACATCTTATTTTTACTTGAGAATCAAATGGCTCAATTCACAAGTGGAGATATGCATGTAAATTCAAAATGATAGACATAGAGCTAAAAAATAGGACCGGTTTCCCCTCATATAGAGCTAAACAAAACCCCCATCGTAATAGTGAAACTATACTAGCATAAGTAACTCAAAATTCTCCAAACGCTGCATGCATTCCCAAAATCCATGACCTTATTCAATGCAATCAATGCCCGAGAGGACAACGTATAATTCTGTCGACACTAAAATTTTCCTCCATAATTTCTATTTCATTAATGTATGTATTAGGAATAGGATGTTGTTAAGTATAATTAGTAGTAGCGTCCGATAGAAGATAACGGCTGCCAGTATGATGCCGCCAATAATGTATAGTACGGTAATAGTCAAAAGTATAATAGGAATGTTGTGGTAAAAAGTAAATATTTGTCGTAAGTGGTCCAGGTAATGTTAAAATGTCAAAGTTGGGGTAAGTAGAGAAGTAGGGTCTACATGATTAGGAATTAGAAATATTATATTGGTAATAAGGACAAGGAGTGAGGTCATAAATATTTTGTATATTTTATTTGTAAAAAGTCTAAAAATGTGGAACCCATGTGAAATGATAAGGTTTATCTTATCTTAAAAGATAAGCTTACATGTACAGATAAGAGTTAAGGTATGGAATATGATTCGTCAGAGTGGATTTCTTATCCTATCTTAGAGATAAGATGGATAAGCCTAGAAGTCTATAAATAAAGAGGCCACCCCCCTCATTTAGCATAGAAGGAAGTAGTGAGAAATATTGTATGAGTAAGTGTGTAAAGGAAGCCATCAGTTTAAAGGTGTGTTGAAGAAGCCATTAAGAGGTGTAATTGTGAAGTTTCTCCCATAGTTATTGTTGGAAGGCAAGTGAAGTCAGTAACACTTGAAGTACCTCATGGGTGAGATTGTAACAATTTCATGTTAATATTATAATTTACTCTGATATTTCATATTTATCATCGTTCCTTCTTATCATAGTCTATCGTATCCTTGTGTTATGTTTGTTGTTGTGTTTCCAGATTACATCCACCAAACTAAAAGTTGTGCATTAGTAAATAATCATAGCATGAGGAGTTCCCGATGAAGAATTATCATAGTGCCGAATTGGTGGTGACATTTTGGTTCCATTGCCGGGACCATTCCTCGTTGGTAGATTTTCTGGAGAGATATTCCCACTTAGTCAAAAATCAATTGGAGGGTAACCTTATTTTTACTATGCATAGTAGTTACCATGGTAAAGTCATTTTTGCTGTGAATAGTAGTTACCATGGTAAAATCATTTTTGTTATGAATAGTATTTACCACAGTAAAGTCACCTTTTACCGTGAATAGTATTTACCGCAGTAACTTCACTTTTTACTGTGAATAGTGTTTATCACAAGAAAGTCGAGTTTTTACCGATAAATCAAGTTTTACCATAGTTTACCGTGGTCATTTCTATTTTCTATTATAGTGATTTCAATTATTTGTGCACATAAGTCTTGTTGATTGTACTTGTGGGTTGGTATTTCACTGTGGTTACTTTTGAAAATGGGGAAGATTCCTATTTTTCAGCCCAATCTAATGAAGATGCTTTCTCTTTCATTCAAGAGTTTAAATGATCTTGTATTTGTAATGGCCTTATAAGAAGGGAACAATGGACTGAATTTTTTCCTACCTTTTTGGATGGTTCCGCCCTTAGGTGGTTTGAAACACTAGGTGATAATGTAAAAAACTCATGGGATTTATTAACTGAAAGTTTTCTTGAAGAATTTGGTGAGCAACAGAAATATGCAGATCTCATGATCGAGATCACAAAGCTAGCCCAAGAAGAGAAGGAGAAGATAAGAGATTATCATTCTCGTGTTCTAGAGCTAAGGAGGAAGCTCGATGACCAGATTCGGAAGGAAGGATTAGCGGATGGGTTGATGAATGGTGTGGATAATCTCCTCTGTAAGCACTTCATTCTTGGGATGAAGCGGAGATCAAACAACGAGTGAATTATGTTGCCTGACTACCATTGAACAAGCAAATGAGATTGTAAGAAGGCAAGAAGAAAGCATGGAAGAGGAGCCCAAAGAAATTGTTGCTAAAGTAGAGCCTACACCAGCACCTTTGGTTCAGAATCCACAACCACTCTCAGTGATCACAAATCTTTCTCCTAGTACATCTACTGAGTATGAAGATCTACTCAAGAAGATGGGACAGAGTTAACTATTAATCTTCTTCAAGGAAAAGAATTTAGTTCTCGGGGAGGAGATAGAGGTCCAAAAAGAAATATTTCGAAGTTATCACATGTTATGGTTGTTATAAAAGGGTCATTATAAGTATAATTGTCCATATAGAGCTTCTACATCTAGTAAAGGAGATAATAATAAAGGAAAAGCACATGTGAATTCTTTTGATGTAGTAGATAAGAGCATAAATAATGAAGTAGATGTGTTTGTAACAAAAAGAAAGAAAAGAAAAAGATAACCAAGATGGAAATGATCCTAAGAAGATGAAAGGAGAAACTAGTAAGAAACATAGAGAAGAACGTTGGGTGTGTAGGATTTTACGATTTCACAGGGACAAGGACCATACTCCATCTTAGAAGATCTGTCCAAAAGGCTCGCAAATATTACATATGGTCAACTCTTGGGCTGTCTTCTAAGAAGAGGCGAGAGCTGCGAAGTGGGCCTTGCAATGCTCGACGAAGGAAGGAGGTTGAGGTCCCCTGTTTTGGAAGCAGAGGCATATCCCTACACTCCATAAGCTGAGGTATTATGTAATGGTATTTCAATTCATGATGTCTTATTTGATGGAGGTGTTGCGAGTTAATGTAATGACCGAGTCTCGTAATGAATATGTTGGGTTTAAAATTGATTGCCCCTCAACACTTATGTTAAGGTCATTAAATAAGGAAAAACTAAACCAGAAGGTGTAGTTTCAAATGTGGCAATATCTGTTATGGGTATTGTATGTGTGGTAGACTTTTAGGTGATGAAAAATGGTACTGTTGCGTACCCAATGTTGTTGGGAAGACCATGGCTAAGGAGAGTTCATACAAGAAACTACTGGAATGAAGGCTTCATGACACTTGGACGTGGTAGAGAGAGGGTAAAGATAAACATGATCCCTCGGCATCATAAGGCAGAACCTGTCGATTCAAGTGATGAAACTGATGATTGGACATCTTTTGATTACTCTAGTACCAGTGAAGTGGACACCGAAGATGAAGAAAGTGAGGTTGATGTGTCGGTCATGGATATCCTTCCAGTCACACCGACTCATGACCCCATAGAATTATCTGAAGAAGAAATTGAGGATCGTCTCCAGCAAATAAATGTTGGTGATCTTTGTGATGGAGAGTGAAAAGGAATCCTACCTCCGGCTCTTTCAAGGTACATACACATATTCACTTTTGATTACAAGGAACTGTCAAGTAAGTTGGGTAGAACATTATATTGAGAAATGGTAGATGGTGTTAAGCCCATAAAGAAAATTCCATATAGAATGAATCCTAATTTTTCCAAGACTCGTAAAAGAAGAAATAGATAAGTTCTTGATGCGGGATTCATATTTGTTGTGGAGAATTCGTAGAATGGGTTTCTCCCATTGTGATCTCAATAAAAGAATGGGAAGCTACGCATTTGTGTTGACTACAAGAAGCTCAATAAGGCAACAAAGACGGATCATTACCCTCTTCCATTTTCTTATCGATCTTGGACAAAGTAGGCGGCAGAGTGCTATAGTTTTCTTTGATGGATATAGCGGCTACAACCAAGTTCGTATAGCAGAGAAATATCAGCTAAAGACCACGTTCACCACTCCTTGGGGAACGTTTGCTTATAGAGTTATGCCTTTTGGGTTGTGTAATGCTCCGGCAACATTCCAGCGTTTGATGAATAGGGTGTTCGAACCCTACATTGGGACCTTCATCAGAGTATTTCTGGATGATTTTTTCATCTATGGGAGCAAGATGGACCACCGCACTGATGGAGACAAAGCATTTCAAAGGTTAGATGAAGCACAAGCCTCACTAAACCCTACAAAGTGTGTCTTTGGATGTTCTAAAGGTGTTTTGTTAGGGCATGTTGTATCAAGAGATGGTATTGGTACTGATCCTGATAAAGTTTCAAAAATCAAAGATTTACCATTTCCTATGAATAGAAGTAAGTTGAGATCACTTTTAGGCCATGTGGGTTACTATAGAAGGTTCATCAAGAATTTTTCAAAGATTTCATGCCACTAACCTTGATTCTTGAAGAAGGATGTTACTTATGAACCAGAAATAAGGCGCATGAAGCTTTTGGACAACTAAAGGAAGCCCCGTGTCTTCACTGTTTTAAAGAATCCAGTTATTGCAAGCCATTCATTGTGTACACTAATGCCTCAGATGCAGCACTAGGAAGTACTTTGAGCCAAAAGGATGAAAATGGGAATGAACATCTAATTTACTTTGGGAGCAGACAAATGAGCAGTGCTGAGGTAAATTATATTGTAACTGAAAAAGAGGCTCTAGCTATCATTTTTGCTGTAAAGAAGTTTAGAAATTACTTACTAGGGCAGAAATTTATAGTTGTAACAGATCATCAGGCTCTAAAATATATTGTCAATAAGCCTAACCCATCAGGGAGGATAGCAAGATGGATAATTTTGCTACAAGAATTTGAATTTGATATTATAGATAGGCCAGGAAAGAAGCATGTCAATGCAGATGCACTCTCTCGAGACTATGATGGTTTAGGATCATCTTGTGATGATGATGATTTCCCAATGTAGCATTGTTATCCCTTGACACAATCCTGGTGAATACATAGATATTTGGAATTATCCGAATGACTTCAAGTTTCTGATGGTGCCAATGCAAAGACTAAGTGAAAGATTACTCAAGCCAGTCATCCATATTCTATTCTGCATGGAGTATTATTTCGAATAGGACCTGATGGATAGTATAAGAGGGTAGTTGGACGCGATCAAGGGAAGGAACTACTAGTAGAATTCCATAATGGTACATGTGGAGGGCACTTCTATGGACAACTTACAACAAGAAGGATCTTGGATGTAGGTTATCACTGGCCCACTCTTTTTAAAGATTGTTATAATTATTGTAAGACATGTGATATTTGTCAAACACATGGTAACCATAAGACTTCATCAACTTCATTATGCCCTATTCTTCCACTTGGTCCCTTTGAAAAGTGGGGAATAGACATTTCAGTCCACTTTCAACTACCTCACGCCAAAATAAGTATATTGTAGTTGCCACAGATTATTTAACCAAGTGGGTTGAAGCTAGGCCATTGAAAATAGCTTCCATGGATGAAGTGGAAAGGTTCATATATGAACGCATTGTCACCAGATTTGGTTGTCCATTAGAAATTGTAATAGATCAAGGAAGCCACTTCATTAATAAGGTGGTAGAAGCCCTAGTCAATAAGTTTTCTATTAAGCACAGGAAGGCAACAACATACAAGCCAAGCACAAATGGACAGGTGGAACGAACAAATTTTGTGTTGTGTCAAATTCTAGCAAAAGATGCAGCCTTACAGGTACATAAATGGGATAAGAGGATTCATGCAAAGCATTATGGGCATATAGGAAACATCAAATTCAGCAACAGGATACTCCCCATTTCAGGTTGGCTTATGGCATTGATCCAGCTTCTTCCTATTGAGTTTGATATTCCCAAATGAGTAATGTAAAATGAAAGAATGGATGAAAGTGATTCAGTAAAAGAAAGGTTGGTACATCTTCATTTGCTAGAGGAAATGAGGGAAATAGCTAAAGATACAAGCTATAAGAAGAAAATGAAGCAGAAGGAATACTTTGATCAAAATATCCGGTGGTCTCCATTTCATGTGAATGACTTGGTTCTAGTATATGATTCTAGATACAAAAAAAAGAAGACAGAGAAAATTTCTTCCAAAATGGATGGGGCCCTACAAAATAGCAGTTGTACATGAAAATGGTACGTACCGACTGGAGGAATTGGATGGCACTCCCATTACAAAATGGGTCAACCACGACAAGTTGAATATTTTCCAAGCACCAGAATAGTCTACTCCGAGGACGGAGTAGAAGCTAGGAAGGGGGAAGATGTCGACACTAAAATTTTCCTCCGTAATTTCTATTTCATTAATGTATGTATTAGGAATAGGATGTTGTTAAGTATAATTAGTAGTAGCGTCGATAGAAGATAACGGCGTTGCCAGTACGGCGTCGCCAATAATGTATAGTACGGTAATAGTCAAAAGTACAATAGGAATGTTGTGGTAAAAAGTAAATATTTGTCGTAAGTGGTCCAGTAATGTTAAAATGTCAAAGTTGGGGTAAGTAGAGAAGTAGGGTCTACATGATTAGGAATTAGAAATATTATATTGGTAATAAGGACAAGGAGTGAGGTCATAAATATTTTGTATATTTTATTTGTAAAAAGTCTAAAATTATGGAACCCATGTGAAATGATAAGGTTTATCTTATCTTAAAAGAGAAGCTTACATGTACAGATAAGAGTTAAGGTATGGAATATGATTCGTCAGAGTGGATTTCTTATCCTATCTTAGAGATAAGATGGATAAGCCTAGAAGTCTATAAATAAAGAGGCCACCCCCCTCATTTAGCATAGAAGGAAGTAATGAGAAATATTGTATGAGTAAGTGTGTAAAGGAAGCCATCAGTTTAAAGGTGTGTTGAAGAAGCCATTAAGAGGTGTAATTGTGAAGTTTCTCCCATAATTATTGTTGGAAGGCAAGTGAAGTCAGTAACACTTGAAGTACCTCATGGGTGAGATTGTAACAATTTCATGTTAATATTATAATTTACTCTGATATTTCATATTTATCATCGTTCCTTCTTATCATAGTCTATCGTATCTTTGTGTTATGTTTGTTGTTGTGTTTCCAGATTACATCCACCAAACTAAAAGTCTGTGCATTAGTAAATAATCATAGCACGAGGAGTTCCTGGTGAAGAATTATCATAGTGCCGGATTGGTGGTGACAGTTCCCTCCAAAATTTTGACTTAAACCCTTGTCATTTAAATTTAGCAACACATTAAACCCATGAACTAATCTCCGCCAACTAAATTAGTAATAAAACAAGATGCGTTTCGAACTTAGCCTTTTTTCCATTTGGTGTTTCTTTCAATGCTATTAATATTTTCCATATGGTACAAGCCATGTAGGGCAATGGCCAACATGCCTATCAACATAAGCTTTTCCCATTTTGGGTGGAATGCACATTTCCCACTTTATTAAGTTGGGGTTAAAGTGATCAACCTTAGCTTTGAAATTTTAGGTACTAACGTAACCCTTTTTATATATTTTAAGCCCAAAGTAAGATTTAATTAACATAACATAGTCCCTATTCACCTTAGCATGTAAAGCTCATATTCTAACTTTATTCAAAGCTCAAACACTATTTAAAATAACATGATCACACTGATTATTGCTTGTAATTACAATATTATTCCTTAATCATAAAATCAAGGTTCAAAGTGAGCATTAGTAAAAGAACAATGTCCTGTCACCTTAGTGTGGATAGCTTAACCTCTTATACCTTGATTAAATAAACGGTTAGAATTACCCACTCACTTGTTATGGCAACCATATTGTGGGCACTTGCAGGTGTAAGTTAGGATGTATGACCGCTAAATCGAATCCATCAATATATTTACATCATACAAAGGATAGGCTCATAATGATAATGATACGTTTATATGTTCCAAAATCAATTATAAAAATTTCATTATTTTACAACATCCTTTAATACAATCAATTACGATCACAAATCTCATCAAGGGTTATGATAAGGACCATGCACAAGTAAGTCATCAATTTGTTCCTTAATTTTCAGCCATGACCTCTTATAAAGGAGTCACAATATATCAAATATCACATTAAGTACAACAAGTTTATACAAGCTAAAGGAATCTCATAGAACATCAAGCACTATAATCACGAAGCACGACTTATCATTTCGCAAACAAAAATTTAATTTTAGGGTCCGACATCATGGGTTTTCATTTATACAAACGTGCATGTTCTTAAATTCTTATTACACACACAAGTAGAGTAAAAATATGTAATCTCTTTATTTTAATTTTATGTTTCTTCCCTTCTTTATTTACTGAGTCGGTGGGTGATCTTGAACAACCAAGGAGGGTATGTGTACCCTTGACTGATGAGTTATCCTAAACTTTGTGTCCCTAATTTATTCCTCTTACCTAGATAAGTTGGTGTTGTTCCTCTAAACCCCATTACTTCGTTTGTCTTCGTATTGAAAATATGAAGTCATTCACATGCACCAATATCCTCAATCGATTTATTTAGCCTGCATATTTGTAAATATATAGATATTCAAATTTTGGTTGAATAAGGGAACCTCCCCATTAAAGAGGAGGGACTGTTGTCCTCTAAAATGGTGATTGTCTCCAATAACCAATTTTCCAACCAACAACGCATAAGATGGGTAGAAGTTATGAAAGCCGAATATTTTATCTTAATCAAAAGTCAAACATCGATCTTGTCCCTCCTCCAAAAAAATGTAGTATTATTGGCTCTAGGTGGCTTTACAAAATCAAATATAAGGCCAATGGAAATATTGATAAGTTCAAAGTTAGGTTGGTAGCTCGCAAGTTTACTCAAAAACCCAATATCGACTACGTAGAAACCTTTGCACCCATTGAAAAAATGAGCACAGTTAGGATTTTTATTTCCTTAGTTGCTCAATATGGTTGGGAAATCCACCAGATGGATGTTAAGAATGCATTCCTAAATGGTGATTTAAAAGAATAAATTTACATGACTCAACCTAAAGGTTTTGAGGAACCTAGAAAATAATTGTATGTGTGTAAACTGAAAAAATATCTATATGGTTTAAAACAAGCTCCTAGAGCTTGGTATGTAAAAATAAATAGTTTTTCAAAGATATTGGTTTCACTAACTATTCTTTTGATAATGATCTTTTTGTTAAAATTGAAAATAATCAAATTATTCTTATTGTATTGTATGTTGATGATTTTCTTATTACTAGCAATTCTAATAGTTTAATTTTCAAAATTAAAGCTAAATTGAAACAATACTTTGAAATGATTGATTTAGGACTATTGCATCATTTCTTAGGCATGACAATTTTTCAAGATAAAAATTCTATTGTTGTATCTCAGTCACAATATGCTACTAACTTTCTTAAAAGGTTTAATATGGTAGATTGTAAACCAGTTGTTATTCCTATTGAAGTTGGTTGTAAACTTGATCCTAAACCTGCATGTGAAAAAGCTAATCCTACTCTTTACAAGAAGCTTGTAGGTAGTTTGATTTATCTTACTATTACTAGACCTAACATTGCATATGTAATATGTATTACATCCAGATTCATGCAGGATCTTTAGAAGTTAGCCAAAAGAATATTGAGATATATAAAAGGAAAAATTAATTTTAGTTTACATTATACTTCTTCTGATAATGCATGTTTATATGGATATTGTGATTCTGACCATGTTAGTGATGTGATAGATATAAAATCTACAACTGGATATGTGTTCAAGTTTGGTATAGGTGTCATTGCTTGGAGCAGAAAAAAGTAGCCGACAATCTCCATCTCTTCTACCGAGGCAAAATATAGAAGTGCAATGGAAGCAACGAAAGAATCCATATGGATAAAGTGGCTATTGGAAGAGATTCACATAGAAGTTAAAGGAAGTACTCATTTTACGTGTGATAGTAAAAATTTATTACCCTTACTAATAATTTAGTTCGGCATCGAGAATAAATCGTATAGAGATACATATGCATTTCATCCTAGAGAATGTGTTATGCGGTGATATAGATCTTTAGTATTTCTGAATAAATATCAAGTTGTAGATATGTTTACGAAGCCATTGTGTGTTATAAATTTCGTAAGTTTCGTGCAATGCTTGGCCTTTTAGAGTTGTCATTGAGGGGAGTGTGCATGAAAATGCCACCTCCTAATGGTCGACCATGTGTTTTCTCCTTCACCTTTATACTTCTTCTCTAAATTTAAAGCATTGTAAAAGATATTTTTATGATCTTAGTAAACTTATAACTCTAAGTTTATTATGTAGTCTAATAATGTTGCATCATGTTGTAAAGGAGGTCCTTACTTTATAAAAGGCTCCTAGAGATGTTGATATATATTTTCCATGAGAAATTGTGAGATGTAGTCTCATAAATCATGCTTAGCCTAAATCATAACTTCTAATTTATGGATTCCAAATCCTTTTATACCAAAAAGTAATTTTAGCATGATGAAGGTGTATAAATCTTTCAAATGTGATATGCTAGCCTAAACCTTAACTATGGTTTAAGGATTGTAAATCTTTTTGTATAAAAAGGTAACATTGGCATATGATCCCCACTTAATATTAAAAGGGGTGTTATAACATTAATACTAAGTGTTCTAATTATTGTAGTCATTAAAGCACACACTTGGAGTAAATATTTAGTCCCGGTCTCATAGTACTATTCATATGGTTCTTGAGTGAAAAGAGTAATAATTAACCCATGTATTTGGCTTTTTTATATTATTGTTTGTCATATTTCTGACCTTACACCTGTACTTTCCCAATATGTTTTATCATTCTATGTTATTCATATTTCTTCTTTGGGCACCCGGCTAGGACTGGGTGCCCCAAGCTCCCTAGTCACCTCTGGGCACCCTAATTCCTTTCGCACTTTCCTGCCACCTTTTGGGCACTTTCTGACCGTTTGAGCTTTTCATATTTTTGGTATTCATCCTTTTCAGGGTTAATTATGAAATTAGAACAAGATAACCATATAAATATAAAGTTATGTGGCCATAATGAGGGACCAAACACTAAGCATCTACTATCACCATCTAGAGTTGCATCCATCAAAGACACCTAAAGCTACATTTGCATTTATATAGATCCATCACAAGGCACACAATGTTGGTTCATCTGTATCACACTTCATAGGAGGGGAGTCTATTGTTTCCATACACACATTTATTACATCATACATTTAATTATTTTCTCACCACTTCACAAAGTGTGACTGGCACAAGAGCAACCTAGGGTACGATTTGCACACACACACACACACACACACACACACCTAGAACTACATTGGGTCTGAGATGTAGTGCAATGCTCAATTAGTAAGTCCACCATTGTGGCCATTGAGGACAGTCGACCCCTTCATATGCATCTTTGTTTTTTTAGGGTTTTGATGCTTTGTCTAGGGTTTTGTAGGTGATTCCTTATTGCCGGTCTTACAAATGACATCCGGTGAAGTTTGGTGATATTAGTACGACAGGAAGTGAACACAAGAGAATGTCAAGAGACACCTCGGAGGATATTTTTATGCCATTTTCGCATACTAGGTCGCCCATATATCATACCATAGCACCCACGGGCACCCCTATCCCTTTCCAGGCACCCCAATCTAGTTAGAGAGCTTGGATATGTACTTTCTTAGGATTTTGTGTGATTGTTTCCTCCTCCTGTTCACGGGGTTTTTTTGCGACACAATCTCGTACCTTTGAAAAACCATCTAAGTACTTCTTAACCCTCTCTTGCATATTAGGTTTTTACATTTCATTTCTTAGATTGTTTAGGTCATTTCTTTTATTTATTTAGTTTTATTTACTATTTTGCATAGCATTAAATTATGCTAGGATATTACAATTTAGTTTAATCATTTTGGTGAACCTGTACTCGCCTTTCATGCTCTTAGTATCCCATTGATTACTTCAATTTTCTTTCTCATCTTATCATCTTGTCCTCATGAATATCTCTATCCATTCCTATTTGCATAATCATCCTGATTGTATTAATAGACTCAAATCATATTTGGCTACTACTTATATTCCTCCTCACACATCACCTGAATATGTATACCACAATTTTACTTCAGATTTATCTCTTAATGAGGATCAAATCACTTTCACCTCATATGAGCTACCCTCTCAAGAAATATTAGAGCATGACCCCCACTATATATTCAGGTTTGTATTAACAATATCAATGTCAAACGTGCCTTAGTTGACAATGGGTTTGGCCTTAACATTTGTAATGTCACCTTTCTCCATCACTTAGGTATTTCGAGAAAGTTCATTAGCCCCTTCATCAATCTCCATTCATGGCTTTGATAATATTCCTAAGCATGTATTAGGTACTATTAGCCTCCATGTCACTATTGGTCCATGTATAATCACCATTCCATGCCATGTCATGCCCAACAACCTTAATTATAACATTCTTCTTGGGTGGCCATGGATCCATGTCATGCATGTGGTCCCATCCACCTTACACACGTGACTTAAATTTTGTTATCAAGGAGTTTTCTATGATGTATTGGCTGATCCATCCCCTTTTGCATATTGCAATTCTATTGAACAATCTAGTGATACCCCTAGTTCTTCCAATAGTACTCAAGAATTTTCTAAATATGGGTTAGGATATGAATACTTACGTCATTATGGATTCTCCAAAGTACAAACCCAAACCAACAAGAACTTGGAATAACAACACTTTGGGATCATCCCACGTAATCTAATAAATTTGGATTGGGGTATCGCCCCCACCCATCCCTCCTTCGGAAGTTTATACCACCTTGCACACCTCTTCAATTTCACTCATCCATCTAGAATTCATCAATGAAAATGCCTCTACAGTTTGGGATACTTTAGACACTTTTTCTATCGATGATGTTATCTTATAACATATGGGAATTTATGATCAATTCCCTTCCTTTCACCATAAACGATGTTTCCCGAGTTTACTTTGGAGATATTGATACACCTGATCATGACATTGATTCTCCAGACACTATTCCTACATATCCATACATCGAAGATAGCTCTTCCCTTCTTAACGAGGAAGCCATCCAATATAACCTAGGAACATCTAAGAGCCCATGTATAGTTTTATTAGTTTCCTCTCTCACACCTAGTGAACAAAAAGATATCAAGTAGGTATTACATTATTTTTCTGATATTTTTGTATGGCACTATATTGACATGTCAAGTATTAACACATTCGTTGCCATGCATAACCTTTTCCTTAACCCCGGTGTCAAATGAGTGTAACAAAAAATACACAAAATGCACCCAAAGGTGGCACTCTTAGTCAAGGAAGAAATTCAAAAGTTACTTGATGTTGGTTTTATTCGGGTTATCAATTATCTTGAATGGGTATCTAACATTGTACCCATAATGAAACTAGATGGTCGCGTTCATTGTTGCATAATTTTTGTGATTTAAATAAAGCTTGTCCAAAGGATAACTTCCCATTGCCTCATATTGATGTTCTTGTCAACTCTACCACTAGATATAACATCCTCTCTTTCATGGACAATTTCGCAGGCTATAATCAAATCAAAATCAATCTCATTGATCAAGAGAAGACTTCTTTTACCACACCTTGGGGAACCTTTTGTTACATTGTCATGCCCTTTGGCCTTAATAATTTTGGGGCCACTTATCAACGCGAAATGACACATATATTTCATTATTATATTCACAAGATTATCAAATATTACGTTGGTTACATCTTAGCTAAGTCCAGGCATCATTCCAACCATGCATGAGATCTACACATGTTGTTTGAATGTTTAAGTCAATACAACGTCCACCTAATCCCAAAAAATGTGTTTTCGGGGTCACAAATGGTAAACTAATGGGATATATTATATCACAACATGGAATTAAGATCGACCCCAACAAAATTAAAGCCATTAGCGGCATTCCTCGACCTACAAATCTACATTGACTATGATCATTGTAAGGGAAAATACAAGCTATTCGGCGATTCATTACACAACTTGTTGATAAAAATCAACCATTTACGTGTCTTATGAAGAAAGATACTAAATTTATATGGGATGAGAAATTCCAACAAGCATTTGAGGACATAAAGGCATATCTTCTAAACCCACTAGTCTTAGTGCCTCGATACCCGACCAACCTTTCTTATTGTACATTTCTGCCACATTTCATGCCTTAGGGGCTTTGCTCACACAACACAATGATTCTAAGTGTGAAGATCAATCTACTACATTAGTTGAACATTTCTCTCTTACGAGTGTAATTATAGCTACATCGAAAAGCTATGTCTTGGCCTCATTTTTGTTGCGGAAAAATTGTGTCACTATCTCCTTAATAATGAGGTACATATTATTACCAAGGTCAACCCATTACAATATCTGTTATCCCACACACATATGTTAGGACTCCTCACACGTTGGGTTATGCTTCTTATTGAATCGATTTCAAGTTCATAGTCCAAAAAGTAATTAAAGGAAAAGTTATATCGATCAATTAGTCATTGCACCCCTTCTAAATGCTTCACCTATCTTTGATTCCTTTCACGATGACTTTACCACTTTAATGTTGAACCACATACATGGATGATGTACTTTGATGGCTCATGTTGTCTCACGTACCGAGGCTGGAATCATATTCATTACTCTATAGGGTGATCCGCTTCCCTTCACATATCGCTTAGGCTTTTCTGTACAAATAACATCATTGAATATGAAGATCTCATCCTCGGTCTTCTCACCACTCAAAAGCTCCTCATTCATAACTTGTGCATTCATGGTGACTCTCAGTTAGTCATAAATCAAGTTAATGATACCTACCATACAAAGGAGGAACATTTAATCCCATACAACACACTTGTAAAATATCTCTTGGCTACCTTTGACTCTTACTCTATCACTACTATCCCATGCAAAGATAATCGTCATGCAGATACCATGGCTAGTGCAGCCTCACTTATCCCACAAGACATTACCGATGAACATGCCACATTCATCATAACACACCTTAGACATCCTTCCGTATATGTTTTTCCTCTTATAGCTTATGCCATAATGCGCAATCAAGATAACTCTGAATGGTTTACATCAATTTACAACTACTTGTATAAGCAGGATATCCCTAATAACCTACAGCCTTGTGAGGCTCGATGTTTATGACATGAGGCTACTTGTTATGTCATTGTAGGAACGTAACTATTTAAACGTGGCATTGATGGTTGACTCTTACGTTGCTTAGGCTTACAGATATCCCTATCACTATATCATAGATACATGACATCATGTGTGGAGGCCATTTTTCTAGAAAATCTATGTCACAAAATCTTTTACATCAAGGATATTATTGGCCTACAATGGAACATGATTGTCTTGAATACGCCACCCATTGTGAGAAATGCCAAAAACACAGAAACCTCTACTATACACCTACATACTGACCTCTGACCTATCACGCTGACATGGGCTTTCTCTCTTTGGGGACTCGACGTTATCAACATGATCAATCCTAAATTTTGTGAAGGACGCAAATTCATTATTCTTTGTCACATAATATTTTACCAGATGGGTTGAGGTAACTCCACTATGCATGGTCACTGGTACTGACATTTTGGTTTCCTCACTACCCATATCATCACACGCTTTGGTGTGCCTTTTGTTATCATCACTGATAATGGATCCTCTTTCAAAAATAAGGACGTTAAAAGGTTTTGTGCCAAATTCAAAATCAAACAATCATTTTCTACACCTTATTATCCACAAGGAAATGGCCAAGTTGAGGCCACCAATAAAACCATTGTCAAAATATTACACAAGACAGTAGATTCTAGTGGTAATGATTGGCATAATCAACTATTCTACACCCTATGGCCTCTTGCACTAGCATTCGCACACCTACTAACGCTACTCCATTTTCATTAGTTTATGGAGCTGAGGTTGTCATTCCATTAGAACTTGAAATACCTTCCTTGTGTATTTCACTCAAAGGTATCCTCAAAGATAATGAATATCACGAAAACCACTTACATGAGTTAGAAATGTTGGACTCATGTCGAGTCCAAGCACTTGAGCATCTTTGTGCATATCAATCTCACATTGCACACACATACAATCGTAAAACTCGTTCTCGCAAGTTTAGCATCAGCGATCGGTCTTAAAAGAAAATCGGGAAAAATACAAACGTCAACGCCAATCTTAAACGTAAATTCAATCTGGTTGGCTTGGCCCATACATTTTCAGCGACTTACTCGGTGGTGGATTTTATCACCTTGCCACCCTTTTATGTAATCCACTCAATGTTATGCATCTTAAGAAATATTACACATGAACATGTTGCACTCATTACCCAATGACGCACTCTAGTCTCATGGTCCATACTGGATTGTTGAGGGTATACATCACAAATGGACCACATCACGCTCACACATTCATCATTGATCTTCTCATGTGAAATTCCTAGGATTAGTGATATACGCCTTAGGCTATAGGGTCACTTCTTCTAGCATCATCTTGTGATAGGTTATATCATCACTTTCACTTACATTGTTTAGTGGTATACACTTTAGGCTAAATCACCACCTCATTTCTATTAATCTAGTCATGATATACGTTTACGTTATAGGGTCACACACATTTTATATCTCGATTAACTAAAATGGGGAATATCGAAAGGTAGTTAATCTAATAAGAGGACATAAATGCAAAGTAAATAACCATGCTAAGACAATATGTAAATTAATTAAATAAATGAAGTAATGTAATAGAAACCCTAATATGCAAGAAGAAGGTAAGGAAATAACTTAGCTAATAATTGGTGATTGTCACAGAGTATCATAGAGGAGAATATATAAAGCAGGAGCATCAATGATCGTGCAGAGGTCTGAAAAGCTGGATATGGGGGATTTGAGTGGGCTAGGGCACTGGAATAGGACTGGGGCACCCATGGGTGCTCTAGTATGTAATCTAGGAGCCACTGGTCTATGGAAAATATCTGCAACTTGTTCTCACAGGGTTGGAAGGTGGTCTAAAACCCTCATTGTGTTTCACATATACTTCGTTGTCCCTCGCAAGTATGTCCCCACTAATTTACATTGATGTAAATACCTACAAAAGACCAAAAGGAAGTATCAAAATCCTTAAAATAAAAATTTAGAATGAATGGGTCAAACTGATCTCATCTACCACAACAGTGGGCTTACCACTCGAGCGTCGAACTACTTTTTGAGCCCAAATATAGTTACGGTGTGTGTGTGCATTTCATGCCACAGGTGCTTTTGTTCTAGTCTCATGTTGTGAAGTAGTGAGCAATAACTAAATGTAGAAAATGCAATAGCATGTGTGCATGGAATAGAATAGAATCCCTCCCCCCATGAAGTGTAATGCAGACTTCCTAGATTGTGCCTTAATGATGGAGCTATGTGGATGTAAATGCAATAGATGGATGCAACTCTAGATGAGTGATAGTAGTAGATGATGCTAGGTCCCTCATTATGATCTCATAACTTTGTATTTATAGATTTCTCTTGATCTGATTTCATAATTAACCTTGAAATGGCCGACTAGGAAAAAAATAAGAAGAAAAAATGGCTAGAAAGAGCCCAAAAAGTGGCGAGAAAGTAGAAAAAGAGCCGAGGGTGCCGACGAGGGATCCAATACTACCCCTGGGCACCCCATTCAAGGCTAAAATGATGAGAAAATACCAAAACATGATGGGCATGTAGATAAAAATGTGTGGAAATGACGAAATAAAAGTAAAGTAAGATGGACAAAAGACGAGGATCAATAATTACTTTCTTCACTCAAGAACCTTGTAAATAATAGTATGAGACTGGGATAAATAAATGTCTAAATTCCATAATTTTGTGACTACATTTTTCCCCACTTTATGTTGGTGAGTGAAAGCTTGGTAAAGTAAACTAGATAGAAGTGTGTACCTGATGTCCATGAAGAGTGTAGTAGAAATGCGTTGAAGGACTAGACAAAAGCATGGAATGAAAACGAAAGATAGAGAAGTGTGGAAATGAAAGATAAAAAATGTGCAAAGAAAAAATTGATGAGAGTGAACCTAAGGTGGAACGTGTGTGTAGTTTTTGTGGTGTATAGTGTACTTGCATGGTTAGTAAAGTGTGTGTTGTCGTGGAATGTTGTTGTTGTTGTTGCCCCCAATTTGAGTGATTGTTTCTCATACGACCGAACTGCAAGGAGAAAATGATCAAATAGTCAAATATGTATGTATGTAAGTGTAAAAACTCTATGTAAAATACGCATGTATATGAAGGTGTAAAATACACAAATGTAAAGTACGTGAAAAGAAAAGTGTAAATGGAACATGTGCACCTGATCCATATCAAAAGAAAGGGTGTAGAAGGATATCCTATACTGCAGGTTTTTGGGTGATCTCACGCCACCCTGGCTAAAGAAGTGTAGAGAGGAAATGCTGTGTCCTCCAATCTCTAACCACTTCTACCTCTTTGAATTTTGTGTGAAGAGATCTTTGTATTGTCTTGGTTTTTTGGGAAATTTGATGCCAATGGCATAAGCAATGTAGAGAGGTACACCCACTATAACCCCCAAACCTCGTAACCACTTCCCAGAAATTCTAAGGACATCATGTCCTGTAAAATTCATTGTGTATGGGGTTCGTAGACTGGTCTGAACACACTCATTGTAGAAAATTGAACCATGTCGGTGTAGAATCTCTTTGTTAGTATGTAAAACCCCCAAATGATGTCCCCCTCTTTGGGGGCACATGCAATATCACTAATAGGAGAATGCGGCCCCAAAAGAGGACCAACCACATTCTGAACTGTGTACCCTAGAAAGTGCTTGGTAGAAACCAAGGCACACACAAAAATAAGGCTATCCAAAGACAAGTGTAAACATGCAATGCATGCATATAGAAAACATGTGTAAGCTACGCAGACAATTTAGTAAGTGAAAACATGCAAGAAACAAAGTAGGCCACGCAAAGTGGGCCGTAATTATGGGACATCACTCGGGATGTCGCAAGACATGCAAGGTCATCATGACATCAAACATAAATAAATTTTGCACATAAACATAGGGAAAATTCTGCATATAATGGTAAACAATGGCGAGACAAGTATAAGCAAACAAACAAGTAGTCATGGAAACATGCAATCTCAAAACAAGTGCTACACATGGGACACCGGTTAGCATATTAGAGAAATAGCCAATATGTTAAAAGCATGTATGATCAAGGAATTTAATGTGTTAAGTACAAAATGAAATAATAACACACTGAAGGAGATGAATGTGGATGCCCCCAACGACCAAAGTATAGGAAGGGTAGTAGGTGAGCATACGTGTCGCGTGTAGGAGTCATGTATACGTGGTCACACCAAGAATGTGTGAACACACATGTTTGGATGATATATATAATGACATATAAGAAATCAATCTAACATGTGTAGTAAATTGATCATGTAAAACACTAGTAAACAAGAGTAAATGCCCCCAAGACAATGCAATATGTCATGGATGGATGGAATGGAATGCAAGATGGAATGATAGGAGCCATGTGCCCCCGAGTGAATGGACATGTATGTAATGAGTTTCATTTTTTCCCCCTCAGCAATCAAGAATGAACCGTAAACGAGAGTGCATCATCGGGAAATGGTTGAGTAGTGTTTGTTGTGTCTAGCGCGTTGTGATGAATGTGTAAGTGTGGTAATGAAATGTGACCTTTAGAAAGGATGTGCATGAACCCTATAGTCGAAGCGTATATCACGACTAAATGAATGGATGAGTGATGATTTATCCTAAGCATATATCACTATATGATGAATGAACAAGTGATGATTTAGCCCTAAGTGTATATCACTATAAAATGAGAGGATGAGGATGAGTGATGATTTAGCCCTAAGCGTATATCACTATATAATGATTGGTAAGGAGTGGTGATGTAACCTAAGGTGTATACCACTACAAGATGATATAATGGGGGTGGTGATCTATCCTAAAGCATATACCACTACAAGATAGAAAAGTGAGTGACGATTTAGCCTAAAGCGTATGTCACTAGCCTAGGAGTTGTGTAGGATGATTTTTCACATTGTGAATGTAAGGTCCATTTGATTTGTAAACCCTCGGTAGT
Organism: Taxus wallichiana var. yunnanensis; assembly: GCA_018340775.1. NCBI lineage: Eukaryota > Viridiplantae > Streptophyta > Pinopsida > Cupressales > Taxaceae > Taxus > Taxus wallichiana. The sequence continues at coordinate 361,449,122 of CM031244.1, read as the reverse complement.
CAAGTATGGACTGAGGAACTAAATTACATCATAGGGTGGTGAGTGCAGTGTGTAGAAGACAATGTAGCGTGTATAATGAGAATAAATGACCATGTGATGAATAAAATGTGTAAATGCGTGGTGTTGAAAATGCAAAGCTAGATGTGTAAGATGTATAAAATGTAATGTATAATGTGCAACGTAACATGTGTAGTAATGTAGAATGTAGGGATGAAATGTAAAGCTATACTCGGATGTAGTATGTATAGTGTGTATGAAGTAGGTATGCACAATATATGATTGGACTATGTACATAGATCGCCTAATAATGTATGTAATGTGTAGAATGACTAGAATGACTTAGGTATGATGCAAAATGCATGTAGAATAATAGTATAATGTAGACTAAGTGTAGTATGTATTGGTGTATAGCACGTAATGTGTGATGAAATGCAATGTATAATGTCTATAGTGTAGTGTGTGGGGTTTAGTGTAATAGTAATCCCTCAACAGTCAAGTGTGAATTGAAGCACAAAAGCGTATCATCGGAGTGACTTGACGGTGCTTAGGACATGTGATTGATAGATGAGAATGCAAATATTATAGATATGGTGATGACATAAGTTGGGGGAAATTAGGTGTTATGCCCCCCAAGTATATAGAAATGAATAAACTAACCAATGATAGTGAAAGATGAAGGTCCTCCACCCGATGTCTATGAGGATGAAAGCGTAGGACCATGATCTAATAGTGGTGGTATAGTAGAAAAACGTTAGGTCGGTGAATGAAGCCTATGTGCATGGGATGGATGAATATATGATGAATATGGAGGCATAATAAAATGTGCAGGATGGAGATTTACATGAGGCAGAGCACGAAGGTGATGAAAAACCATGTGGAATAAATCGACGCGATGATTGATGCCAAGATGTAGTTACTGTCCAAGGGATAGGCCTATGCCGATGTGTAGGACTAACGGCATATTTCAGTCGTGTAGACGGTTCTTGAGTAGGTGAACTAGGAGTGCACTGCACTTTGAGTAACATAGAATGAGACGTGTTAGAAGGGTTAGATGACACACAAGAAATTGCATGAGGAGATGATGAAAGTGGGGAGATGGAGGAACACCGTTAATAGAAATGACTTGTGTTTTGTGAATGAATTTAAGTCACAAGTGATTCATAGATATGATAGATTAACTAAAATGAGAATATGGAAAGGTAGTTAATCGAATAGGAGGACATAAATGCGGTAAATAATTATGCTAAGACAATATGTAAATTAATTAAATAACTGAAGTAATGTAATAAAACCCTTATATGCAAGAAATATGTAAGGAAAGAACTCGGCTAATAATTGGTATTTGTTGAAGAGTGTCGCAGAGGTAAGCTGGAGAAAACGGGAGTAGGAACAGACCGTGCAGAGGTCCTAAAAAGACTGGATCTAGGGATCACGAGTGAACTGGGGTGCTGGAATAGGACTAGACCACCCAAGGGCACTCGGTATGTAATATGTGTACCCACTGGTCTATCAAAAACTCGAAACTTGTTCTCACACGGGGTTGGCGGATGGTCCGAAACCCTCGTTGTGTGCCGCATCTACTTCATTGTCCAACATTGTATGCCGCCACTAATTCAAGTTGATTTAAAGACACGCAAAAGACCAAAAGGAAGTATCAAAACCCTAAAAATCAGAATGAATGGTTCAGACCGACCTCTCTACCACAACAGTGGGTTTACTACTTTTAATGATGCACTACATTTCAGACCTAAATGTAGTTCTAGTGTGTGCCCTCCCCCATGAAGTGTGATGCAGACTTCCTAGCTTGTGCCTTGATGATGGAGCTATGTGGATGCAAATGCAATAGATGGATGTAACTCTAGATGAGTGATAGTAGTAGATGATGTTAGGTCCCTCATTATGGTCTCATAACTTTATATTTATAGGGTTCTCTTGATCTAATTTCGTAATTAACCCGACATGGCCAACTACCAAAAATATAAGGATGAAAAATGGCTAGAAAGAGCCCAAAAGGTGGCGAGAAAGTAGAAAATGGGTCGGGCGCCCTTAGTGGGACCAGGCCGAAGGGCACCCAAGATACTACCTTTGGTACCCCATCCAAGGCTAAAATGATGGGAAAATGCCAAAACAGACTAGGCATGTAGATAAAAATGTGTGGAAATGACAAAATAAAAGTAAAATAAGATGGCCAAAAGACGGGGGTTAATTAGTACTTTCTTCACTCAAGAACCTTCTAAATAGTAGTATGAGACCAAGATAAATAAATTTCTAAAGTGCATAATTTTGTGAGTATGTTTTTCCCCCACTTTAGGTTGATGATCGAAAGCTCGGCAACATAAAGTAGATATAAGTGTGTACCTTATGTCCATAAAGAGTGAAGTAGCAACACGTCGAAGGACTAGATAAAAGCATGGAATGAAAAATAAAGATGGAGGATTGTGGAAACTAAAGATGAAAAATGTGCAAAGAAAAAGTGATGAGAGTGAACCTAGGGTGGAACGTGTGTGTAGTTGTTGTGGTGTATAGTGTACCTGCATGGTTAGTAAAGCATGTGTTGTCACAAAATGTTTTTGTTGTTGTTTCCCCCAATTTGACTACTTGTTTCTCATACGACCGGACCTACAAGGAGAAAATAATCAAGTACTCAAATATGTATGTATGTAAGTGTAAAAACATTATGTAAAATACGCATATATATGAAGGTGTAAAATACATAAATGTAAAGTACGTGAAAAGAAAAGTGTAAATGGAACATATGCACATGATCCATATCGAAAGAAACGCTATAGAAGGATATCCTATACTGCGAGTTTTGGGTGATCTCATGCCACCCTAGCTAAAGAAGTGTAGGGAGGAAATTATATGTGTCCTCCAAGCTCTAACCGCTTCTGCTGAAATGTGTGTGAAGAGATCTCTATATTGTCTGGTTTTTGGGCAATCGACGCCACTAGCTAAAGTAGTGTAGAGAGGTACACCCATTGTAACCCCCAAGCCTATAACTTCTTCCTAGAAATGATAAGGACACCATGTCATGTAAAATCCATTGTGTATGGGGTTTATATATTAGTCTGAACCCACTCGTTGTAGAAAATTGAACTGTGCCGGTGTAGAATCTTTGTGTTAGTATGTAAAACCCCCAAATGATGCCCCCTATTTGGGGGAAATTCGATATCGCTGATAGGATAATGCTGCCCCAAAAGATTACTAACCACATTCTAAACTATGTACCTCGGAAATTTCTTGGTAGAAAATGAGGCACGCACAAATAAGAAGGCTAGCCAAAGAAGAGTTTTTAAAAGCAATGCATGCATATAGAAAACATGTGTAATCTACGCAGATAATGTAGAACACACAAGAAATTGAATAATCTGCACAAAGTAAGCTGCAAACATGGGACATCACTCACGGTGTCCCAAGACACGCAAGGCCATCATGGCAGCAAACAACAAGCAAGTGTGTACACAAACATAGGGAAAATCCTGCATACAATAGAAAATAATGGCAAATAAGTATAGCAAACAAACAAGTAGTCATGAAAACATGTAATCCTTAAAACAAGTTCTACACATGGGACACCCATTAGCATGTTAGAGAAATATAGAATATGTTAAAAGCGTGTATGAGTAAGGAATGTAAGGTGTTAATTACAAAATGAAACAATAACACCGAAAGAGACGAATGTGGATTCCCTCGGTGACTAAAAGTATAGGAAGGGTAGCATGCGAACATTTGTGCCGCATGTAGGAGTCATGTATCTATGATCACACTAATGAAAAAGCATGAACGCACATGTGTGGATGATATTGATGATGACATATAAGAAATCATTCTAAAATGTGTAGTAAAGTGATCATGTAAAACACTAGTAAACAAGATTAAATGCCCCCAAGATAATGTAGTATGTTGTGGATGGATGGAATGGAATGCAAGATGGAATGATAGGAGTTGCGTGCCACCCGAGTGAATGGAAGTGTATGCAATGAGTTTCATTTTGTTTTCCCCTCAGAATTCAAGAATGAACCATAAATGAGAGTGCATCATCGGTAAATGATTCGGCGCTAGATGAACCATGGAGCACGTGATGAAAGGTTCTTAAAACAAATCCCTCAATAGTCATGTAAGAACACAAGTGCGTCATCGGGGTAAGGTGATAACAATCACCTACTAAAGACCAAGGCGGCGTGAAGCGGTGGAATCATGTGGGTTGGATGTAGTGTGATTGTATGAACCGAATGAATGTCTTATGGATCAACAATAGGATATGCAAAGGGTTGTGCAAGCCGCTATGACTCAGCTGACATGAAGTGGTGGATAGCGTGAATGTAGTGGATGTAATGGATGCAATGAATGTGATGGTGGAGGTAGTGGATGATGTGGAGGATGCACATGTGATGGTGATGAACAACCTATAAACTGAGCACCTAATGGAGAATACTCAAGTGGAGTAGGCCTTCACTTACATGGTAGAGGAGATATGGATCACTCACGAGGGCCAAAGGAGATAATACCCATATCCTCTAGTTGTTGTAATCTATCATGAAGGGCAAGACAATCATTTTCCTGATGTCCATTGATGCAATGGTAATTACAATAAGGTTGGTCACGTTGACATTGTAATTGGTGTTGTGGATGATGTTGGTTGGAGGGTAGGAGAATTAATTGCTCGTGAAGTAACACATCTTTGCACATTATGTGGTCGAGTGTGAGGAGAGAAATGTAAAGTTTCATGTGACCTATGCGAAGTGGTGGAAGTAGTAGCTTGTCGTGGAGGCGGAGAAGTATTCTTTTGTGGTAGAGTGGGTCGAGCTTGGTGGCTTCGTATGTGAGGTAAATGTGGAGCTTGTTTTGGATGTTTGACCAAAGGTGCGGGAAAAATACTAGATGAAGCAATGGCTAAAGAAACATGTGCAGGATTTAGCATGTGATGATAGAATATATTTTTCTAGGTCAATAACTTTATAACATAGGATAATGAATGACTCATGTGTATCATATTGTAATCTTTGCTTGAGTGGAGGAATTAGGCCACGAAAAAAATAAATTGCTTTTCTAAGTCAATAGGTTGGAATATGAGCTGATGTATACAAGCATTGAATCATAAGATATAATCCTTGATAGATTCAGAGGATCCCTAATGTAAAGTAGGTATGCGATCATAAGTGACTTTAGGGCCATTGTTGAGGATGAAATAATAGAGGAAAGCATCCTCCATGTCATAGAAAGTACTAATGGACCCAAAGGGGAGATGAGTGTACCATTGTAATGCGTCATCAACAAGACTATATCGAAAGGCCTTAAGTAATAATCTATCATTAGAATAAGAGGCCATAAGCAAGCGGTAATGTAGAAGATGAGCGTGAGGGTCACTAGTACCATCAAAACATGTGAAAGTAGGCATGACAAAATCTTGAGGAAATGCAGAATTATGAATCTTTTAGGGATCGGATTACCATGTAATGAATTGTTGTCAATGGTCACATAATAGGCTCTACTTTCTAAAGTGAGGGAGTGAACCTGAGATTGGAGCTGACCTACGATGTGCATGAGAGAGATAATTTCATGTGAAGGAATGGTGGAAGATAGCAACAAAGTATTAAGTGGTTATAGCTTGCCATTATGAGTAATCATAGGGATATCAAGAGGTGACAAAGGAGATTCAGATGCTAATGGCACACTAGGGGTGGGTGCCAAGGAAGCTATATTAGGTGAGATAGATGAAGTATCCATAGCTATGGTAGGACTAGCATCAGAAACAACCTTAACATATGAGGTGACCGATGGAGACACATCTATAGGAGAGGATGGACTAAGAGTTATAGATGATGTAATAATAGGAGAAGAATAAGCAACAGATGGCGGTGACTCATGCATAGTAGTAGATGCAATGTCAGGAGAAGGTAACAATGGAGTAGGAGAGTCACATTCAACAATGTAGAAAGAAGGAGAACCATGACTATCCTTTTCCTCACTAGTATCAGATAGAGCCTCAGTAGTGATAACGTTGTTAAGGAGGCTATCAATAGGATCATCAACATAATGTGAAGGAACATGCAAACTAGTAGGAGATGTAGTAGGAGAAGCAATGTCAGAAATGGTAGAGTCGTGAGAAGGATCTATATCAGTAGTTGAAGTAATAGAAGAATCATTATGGACTTGTGAATGATTTTCAATTCCTAGCAAGTAATCAATAAGAGAATCATCTAAAGTTTCTTGCGAAAGATCAGAAGGAGGATCACAAGTGACTGTATGGCATGGTGTACAATGAGTAAATGTGATAGGATCCTCAACAATGCTAATGCCTATAGGATAATCTGTAAAACTAGTAGGCACATGTTGTTGGCCATCTAAGAGTTGTTGAATATGATTGGGTGTAGCAAGCGGAGCACTATATAGAGCCTTAAGTTCAGCTATGGCAGCCTCATCATAAATAGGGTTAACACTAAAGTGAGACATGATGGGTGAAGAAGAGGAGTGATCTTTAGCCATTAGGGTTTGATTGGATCCTAGGGAAAACTATTCGAAAAGATGGGTTCACCAAAATGATTAACTAAAATGGGAATATGTGAAGGTAGTTAATCTAATAGGAGGACATAAACGCAGTAAATAACCATGATAAAAAAATGTAAATTAATTAAATAACTGAAGTAATGTAATAAAAACCTAATATGCAAGAATAAGGTACGGAAAGAACTCAACCGATAACCGGTGAGTGTCGTAGAGTATCACAGAGGTGACTAGATAAAACAGGAGTAGGAACGAGCGTGCAAAGGTCACAAAAATACTAGATCTTGGGGATCCGAGTGGACAAGGGCACCCATGAGCACTACGGTATGTAATATGGGCATCTTGGTCTATGGAAAATCTCTACAACTAGTTCTCACGGGGTTGACAAGTGGTCTGAAACCCTCGTTTTGTGTTGCATCTACTTCGTTGTCATGCATTGTATGTCTCCACTAATTCAAGCTGATGTAAAGACCTCCAAAAGACCAAAACAAAGTTTCAAAACCCTAAAAATAAAAATGCACAATGAATGGGTCGGACTAACCTCATCTACCACAACAGTGGGCTTGCTATTCTCGAAGGCGTTGCACTACATTTTGGAACCAAATGTAGTTCTAGTGTGTGTGGGTGCATGTCATTCCTAGGTGCTCTTATATCATTCGCACTTTGTGAAGTAGTGAGCAATAACTAAATGTATAAAATGTAATAGCATGTGTGCATGGAATAGAATAAAATCCCTCCCCTATGAAGTGTGATGCAAACTTCCTAGCTTGTGCCTTGATGATGGAGCTATGTGGATGAAAATTCAATAGATGGATACAACTCTAGATGAGTGATAGTAGTAGATGATGCTAGGTCCCTCATTATGGTCTCATAACTTTATATTTATAGGGTTCTCTTGATCTGATTTCGTAATTAACCCGAAATGGCCAACTAGGAAAAAGATAAGAAGAAGAAACGGCTAGAAAGAGCCCAAAAAGTGGCGGGAAAGTAGAAAAAGAATCGGGATGCCCCTGGTGGGACCAAGGCACCGACGGGTGCCCCAATACTACCATGGGTGCCTGACCCAAGGCTAAAATGATGGGAAAATGCCAAAACAAACTAGGGACGTAGATAAAAATGTGTGGAAATGACAAAATAAAAGTAAAATAAGATGGCCAAAAGATGGGGTTAATTAGTAATTTCTTCACTCAAGAACCTTCTAAATAGTAGTATGAGACTAGGATAAATAAATGTCTAAAGTAGATAATTTTTTACTACAATATCTATGTTGCATCTCATCACCACACACTCATCATAGCACACTATACACACTACATAATTTGACCATTTCCGATGACGCACTCTCATTTTTATTTGTTCTTGATCGCCGAGGGGGCATACTAAATAAACCTCACTGCATACATTTCCATTCACTCAGGGGGCACGTGGATCCTATCATCCATACTTTGCATTTCATTCCATCCATCCACGGCATACAACATTTTATGGTTGCATTTACTCTTGCTTGCATTTTCTCTCACATCTTCACTTTACTACACATGTTAGATAGATCTCTTTTATATGATTATATTTATCATACACACATGTGTGTTCACGTCCTTTTCTAGTTGTGATCGCGGGATATAAAGGGCTACTACATGCAATAGGGATGTTTGACACACTACTTTCGGGGCATCCACATTCGTACACTACAACATTTATTTTGTAGGGATATTTGCTTCCATACTTGCTTGTCACTCTTTTCTGCTATTACACTGCTATTGTTTTTTATTATTTGAGGGCCTTTCCCTTTGATGTGTATACACACTTACTTGTTTGCGGGCATGATTGCCTTAAGTGTCTTGCGACATCGTGAGTGGTGTCCCATGTTTGTAACCCACTTTTCGTGGTCTATGATTGTCTCTTTGGGTGTTTACATTGTCTACTCATGTTCTATCTTATACATTGTTTGGCTTATATGTTTTCTCTACATACATGTTTCTTCGTACTAACACTTGTTTCTCGGCCACTTGTTTGTGTGTGCCTTGGTCTTTACCAAGAACCTTTCCCTTCCCCCTATAGGGCATAGTTTCAGTTACACGTTTGGTCCTCTTTTGGGGATCCATTCTCGTATCCACGGCATCGCATGGAACCCCAAAAAGGGGGCATCATTTGGGTTTTACACATGATACTAGTCCATAGTTCGATCTACATTCATCGTCCATGCAGTTTAGTTTATAGCGAGTGGGTTCAAACCATTCTATGAACCCCATACACAACATCTTTTATAAAGCATATTGTCCTTAGCATTTTGGGGAGCAATTACAGGTTGGAGGATACAACGGACTTTCCTCCCTACACTACTTCATCCAGTGGCATCAGATTGCCCAAAAAAATAGACAAAGACAGAGATCTCTTCACCAATATCAGGGAAGCAATTACAGGTTGGAGAATAACACAGCTTTCTCCCTACACTTATTTAGCCACAGTGGCTTGAGATTACCCAAAAAAACTCGTAGTCCACCGACAGCGATTCTGAGGATATCCTTTCTACACCCTTTGTCTCATCACGGATCAGGTGCACATGTTCCTTTTTCATTGTCATTTTCGTACTATTTCTATATGTTTCTTTACATAGCATTTTTACACATATACACACATATTTCACTACTTGATTGTCTTCTCTTTAGCGAGGTTCGTCTGTGGGAAGCAAGCCGTCAACAACAACACATATGGCAAGTACATCACACATGATACTAGCCATGCATGTACACTACACACATTGGCATCTACTCACGATCTTTCATCACTCTTTTACACTTTTACATCTTTAGTCTCCACACTCCATCTTTTAGTCACTCCATGCTTTTTCTAGTCCTTGACATGTTTCTACATCACTCTACATCGCTTATCGTGTGTGCATCTCTATCTACTTTATGTTATCGAGCTTTCCACTCACCAACATAAAGTGGGGGAAAATGTAGTCACTAAATCACGCACTTGGAGTCAATATTTAGTCCCAGTCTCATATTACTATTCATATGGTTCTTGAGTGAAAAGAGTAATAATTAACCCATGTCTTTGGCCATTTTTATATCATTTGTTGCCATATTTCCAACCTTACACCTGCACTTTCCCAGTCTATTTTATCATTCGTGTTATTCCTATTTTGTTTAGGGTGCCCACCAGATGGGCGCCCCAGTGCCCCGATCCCTTCGCACTTTCCCGCCATCTTTTGGGCACTTTCGACCATTTGATCTTTTCATATTTTTGTAGTTGTCCTTTTCGGGGTTAGTTACAAAATTGGAACAAGATAACCATGTGTGTGTGTGTGTATATCTATGTGTGTGTGTGTGTGTGTGTGTGTGTGTGTGTGTGTGTGTGACCATAATGATGGACCAAGCACTAAGCATCTACTATCACCATCTAGAGTTGCATCCATCAAAGGCACTTAAAGCTACATTTTTATCCATCTAGCTCCATCAAAAGGCACACAAGGCTGGTTCATCTACATCACACTTCATAGAAGGGGATTCTATTGTTTCCATACACACATTTATTACAATCTACATTTGGTTATTTTCTCATTACTTCACAAGGTGCGTGGCATAAGAACAATCTAGGGCATGATTTGCACACACACATACACACCTAGAACTACATTGGGTCGATATGTAGTGCGGCGCTCGGTTAGTAAGTCCACCATTGTGGCCACTGACGATAGTTCGACCCCTTCATATGCATCTTTTTTTTTTAGAGTTTTGATGTTTTGTCTAGGGTTTTGCAAGTGACTCTTTATTGCATGTCTTAAAGCCAACATTCAACGCAGATTCAACGATATTAGTGTGACAAGAAGCGAACATTGGAGAATATCCGGTGACACCTTAGAGGAGGTTTTCAGGCCATTTCTATAGACTAAGGCACCCATATCTCAGAACAGGGTGCCCACGGGCACCTCTATCCCTTTCCAGGCGCCCCAGTCCAATCAAAGAACTCAAATATGTACTTTCACAAGATTTTATGTGATCTTTTCCTCCTCTTCACCTAGTTTGCACCTTGCAATGAATCTGCACCTTCGTCGAAGGAACTAAGGACTTATTAACCCTCTCTTGCATATGAGGGTTTTACATTTTATTTCTTAGATTTCCTATGTCATTTCCTTTATTTATTCAGTTGTTATTTATCGCTTTGCATAGCATTAGATTAGGCTAGGATATTCCATTTTAGTTTAATCGAGTTATTTATAAACTATAGTTTATAATTAAATAAATTAGAATATTATATATTTTAATTTATTTAATATAAACTTTAGTTTTATGGTTAAATTGGTTTTTATAAATCGGTTAGTTAATAGTTAAAGTGTTTTCGTGAAATCACACCCGTTTAAACTATTTAAATTAACCCACTAGGTCAGGGTAAAATCAATTGAATAGAATTCACGTGGGTGAATTATAATTGTGGAGAGGAGTGAGGTGAATGGAGATTATTAGTGGACTTTACATGTTTCTTGTAAATGGAATCTTACCATTTTGATCGTGATTTTTACCCTTTTGGGTTTTCCACATTAAAATGTGTGTGTCATGTGTTATTTACTTTTATTCCATTATAGTTTAATGTTATGTATTTAATTAATAGATGTAGTATTTTAATTGTTTAATATAAGTGCTCATACCTTGCATAGTGGATATGTCAACACATAAAAATATCCAAATTGAAAAAATATTGTTAGGTGGCCCGGGATGAGATCATTCAACCCATGATCATATCATTTAATTGTTTGGCACTTCTATATAGTTTTGTCTAACAATGAGGGAAAATATTGCAGAGATTTATGCATGATGATCATTATAAAAGGATTGCTTTTGATTGATACAAGAATTAATGTTAGTGGCTAAGCATTGTAATGAGGAGAGTAACGCTTGCAATAGGACTAAGGATGGGCTAGGATATAGAAATTTAGCTTAAAGTAGGTGCATAAGACATGATTAAATGGATTAAGTCAATACTAACATTATCAAGTGCTAAATACAAAGTTTGGGTATCTACATGTACCTCACCATGTACATTGTCATATTTTGGGGCCTATGTTTAAGGATTTGATGTTCTTATTTTTTGTACATGCTCCCCTAACTTGCGCCTAAGGGGATGTTAGTATAGGTAATTAGTAACATTATGTTAAAGTTTACTTAGGAATAATATGTTTATCTTACACCACAATAATTTAGCCAATTACATACCAAATAAAACACTAAAATTCAGGAATATACTAGTGTAGACACTCGAATTGATAACTTATCCTTTGGAAATGACAAGTTTCACTTCATTCTTATGGCACGGAAAATACTCACGTTCTAATCTCAATTGACATATCTTTCTCTCTCATGAGTTGCTAATATTTACACACTCGTGTGTTGTTTATCCATGCAATATTAATTATCCAAAGTACTAATATATCTTGAGGCATCTTTCCAAGGCTCGGCTCTTTCGTCACTAAATACATATTTGAGACCATACAATAATAATCCCAAGTAGTACTATAGTCCTGGGTTGGCCTTAATGGTCTCATACCTCTTCTTCTAAAAACTCTTTTTCTAATTTAAAAATAAAATATACTCATTTATTCTTCCCTTGGTTTTCCACAAATTGAATATCTAACATATGGAAGCCTATATAAGCAAGTTAATTGTAATTTAAAGCTCACTTAGCAATATCATAAGTATACATTGCAAAGATCAACACTAAAGCACTTAAGTGTCTCCAAAATATTCTTAAAGTAGCTACACATCATTTAGAACAACCACCACATAGGTCTAAAGCACTCAAACTAGGTTTAAGATTCTAGATTCCTCCATTTCCAAGCATGCAAAGGTCATAGAGCATGTCTTAGCGAGAGAAATTCACTCCAAACATTATCAAACATCTTAAAAGGACAAATGGAATGATTCGTATCATTTGAAGCACACCACATCACACTACTACCACATTGGATACATTTTATACTCTATAGTTAGCCATTATCTTTGTGTTAAGAGACGTGAAGGCAGACACATGGGGTTTTCTTATATTGCATAGACTACTTGCACCAACATTAAGATAACTACATAGGATCACTCTCCCTCAAGGTGATTTAGTGTAACACCTAGATTGGTTCAACGGGGTTGATCACGAGGATCGATTCAGCCTCACCACACACAAATTTCTCCTTTTGTTATCTCATTTCTTCATGAAGTTTATTGCATGTATTTAGGTTTCTATTTTTGTAAATCATTACAGGAGGTGCCAAACTTGTGTGATCCCTAGTGAAAATAATGACAACCATTTGTATACTAACAATGGTCAAGCAAAGGTGTAGAGCCTCACTTTGTGCATATGTCCAAAACTATGCGAGATCAGTCTAGACCAAACTATGCCACAAAAAAGTGTTGTATGGTTCCATAGAGGAGTAGTTTCTAGGAACAATTCCATGGATGAAGCATTTCTATATTCATATTAATTGTTTCATCTAGTCTACACACCCATATCACATCTACACCACTCTACACATTTAACTATTCATCCCTTCTTGTGTTTTTGCAATCATTGTATCATTTTATGAGTGTAAAGTATTAAAAGTTTTATTAAAGATTGTATTATTAATATTTATTAATTTATTTAGAGTATTTAACATGCAACATATATTTTACATTCCTAATTCTACATTCATTTAAATAAGATTTGTAAAAATATTTGGCGAACCCAACTTTTGACCTTACACAACCTTCCCCTGCCATAGGTTTTAGATTATTCAATCTCCTAACGTTTGCAATTAGTTTTACTCTTGATTTCTATCTATTATGTATGACTTAATCTAATTTTATAATCTTTCCTAGGGTTACATGTTTGGGTCTCTTCTTAGGGCTTCATTTTAGGGTCCTTTGTTGGTATGAACACCTTTCATCCATATCTCTAAATTTGTGAATTTATTTTCAATTTCCTCTAATTTTTTCTTTATTTTATAACTTAAACGAAACCCTCTTTTTATTTTTCCTAATTTTTATCAGAATTTTCATAAATGCAAAATTGTTAGCTTTTAGAAATAAGTGCATAATTTTCAAATTATACATTTATTTCAAATTCTTTAAAGGTTTTTTTCATTATATTAAGGTCATAGAATACCTCTTTTAGTTTCATAAAATTCATGTTATAGTTTTAGAAAAAGTCATTTCGATACATTGACAAATATTATTTTTTCTAAAATTCCACTTTTGGGTCATATCCTCTATGGTCTCTTCATTTTCAATCTTCCATTTGCTACATAGTGAATAATTTATTATCGAATTAGAGGCTTTGTTCTTATTTTTTTATATCATGGCTCATGATCCCGAGGCTATCGTCCATCTTTATGAGTTCATCCATACACACCCCTCACTCAAATATGACCCTCATAAGTTTTTCTACTAAATAAAGGCACCTCCTAATGCGAGCCTCCAATATGTGCACTTTGTCACTCACATGGGTTTGATTCCAAAATTCGTATCCCCTCTTTCCTCATGGCATCCCCTACTTGTGATTTAGCAGGTGTACCTAGTCTCGAGCATACACATGATATACACTCTAATGATGGTTACAATTGTGATGATTATTATAGAAATAATCTTGAAGATCTTAGGCATGATGATACTTCTTTTCCTCTTATACATACCAATGTGACAAACATTGGTAATGAGACTATCTTATTTTGAAAAAGTAAATGATACAATTTATGCAATAACAAATGATACACTTGCATGTATTTTTCTATGAATAAGGTTGCAATCAAATGTGTAGTTATACATGATGCTCTTATTTGTGATACTTCTCTAATACATGATAATGTGGAAACTACTTACACTAAACATCTTTCTCTTATTGTGATAAAACACGCTACAAATGTTTCAAATGGAATACTTTCTTCTTCTTTTCTTATTACACATGATTTACATACTATTATAGATTATGTGTTTATCGGTCCTCTAAGTGGTGTTAGACCCTTAGTTCATGATGTTATACTTTCACCTACATTTAGTGCTTCACCTCCTATGGATATACCCACTATTGTTACATCTATAGTCCCTACATATTTTAGGCCAAACCATATCCCCCTTCAAAATGTTACAATGTTTATGGATTTTACACATGTTTTTCACAAGATTAAGTCTCCATCTACTACTATGAAAAAGATACAATCTCTTATTTTGATCTTTCTTATACTATAAAGGATACACTTGGTTATTCCATGTTGGTTACAAATGGTTTGCATGATACCCTTCATGTTGATCCTAAATATAGTGCTAACCCCTTAATCCATAATGTTTGTCATTTCCCACCTCCAGGTTTCCTTTCATTCTACATCTATTGGGCCTATATATTCAAGGGAAATCAACCCCTCTCCCCCAAAATGTTACTATGTCCATTCATATGGCTTCTACTATACTTACATATGATACTTTGGTCAAGCCTATGTATGTTTCTAACACTTCCAATGATGTTATATCAAAAAAATTCTTCGCAATTAACCTTGTGTCTCTCCCTCTTTCGAGGTTGATACAAGCAAGCCTCATGACACTAAGTATTTTGCACATCTCCTATAGCTCTGGATTCATATGTTATTATTTATTACTTTGGAACTTGTTTCAATTGATTCTACTTTTGTTGATACTCTTAGCATTTATCATCTTGCTTTTTCCATATTGATTTCCAAGGGTTTATACGCTCCTATTATCCATACACATGTGAGTATTCCTTGTATGGTTGTATTTTGTTCTCATCCTACTTAGGTGGTATGCTACACATTTATTAGATCTTGAGTTCATATCAAAATATATTATTCCTAGACTACACGACACATTATAATGGCCCAAGCCTCTTATATCTATAGGGTTATCCCCTCACCCTCATGTTAAATCTCCTATTGCATATACAATGGCTCCTACATAGATTATACATTATTATTCTTCTTCTACTATGACATGATTTCGTGCTCAAGCCTTCTTCAACCTCCGGATCTATCCCGCCCTCCCGACAAGGCTCTCATCAATGTAGCTCTTGTCCTAGCTCCTTCCATGTACATAGTCAATCTCAAATTTTACAAAAACACTCAAATAATAACATAATACAAACACATCCAAATATTTTCAAAAATAATAGAAAAATCAAGACCTATACATGACTTGATTTGTTAACTTGCACTTGATATATGAGGGTTTTCATGATGGTTTGATAGCATATGTTTTTATTTACTCTTTACACACGTGTTCACATGGTATGTTAAACTTGATGCGGGACATGCACAACTTGATATGATGACATTTTTTTAATATAGTCCCTTCCCAAAGTGGCACACTAGATAAGTTCTTTTGTTTCATTGCAATTCCTTACCACTTCCTTATTATGCTCAATTACTTATATTGTGTATATTTTGTCTTTTGGACTAACATGTGTCTTGTGCAACACTAGTGTATCTTACTTAATGTGTTTTTTTACTATTGTTTGTTAAAATTAATTTCTAGATTGATTTTCTACTTTATTTCTTAATTATCTAAGCTGATTTTCTACTTTATTGCTTGATTATTTGATTGTTTCTTTTATATAACTTAAATGTCTTTATTGTCTTGTAATAATGTGGGTGTTTCATGTTTTTGGCTCTATGTCTCTATTGTATGTGTGCACTTACTTATTTGTATGTGGCATGTGTGTCTTTCTTTGAAATTATCTTACGACATTGTGGATGTCCTATATTTTTGTCTCTATGCTTTGATATGACTCTTTTACATTCTATTAATTATGTTGGTTTATTTGAATATTGCTTTGTCTTTTTGTTTGTTTCTCTAACACATGATTTCTATTATTGTTTATTGTATGTTGTTTTATTTATGCACCAAGGTCTCCACCATTTGCACTCCTTTGCGGGAAAGGATCCTACTAGTAGCTACCATGAGAGCCTTCTATGTGATCTAACACAAATTATCATATTTATTTGACATGGGTACACATAATTTATTTTAAGGCATGTGTTCAAATGCTTTATCACACATGCCTTAAAAGAGGGGCATTTATCGAGGTATACTATACATCTACAAGCTGGTATATGTAAATTATTGAACATGAATATAGATGTATGCATATTACGAGATCCTTAGAAATAGGACCAGATACATAAAAGTGACATAATTCACACTAGTACAGAACCATTCTCTAAAATATGAAACTCGTAGTACACGGTATGGCCCATACTAGATGTTGTTGTCCTTGGGAAAAATTCAACATTCTCGTAATCTTATAAGCATTTGTAGACTTTTGGTACAAATTTAGAACTAGATGACACAATTCATAATAGAATACAAAGGGCATGAGTCCTTCATTCTTTCTAACCATTACATTACTCGGATACGATTATAGATACAAGGAATGGGACTTCTTCTCCTTTGCATCATTTATCATTTACATAATCAAACTTGGTTGTTCAACACATGGTGGGGGCATGGGCCGTCTATTCTCTTTCAAATTTGTGTTATTTACAAAATTGGCCATGCATTTGTTTGCAGCGGTGTGGTCCTTGAGGTTAGAATATATTGAGGTGGCTCAAAACTTCATAGGCTATTATTCCTTTCTCTATCTCTATGTAGGAAGATATTAAGGTGGCTAGATACTTTGTACACTTCTCTTCCCTCTTAAAGGGGTTGTTTGGTACCTCACCTCTTCAATGGTAGGTTATGCATACTCAACTCCTCTCCTAGTTTGACTTCTTCTTTGGAAAAATTAGGGACTCATCACCCCTAAACATTTAACAGCCCAATACAAATCAAAATCTCCAAGCATAACAAGAATGGGATCTCCTCCCTCCATAAAGAGAACAGGTGTATTCCTTCTATGTTTTGCGTCTCTTTACTTTATTATGCAAAATTTCAAATTTTCAAAGTTACAAGAATTATTCACATTTGAGTTATAGTGTGTGTGCACAAGTATGTATGATTTTGTGTTAAGTATGTGATTTTCAATTCCACACTTAAAGGGAGAAATGTAGACACCCAAATTTGGTAATTTATCTTTTGACAATGACAAGTTTGACTTTGTTCCTATGCTAAGACAAATGCTCGCATTCTAAGCTCAATTGACATATATTTATGTCTCATGACTTGCTAATTTGTATACACTATTTTGTCTTTCAATCTATGTATCCCGAGGCATCTTTCTCGAAATCTATATTTTTGTCACTAAATGTTTGTCTAGGACCATATAAAGCATGCATAGGTTGTACTATGGTTTGGGCTAACCTATACGATCTCATACCTATTCATATAATGACTCTTTTACAAATTTAAAAACTTTATGCATCAATTTATTTTCCTAGGTTGGCCATAATGTGAATATCTAACCTATGGAAGCCTATATAAGCAAGTCAATTGTGCTTTATAACTCACCTAACATTTTAATAGGCATGCATTGAAAATGTCAACACTAAAACACTCAAGGCTCTCCTAAATTTTCTCATGATGATGAATAATGATTGGTGATTAGAAAGCGCGTCGATCAAAAATACTCACACAGTTTAATCCCGTAAATTATATTTTCCAAATCATGGATTGTGAAAACATCAAGATGCTTACTTCCTAAAGTAGTTGCACATAATTTAGAGTAGCCACCACATAGGTTTGAAGCACTCATACTGGGTTCAAGAGTCTATTTTACCTTGCATTTCTAAGAATGCATAGGTCTTATAGCCATGTCTTAACAAGAGCAAGTCGCTCCACTCATTGTCCAAGGTCTTCAAGGGACAAAGGGGATTAGTCTTAGCATTGAAAGCACACCACATCACACTACTAACGCACTTGGTACATTTTCTAATCTATAGTTAGCTCGATATATTTGTGTCAAGAGACATAAGGGCACACACAGAGGGTTGGCTTAGATTACATATACTACTTGCACCAATACTAGGAGAACTACATAATGTCCACTCTCACCCGTGGGGATGTAGTGCAATCTTTGCTGGATTGGTTCAATAGGATTTGATTGTTAGGGTCATTCCAATCTCACCCACTAATGGATTTATCCCTTTGTTATCTAATTTCTTAATGAAATTTGTAACAGAATCTAGGGTTTTTATTTATTACATATCATTACAAGTGGTGTCGAAGTTGTGCGAGTCCTAGTGAAAAATAATGACAACCATTTCTAGACCGGTGACTAGCAAGCAAAGTTGTAGAACCTCATTGTGCACAAGTCTAAAATTGCACGAGATGAGGTCCAAACTCGTACTATACCCAAAAAGGAGATATATGGTTCGTATAGGAGAAAAATATAAGAACAATGTCAAAGACGAAACATTTCTATATGCAAATTAACCTTTTCACCTAGTTTACACACCCAAATCACTTTTGTACCACTCTGCAGAACTAAGTATTCATCCCTTCTCGTGTTTTGAGAAATTGTTATATTTTTATGATAAAGTATTAAAAATATATATTCTTGATTGTATGATTAATGTTTATTAATTTATTCATAATATTCAACTGTAACATATCTTTTATATTCACAATTCCCCATTCATTTATTTAGGCTTTGTAAAAATAACTACAAATTTGTGATAAACTACTAGTGGTACTAGATTTGTTGTGCTTATTGATTACTACCAAAATATACTACCATATTTTTGGTAGTATAAACTACCAGTTGTACTAGATTTGTTGTGGTTATTGATTGGTGGTATAAACTACCAGTTGTACTAGATTTGTTGTGGTTATTGATTGGTGGTATAAACTACCACTTGTACTAGATTTGTTGTGGTTATTGATTACTACCAAACATCTGCTAGTAGATTTTGGTAGTAATCAATAACCACCACAAATCTAGTACCACTAGTAGTAAATCAAAAATTGATTTTATATGTCTCGAATTTTAGTGTTTCACAAATTGGCATCATATCACAAATTGGTGGTTATATCACAAATTAGTGTTATGTCACAAATTGGCCACACACACACATGTTATGGCCACATAAAACATTAAACAAAACAAATTGTATGCATTTATATAATTATGGGATTAAAATTTTCCTAATTCAAAAGCATAACTTTTCCAAAGAAAGAAAAAAAAAAGAAATTATATTAAAGAGAAGTTTTTGTCTAATATTTCAAAAAGAGCCTTGTATATCTAAGTCATTTTAAAGATTTCTTGTTTCATAGATTTGCATATTAGCCCTATCGGCCATTTTACAAAGGAATTTCATTTTTGAGATAAATTTGTGCAATCATCTAGCTTGTCCTCATAAGGGAGAGGTACATCTTTCAACACTTACATCACACAAACATTGATATCGTCTAGACCAAGCCTCTCTCCATGACATAAGTGAATGTATCCTTCCATTGCCATGCAATTGTTGAAGTGAATGAATCTATCAACTCAACTTGATCATTGACCATTAATTTTGTTTTTTCAAACATCGTTGCAAAAACTTTGTTTATATTAATATATTTAAAGTAAATAGTTAGTGGAAAACAAAAAACTTGCATGCTTGATATTAAGTTCAATATACTTATTATGTCATATTTCATGAAGATTTCAACTGCTTAGTTTTTTCTAGTAAACTCTAGCATGGAGTTTCTACTAAAGAGCTCTGCAAGAAATGTGTACATTTTATTATAAATTTAATAATATGGTGACATTCACATTTTGATCGAGCCAATATTTGATGAGATTCAAGTATTCAAAGCAAATTTTAATTCTATATCATTTTATCAAATCTACAAAGGAAAGAAATGTAAGCGTGAACTTTCCTTTCAACGACTGGTCTACAAATAGAAAATCAAGCTCGTAGCATAATCGAGAATTGCTTACAGCATAATTAGGCTTTGCCTCTAGCGCACACATGAGATTTGCTTGAAGCATACTCGAGAGCTTCCTCTATCATACTCGGGATCCGCTTGTAACATACTTGAGAGTTGTTGTAGCATAATTGAGAAGTTGGTGTTGAATCCAAGACAAAATCTTATGTACAAATATTTATTTTCTGAGTAAAATGTTGTGTTCATTTTCATTGCTTTTATTGCCATTCTAACAATCTACACTAGTTCTAGTTCATTTTAAAGGTTTTTACTAAAGCGGTTTGCTAGAAACATACATTTTATTACCTCAAGGTAAATGTTGAAGCAAGTTAATTCATTTTAATGGCTTCTACTAAAGAGGTTTGCAAGAAATGTACATTTATTACCTCAAGTTAAATGTTGAAGCAGTTGGCCTTTCAAACGTTGGTTTACAACTAGAGAATCAACCTTGTAGCATACTTGGGAGTTGCATCTATCATACTTGGGAGTTGCCTATAACAACTTGGGAGCCACTTATAACATACTCAAGGGGAGTTGTAGCACACTCAAGGAGCTTTTTTCTCTAAAAGGCATATCAAATACAACACCATAGTTGTGCAAAAAGATATTCACCCCCTCAAGATACACAAACACCCTAAAATAGTTATCAAACTTGATATCTCAAAAAGCTTTTGACATATGTAGCTAGAAATTAATGAAACTCTCAAAGCCTTTTGTTTCAAAGAGTGCAAAATTGATTGACTAGATCTACAATTGCATCAGTACCCCAATGTTCACAATGTTCATCAATGGTAATAAGGCACAACCGTTCCTCTCTTCACAAGGTTTCAAGAAAGGATATCCAATTAGTCTTGTAGGGAAAATGTTGTGCAAAGTATTGAACACACAAAAATTACTAGAAAGAAGAGAGGTCTACTAGCAACAATAACACGGAACAAAATAAAGTAAGTTCTAATTTTTTTGTTTTGTCATTGACGTATAGTTGTCAATCCAAATAGGTGAGTTTTCAGGAGCTACAACTGGGAGTTTTCAGGAGCTTGTTCTCCTAAAAGAAACTTGTTGTAACTAACTTGTTTTAGAGGAATTAGGTAGATGTGTTTGTGTAGATTAGTTTATTTTTAAAAGGAGACTACTAGTTGGAGGAGCATTGGACTATAGTAAAGGAATAAATGGTAGAGAAACTCTAGTTTAGGTGAGTTTTGTATTAGTTGATAGCACATTAAATTGAATATTATTATTTTTTGAGTTGTATGAGACATAACTATGTTGTGAATAGATACTATTCTTTTCCTACTATCTTTTATGCCCCTATGTAGACATGATGTAAATTTCATACAATATTTTTTCCACTAAATTAGCATAGTTGTTGTAGGTTGAATAGGTATTACGGTGGTTGGATATTGAAGTTGCGGGATTGGACTTCCAAATTAGAGTTGCGGGTCCTTAACAAAGATGTAATGAGGAGGTTAAAGGTTGTGTTCATCAATAAGATTCACATACAACATATTTGAGAGTTTTAGGTTTTGGTCCTATATTACATGAGGTGGCCATTTAATTCCCCCATAATACAATATGCAACGTAACTATGTGATGCTTTGGGAACATCCATCTATCCATATCCTCTTATGTATGGTACAACTACTTGGTATCTTGTCTCTATGAAAACATGAAACCTATGGTGCCAAGGACTACTACATTTGCTAGAAACACGATGTACCATCAATACAACAATTTTTCACCATCCATTATATTTTACTTCACATATTTATTTATGATAGCTTCATGTCACTGAATTTTTTTCTTAATGAATAGGCACACCTAGCCCTTGTTTGACATTGTGCATTTTCATGACATTGGTGATCACATGTTCATTATTATTCCTATCATCCTTGTTCCTTTTTGTTTCCTTTTGACACATCCCTTGTTTCTTTTCTATTATGGGTTGTGAAAGAAACCACTAAAATGTGAAAAATCACCTTTTTGAGCCACCATACCTACACAGATATAGTATTTTATTAGATATTGTATTTAAAATAAGAATGTATAAAACAATCACAATCTTCATGCACTTACCTTTTAGAGTCGACATTGACAATTACACTAAACGATCATAAACTTTGTGAATTTAAACCATGAACCCAAAATCGATTCTTAAACCTAGTATGAAATGATATGCTTGTTCTCAAAGAATAATGTTGCAATACAACAATCCAACAATCCATTCAGCATAAAGATATCTACATTGTTAGTTGCTATAAGAATTTTTCTTGCCACACATGTATTTTTCTTCTTGTTGGATGTCATCCAATAAAGAACACGAGGATTTAAACAAATTAATTTCTCAAATTATGTGGTTAATCGAGATGGTGTGCTTGAGTTTAGAGTTGTTTCTTGGTCTCAATGTATCCAACCCAAATCTAAAGGAAAATTGGTAATTCTAGATCCAAAAAATCAAGGCACATGTCTAGTTGCTCAATGGATTACTAGAGTCGTGAATGTTGATGAGTCATGGAAAACATTATTACAACAAAGAGTTTTCACAACTACAACAAAAGAGAAATCGCAAAAGATTAAGCAGTTGGATAAAATTCTTCTTGCATCATACTTTCAAATCAAAGCCTTTTTTCCTATTCAAACTATTTGGAAAGTTTGGCAATGTGTTTGTTAGTTCCTACAATGGAAAGAATCATCATTACAACATGGTTTCAACTTTGCTTCTTCTATTTGGTGGAATAAACATATTCAATACCAAGGTAAACCTCTTATTATCTGTTTCCTAAGGGAAACTTATTGTTTGTTTAAAAAGGGAACACAAAAGAGCGGTGATATATGAGACACCATTGCTTTGCATTGGTCTTCTTGGCAGATTATTAAAGAATAGTTTGGATTGAAAAATAAGAACAAATAGTTGCTTTTGTTTGTGCAGCCATTGGTCACTCCTAATCTACTTCACTTCTTCAAAGATTGGCTCTGGCTATCAGCTCATCACTTCTCGTTCTTCCCTTTAAAGTAGATTTACCATCATCTCCTACCAAACATGCACTTAGTTCCCCTCCTTAACATGAAATGACGATGTAATTTTAGTAATAATACTAGATCAAGCTAAGTGCTCAAAATTGCAACTCTAAAGCTAATGTTGACACAAATATTGGCATGGAAAATCCTTCATTATAAGCTACCAATTGGGGCTAGGTTGAAATGTTTGAACACTCGGCGAATCAAATGTCCATTCGGCAATTATATGAAACCATGAAACATGTGTTTTGGGAAGCAATGGTATTTGGTGTTTAGAGATTTGCCTATAATATTTGGGCATCCCTTGAGATGGAAAAAAACTTTATCTGGCACAAGTATGGAAAATAACGTTATTGTAAATTCAATTAAACATGTTATTTTAATGCATATATGGAAAATGAGATGTTCAACAATATTTTTTAACTATGACGTTTATCAGTGCAGATGTAATTACAATGCTTTACTCCAACATTATTTTCCAAATGGTGTCTTTTTCTCCCAAACTACAAGTGAAGCTAAGGAGAAATGAAAAGATGACCTTCTAGTTAGAGCAAATCAAGTTACAAATTCACCAACTCCATAGTACCTAGATAAATGATAGAACCACATCATACGTTCAAGTGATGTATTTTAATTTGTAATGTTAGGTACTTGTTTACTATTATAATTGATTAGATTTTTTAGTTGATCTCATATGCCCTTTGGCATGGCTCCAAATTGGTTGCTCTTAGTTAGTAACGACCCTCGTCTTTTTTGTTCCATGTGGGCTTGTAAACTTCTTTTTTGCAGTTGTATAAGCTGCCTCTATCCTTAGTAACTCTTTTGTTCAATACACACACACGAAAAAAAAGTATTGCAATATGAATTTTCAAAAACTTACATCTAACAAGTTTCTCAAATCTTTAGAAAACTGCACGAAGAGATTGAAATACCTTTACAATTGTTGTCAATTAACCGAAGGTACACCTTCGAACCACATATCCTGATGCAAGCAATTTCCCCATGCAAGCGTGGTCAAATTTCTTGCAATTATTGAATCCTTTTCAATTGGAGTGGAAAATATAAATCTATTTATTGGAATACCTATATCTAGAGAAAAGAAAATATAAGACTAACAATATTTGGGAGCCCTCAACAAGGGGTTTGAAAATTTCGAAGTGTGTCGGGGCTCATTTGAAATGGAATTGAAGCATAGGACAAAAGTTTTTCTTCAATCCAAGAATGAAGATCATGGTCATGCTCAATATATGTTTCTGATAGTCCCCGCACATGGAGCAGAAATGCGCACTCCAAGTACGCTCGGGGCGACCTGTGCGCATCCGTATGTGCTATTCAGCAGCTAGGACTACTGCCAAGGTGAGCTCAGGAGGACCCAATGCCCTGTATTGTTTTCTGACAAATTTGTCACCTCCTAGAAATATTCACCAATCTAAATATGCCACGTAACCATATTTCCATCTGCCAACAGTGTTTCAAAAATATTTAATATTTATTTTGTGTACTTGTATGTGAGCGCGCTTCTGTTCTATCTGTTCCATGTGCAGGAATGGGGAGTTCTGAGCGCACTTACATCACTGTGAAGTGTGCTTCACCCCTTGGAATTTTATTCCATGTGCGTGCATCTTGAGGGGGTTGAAGGAAGCGACACAGCCGGATTGTTTGACCTTGACTTCAACAGAACGTCAAGATCAGTCTAGTGAGTTGTCAGGAAATAAAATTGGAGGCAGAGAAAAAGTACTCCTTCAATTTCAAGAAAAGAGAAGATCGGCATCTATCTCTGGCCATGTTTCTAGAGGTCCATTCTCCTCTTGCAGCCGAAGGGTGGCCTGAAATACCCGTAAAGACTCCCATTAAGAAGGAACAAGAACAATAAGAAGAAGTTCATTTCCACACTCCATCTCAGTCTGGGTTTGATGATAAAACCCTTGACATTCCTCTCCCTTCTTCTAGTGACTGAAACTATAATGGATGCCAGACTGCTATCTGAATGGATTTTGAAATCTCTAAAGATCCTGTTCTTTGCAATTCACTCATAAAACTTGTAACAGGACATCAAGATGTGGAGATCTTCAAAGAAAATGCAATCATGTGCGTAAATGCTGAAAAACAACTAGTGGGAATTGATTTTCACAAAGATTTATATTTTGTTGGTGGAGATGTAATCAGAGCAGCGGAGATCGTTGTTAAAAAGGAAGTTCCATCTATCTATCAGACTGCTCGTTTTGGGGACTTCTCTTATGTAATTTGTGATCTTCCTGCCAGGAACTACTTTGTTGTAATTTTGTAAAGATAATCTTCACAACTGACCCCCAAGGATGCGTGTTTTTGATGTCTTTATACACGAAGAAAATATTCTATCTGAGCTTGACATTTATGCTTGTGTTGGTGCCAATATGCCCCTTGTTCGGATGGATGCCTCAGTAAATGTTATTGATGGAGGAAATTTAACTATAAGATTTGAAGCAATCATTGGCAGCCCCATTGTCAGCGCAATATGTATAAGAAAAACACCTCACTTTGGTGCAAAGATGAATAGACAATCACATACATTTATAGAAGAAGATTCTAGGAAAACGGATCAAGTCAATGAACTAATTGTAGGCAAAGAAGACTGTAATCAGAAGTGTAGGGGCAGAAACTGTAAATCTGCTCTGAAGTAAAAGTAAGTTTGAACAGCTTAGTCAAGATTTTGAATTAAAGAAGAAAGGGTGTCATGAGGCATGGATGTCCCTGGAAGACGCCAATCGCCAACTTGAAAAATTAAGAAATGAACTGATGCACAAGTCTATGTCGGGCTTCTTATGCAGTAGAGGGCCAAGTAAATGAGCTAAGGGATCTCCAAGAAAAGCATGGGACGGAGAAGAAATTGTGTCTCTCAAGTCCATCTATTGAATGAAAACTTCAAGATGTTGAAGAGTGGATGTGTGAAAGTATCAGAGGAGGTAAATTCCTATGCCTCTTCCTTTGCTGATATCAGTTGAATCACTTCTGCCGTGCAAGCGCTTGTTGGTCAACATGAAGAACTAAAAGTCCAGTTTATTGAACTAAAAGAAAAGTTCGTAGAAGAGTGTAAGGAACACAAATAGCTGTATAACAAACTTCTAGAGCTCAAAGAAAATATTAGTCTTCTGTAGGTGTTGCCCATTGAGTGCTGACGCGGTCGCAGCAGGAGCTGTTTCTATAACAGATTTTGAAGCTACCAAAGATGGTGAGCTCAACATACAAGCTAATGGGGCTCCTAAAAAGGTCTTCAAATTTGATTCAGTTTTTACACTACAAGACAATCAAGTGGATGTAACACTGCAACTGTCATCGTTTCAGTTTTGGATGGCTACAATGTTTGCATGTTTGCATTCGGACAAACTGGAACTGGGAAGACAGTTACAATGGAGGGAATAGAAGAAAATAATGGTGTTAACTATAAAACATTGGAGGAACTCTTCATAGTATCTAATGAAAGAAAAGGGCAATTCAAATAAGACATCTCTGTCAGCATGTTAGAAGTGTACAAGAAGCTTATTCAAGACTTGCTTGCAGCTCCTCCTCAACCAGGACAAACCATAAAGAAGTTGGAGATAAAGCAGGTAGCTGAAGGGGTTCATCATGTGCTGGAGCTTATTGAAGTACAAGTGCACAGCATGAGTGAGGTCTGGGAGGTGTTGCAAACTTGAAGTAGTGCTCGAGCTCTTGGCTTAACTAATGCTAATGAAGACAATAATCGATCGCACTGTATACTTCGTGTAATGGTTAGGGGTCATAATTTTATTAATGGCGAATGCACTAGAAGCAAGCATTGGCTAGTGGATCTTGCAGGGAGTGAGTGAGTGGCTGAAACTGATGTTGAAGGCAAACGCCTTAAAGAGGCACAGAACATCAATAAGTCACTCTCTGCACTTTGGGATGTGACAGCTGCTCTAGTGACCAAGAATAGCCATATTCCATTCAGAAACTCCAAGCTAACACGATTTCTAAAAGATTCATTAGGAGGAGACTCAAAAACTCTTATGTTTGTTCAAATCAGCCCTGCTGAAAATGATATTAGGGCAACACTCTTCTCACTCAATATTACTTCTAGAGTTTGAGGGATAGAGTTGGGCCCTGCTCCTAGAGATTGATTCTACCGAACTTTTGAAGTATAAACAAATGGTTGAAAAGGACAAACATGAAGTGAATTCGAAATATGGGTTAGTAAAGAAGATGGAAGAGACCGTACAAATTTTGGAGGCAAAGCTGAAGGGAAGAAACCAGACAAACAAGAGTCTTCAAGATAAGCTAAGAGAATTAGAAGAAGAACTTGTGAACGAGAGAAAGGCTCGCTTAACCCCAGAAGTTAAAGTCAAAGAACAACAGGCAGAAAACATCTATGAAAAGCCACCAATTACGCATTCAAGGACTGTAAATGAAGCCAATTTATTAAGTAGGGACTAAATTAATCTCTCAGATCGACACAGGTACAATACTGGGAATGCAATGGAGGGAAGTCACAGGACAGTGAGATCCCTTTCCCTCCGAGGAATTGCATGATCGATCCTTATTCCAAGGAACAAAAAGAGAATATTGTTGAACTCTGCAATAAAATTCAGAATCCTGTGCTAAGGAGAGCAGACAGAGCTTCAATATGCACAACAGGTCGAAAAACAACAATAGTTCCTTCTGCAAGATGAGTATCAATGAAGGTCTTCTGAAAACTAAAATATAGCCTATGGTGAGGAACCTCCCAACCCTCCTATCAATTTAAAAAATGAAGCTCAACTCCCCTACCTCAGTGATTGTGAATTGAATATTAATCTAAATACTTCTTTTAAAATATACAAGGCTTTGAAATACTTAATATCAACACCACAGAAAGTAGAGAATAAATTTCTTCAATTGTGAATTCTTGAGTAAATTAACAATTAACATGATAAGTTCTAGAAATAAAAATTACCAAGAAGAGTTTATGAATCTCATGTGCTACATTTGTCATCTCTGTAGTGCCATGAGAGCAATGAAGATCATATACATTTCTCATCCATTATTGGATAGGATGTCAACAGATTTGTGCATGTTACTTTCATACCTGCTTACAAAGCAAGAGGATATCAACAAGTAATTAAAAAGGCCCGAATAAGCTTGAGGTACATACATGAACTGAAATTTCAATTTTCAATACTCAGTGTTCACGACAACAGTAAAACGGTGTTTACATGGACAGTAACAGTTTCAACATGTCCATAATTTCAGCAGTGGAAATTAATTCGCCACAATTTATTCATTAAAATGGACAGATAACCTCCTCTCCGACTGAGCGCTAGTGAACCTAGCAAATGAATTCCTTCCAAGTTCACAGTAGTATATATATTCTATTATTCCATCTAAGTAAACAAAATGGATCACATATTAAATACAATTTTAAAAATAAAGTATACACTTTCAACCATGGATCACAAAAAAACTACTAGTTAAGACATCTCTAAATTCTATATTTTAAACTTAATTTCTAACTTTATTATTTTCCAAACACTCAACTTTGCTTTAGCTGAAATTGGCCTTGTTGAAAACATGCTTTCAGCTATGGATCTTATAGCTGAGAAGTATCTATTTTGTCAAAGTCAATGAGGTATTTCACCTCGCTTCATCCATTGAGAAATTGCAAGATTAGGTTGTCAATGTAAGCCTGATCTTAGTTGTGAGTAAAGCACAGGGGTCATCTTCCAAGAATTAACCTTGGCCTTTTGTGCACTGTGCATTTCAACTTGCACCACTAGAATAGAAAGCTAAACACAACATAATTTCTCTCCAATGCCCTTCTTTGTCTTTCTTGCATTCATGTTATTTGTTTCATTTTCAACTAAAGGAGCAAGAGTTGAGAACATAATGGAAACCCCAAAGACCAGGTCAATAGTTTAAACTTTTGGCCAACCTAAAAATGGAACGGGAATTGGCTGACTAAAAGTACAACAAAGGAGAGAAATCAATAATCTTCTCTTTTTGGATTGTTGCAGTCATATATCCTTTTTGCAAGAGTGGCACATAATATCTTTTGTACCACTCTCAACAATGTATAACTTAAGAAACTTGTACTTTGAGACAATCTTTGTGGACAATTTGATAGAAATGTTTGTAAATTCTCAGCTATTATTTTGTTTCCAAGTTTGTTTAAACCCAAGGACCTGTTTGTATAAGAAAAGTGAACTCCTATGGGTATCTTCGCTCCAAATTATACCATGTCCATTTCTACTCCATGCCCAATGGATGAGAAACTAGATCCTACATCCAGCCAAATAATAAAGCGATTCTTTTTAATGGATTTAATCAACTCCAAAGAATCACTGAAAAAGGAGTTTTTCCTTGATTTTTGGTAATTGTGACATATCCCAAGTCATGAGATAGCTCCACCAATGTTTTGCTATGTAGATTGATCACCTTCATTTGTGTAATAATTCCATTCTCCTTTACCTTTGTTATGTTACGAATAAAACTTAGCTTAATTCATTATTAGTTGATATTTGAATAAATGTAATAAGTTAAAGTATTTAATTTAAATACTTTAAACTTATGTCAATAGGTATTAGTTATCCTTAGTTGTTAGTTAACTAAGTGATATTGTTCTCATCCCTATGTTTGTGGAATCATGTTCTATCTTGCATATTTTGTTCCCGGATGATTTCCATGAGGGGCAATAGGGGCAGTTAGGGGCAATATGTTATTCTTGCATATTTGCTCAGATTAGATGATTTGTTTCCATATATTGTGGATGAGATAGAAGCTGTCCAATATCTATAAATATTGCAGCTCTCTCATTTGTTTGTAATGCTTGATTTTGATATTAATAAAATATACAAGCACCGTCTTATTTTTGTGCAAAGCTTCTGTGTCAAATATTGTTTTCAAGTATTCATTGTCAAGATTTGGTATCAGAGCTGGAAGAGCCTGAACCTGTGAGTGCTAGGGAGTGTAGGAAGTTTGAGGGAGGAATAAGAAGCTTGAGCTAGGAGGATCCAAAGTTGACCCCAGCCTCTTCACACAACCCTTGCTCGTACTCCACACACCAGCAACAACAAAAGAAGTACTGCAGAAAATTGCACAGGAAGTAATTTTTGAATTTATAGTTTGAATCTCACTTCTTGAATTAAAAAAATATTGTTTTTCATTCAAGAAAAATTTATATGCAATTGTTTTGGGGTTTTTTGTCTCTAAAATAAGAGACCCCCATTATCCTCTATTAATTTGTGTTTTCTTAGACCTGTCAGTGAGTTGTGGCATTGGATCAATCTCGAAATTGACGTCTCCAAGCGTCTAACCCTGTACGAACGGGAGCAGAGAGAAAAAGCGGCCAAAAGAATAGAAGCGGCGGCCAAAGGAAGAAAACAAGTGATCTTGTTTGCAAACCAACCTCCATTTGCACACCCATCCACACGCAAATCCTGCAATTCACAGAGAACAAAAAAAGAAAAAAACGTTGTTGGAGAAAAGCGAACCCTGTGAAAAACAAAGTAAAAGAAAAGATGTATAAAAGTTGATAAATTGAGGGTGGCGGAGGAAACAAGGTGACGGCAGACGAAACAAGGTGACGGAGACGAAACAATGTTGTACGCATGCATGTAAACCTTAAAGCTGTGTTTTTGTTAAAAAATCCGCTTTAAAAAATTTTCCATTTTGGACGGCGTGAAAAAAATTAGGACCAAAAATAATCATTTTTGGAAAGGGGCCGGAAAGATATTCAAATCGCAATTTAAAAAGACAACTTTCATTTGGTACCTCAAATTGAGGTGCCGTTTTTTTTAAAGTGTGTTTTTGCGAGCTCTACGTCTTGGTCCAGTTTTTAATCAGATTTGGAAAATATTTGTTTTGTAAAAATTGCAAAAATTAGTTTTTTGTATTTGAAAAGAGGCCAAAGAGTCCATTTTTTTTTTCAAATCGGCCAAGAGAGCCATTTTATTTTTGCAAATTGGCCACAGAGCCAAATTTGTAACAGGGCCAATAGTGCCAAAAATTCATTGTACACGGCCGAAAAGGAGCCCAAAATAAATAAAATAATATTTTTGGGGGGTGTGCATGCTTTAAGGGGGAAAGTGTTCAATGTTTTTCTTCTATTGTTTATCAGTCTTCACAATGGCCGCAATTACAACACCAAAATTCTTTTGCCGATTCTCAACTTTTGCGTTCTAATAATTATCCAGCATGGAAAACAAAAATTCGCGCACAACTTGATTTTGAAAATCTATGGTCTGTTGTTTCTGGTACATTAACAAGATCTACAACAGATGTTACACAACAAGCTACATTTGATCATGCAAATCAAAAGCAAAGTTAATAATCTTGTTTAGTGTTTCAGATGAGTTACAACCTCATATTCGCGAGGCCACAACAGTAAAAAAATCTTGGGAAAAGTTGAAAACGTTATATGAGTCTAAAAATAAGAACACAATATTTCATCTCCAGTCAACTATTGAACTTAAAAATGCAACCAACTGAGAAAGTTGAAATGTTTTTTAGAAGAGTAACAACTTTGCGTGCATCACTTCAAGTTTTGGAAGAAGAAGTAACTTACAAATCACTCATGGCTATAGTATTGAGAGCTCTTCCTCATAGGATTTTTGTGACTGCGTTAAACATAACCGGTTAAACAACAACTTTTGAAGAGTTCGTGAATATGCTACAACAAGAGGAAGCTATTCACTCAACTCATCGAAGGCGAAGAGCGGGCACTTGCTTCTAATCAGAAAGGAAAAAAACAGGCTAAGTCTAGTAAACAGCCTCAGAAGCAAGGTAATACTCAACAAGGCCAAAAGGACCAACAAAAATGTCTTATTTGTGGTCGAAAAGGACATGAGTTAAAGAATTGTTATTGTACAACACATTCCAACAAGGATCATCAAGTGGTAAAAAGATTAATTACCAACAAACAAAATTTGGCCAACAACAAGAGTAAACAGGGACAAAATAATCAAAAGTGGAAGAAGAAACCAACTCAACAAGGAAATGTAGCGAACAGGAAGATCAATTTGATGATGATGACTTCCTATATTTTGCATAGTCAAATGAAGTATCCAATTCTACAAATCAAATTTGGTATGTCGACTCGGGTGCAACTCGACACATGACAAGAAAGAAAGATTGGTTCTTCACAATGAGTAAAACACCCACCAAAAATCATGTCTCTTTGGGTGATGATACATCTTACAGTGTTGAAGGCATTGGTTCCATTTCACTACCACTTGGGCAACATAATTGTAAAATTACAGATGTTCTTTATGTCCCTGGTTTAACAAAAATCTGTTATCCGTGAGTCAATTATTAGATCACAATCTCAAAATTGACTTTGATTGTAAAGGTGGTAAAAAGATGTGCCTAATTCGAGATAAGTCACGAAGCTCGAAAATTGTTGCAAAAGCTTTGAATGTGGGAAGAATGTTTTAGTTGGATTTTGTTCAACAAAATGATCAAGCACTTGTAGCCAAGGATACATCATCAGCTCAACTATGGCATCGAAGACTTGGACATGTGAGTTTTGGCTATCTTGACACACTTCGTCGATACAATATGGTTAGGGGTTTGCCACTTATAAAAAGGGTACAGATAAATGTCAACATTGTTTGGCAGGAAAACAACATAGAGCACCATTCAAACATAGTACATTTCGGGCTAAGGAAAAACTTGACTTGGTGCATACCGATCTATGCGAGACTCAATGAGACCTAGCCACTCTGGGTTTCAATATTTCATGCTCTTTGTTGATTTTTCAAGAAAATGTGGATATCTTTGTCTTTCTACAAAAGACCAAGCTTTTGAAATTTTCAAGAAGTTCAAAGCCATTGTTAAAACAGAGTCTGGTAGGAAAATAAAAACACTCCACTCAGATAGAGGGGGAGAATACACCAACAATGAGTTCAATGATTTTTTGAAAACACGTGGCATTCATTGTCAAATGGCTCCTCCTCACACACCACAACAAAAGGGTGTTGTTGAAAGGCGAAATCGTACTATCATGGATATGGTGCTATGTATGGTTGATGATGCGAGTTTATCAAAAACATTTTGGGCCGAAGCAGCTAAAATGGCAATCTATTTACTAAACAGAGTTCCCATTGTAGCTCTTGATGGAGTAACACCTCAGGAAGCATGGTCAGGGCATAAGCCATCTATTTCACACCTTAAGAGTTTTTGGATGTAAAGCAAGTATGCACATTCCTAAGAAACAAAGAACTAAGCTTACTATGAAATCGAAAAACTTATCTTCTTGGGATACAGTGATGAAGCACTTGGCTATAGACTTATGGATCCAAAAACAAGAAGGGTATACACTAGTCGAGGATGTTGAGTTCTTTGAGAAGAAAGAAGCAGATGCTCCTTCCATACACTCACATGATGAAAAAATCATCCCTATAGTGAAAACAAAGGATGGTAATCACTTTGATGACAACAATGATGATGGGGAAGATAATGAAATTCAACCTCCCACAGGAACCACAAAAAGTATGCCTAAATGGTATACAAGTATGATTAGAGATGCAAAATTGGATAGTGTCCCGACACATCTACCACTGGAATGAGGACTCGCAGTATGGCTCGAAATGAGGTCAATTTGGCCTTAATGGGTAAAGTTGTTGAAACTATTGAGCCATCCACAGTTTTAGAAGCCCTACAGTCTAAACCTTGGAAAGATGCTATGGATGCAGAATATAAGTCACTTATGAAAAATAATACATGGCAACTTACAGATCTTCCACCAAAGAAAAGCCGATTGGATGCAGATGGATCTTCAAAACGAAGTACAAAGCAGACGGCAAAATTGATAAACATAAGGCTAGACTAGTTGCTAAGGGATATGCTCAAAAAGAAGGCATTGATTATGAGGAGACTTTTGCTCCCACGGCTAAGATAAAAACTTTCAGGTTAATATTTTCTCTAGCTGCACAATTTGGTTAGAAAATACACCAAATGGATGTGAAAAGTGCCTTTCTTAATGGTGATTTACAGGAAGAAGTTTACATGACTCAACTGAAGGTTTTGTCATACCAAGTAAAGAGGAAAAGGTATGTAAACTCATAAAATCACTATATGGTCTAAAACAATCTCCCAAGGCATGGTACATAAAAATCAACGAGCATCTCATTCAACATGGATTCAACAGGAGTCCATACGATCCTAATCTCTATCTCAAAAAGCAAGGGGGAGATAGTGATTGTTGTAGTATATGTCGATGATCTAGTCATCACTGGAGGATCAGTGAGGATGATTGAGTCAACAAAGAAAGATCTAACATGATCATTTGACATGACCAATCTCGGGCTTCTGCATTATTGTCTTGGACTTGAAGTTTGGCAAAGATAAAATCATATCTTTGTGTCACAATTGAAATACGCCAAGACAACACTTGAGAAATTCAATATGATGGATTGTAAGCCATTTTCCACACCTATGGAGACAAGACTTCAATTGTCTCAAACAGATCCATCACCACAAGTAAATGTAACTCTCTATCGGCAGTTGATCGGGAGTCTCATCTACTTGACTTACACTAGGCCGAATATCAGCTATGCAGTCAGCTATCTTTCACGGTTCATGCAAGAACCAAGGGTTTCTCACTGGAAAGTAACAAAGCGGCTACTGAGGGACATCAAAGGAACTATGGACTCGGTTCGGAATACAAGAAGAAGAATTTCTTCTTGACAAAATATTCAGATTCAGATCATGCAGGAAACATAGATGATAGGAAATCCACTTCAGGATTTGTATTCTTTTTGGGATCTGGACCGATATCATGGGGGAGTAAGAAGCAAACTTGTGTTTCAAGATCCTCCACAGAATTAGAATATCGTGCAGCAGGTGGAGCTATCTGTGAAGCAATATGGCTCTGACATATACTTGAAGGATTGGGAATACCACAGAAAGATCCAACTATCCTACATGTTGATAACGAAGGAGTAGTAAAACTTGTTCGAAATCCAATTTTTCATGAGCGCACCAAACACATTGAGGTGCAGGTACATTTCATTCGCGAACATGTTCAAAACAACAACATCCAACTCCAATATTGCCCAACAGATATGCAGCGTGCAGATGTCTTCACAAAGTCACTTGCTCAAGGTAAATTTGAGGGTTTTAGAGAATTTCTCTCCTGTTCACTTGAGACCATGCTGAATTAAGGGGGAATGTTAGGAATAAAACTTAGCTTAATTCATCATTAGTTGATATTTGAATAAATGTAATAAGTTAAAGTATTTAATTTAAATACTTTAAACTTATGTCAATAGGTATTAGTTATCCTTAGTTGTTAGTTAACTAAGTGATA
This sequence comes from Taxus wallichiana var. yunnanensis, assembly GCA_018340775.1. Lineage (NCBI taxonomy): Eukaryota > Viridiplantae > Streptophyta > Pinopsida > Cupressales > Taxaceae > Taxus > Taxus wallichiana. The sequence goes on along the minus strand of CM031244.1, from coordinate 361,413,506 downwards.
TTGTTCTCATCCCTATGTTTGTGGAATCATGTTTTATCGTTCATATTTTGTTCCCGGACTATTTCCATGAGGGGCAATAGGGGCAGTTAGGGGCAATATGTTATTCCTGCTTATTTGCTCAGATTAGATGATTTGTTTCCATATATTGTGGATGAGATAGAAGCTGTCCAATATCTATAAATATTGCAGCTCTCTCATTTGTTTGTAATGCTTGATTTTGATATTAATAAAATACACAAGCACCGTCTTGTTTCTGTGCAAAGCTTCTGTGTCAAATATTGTTTTCAAGTATTCATTGTCAAGATGTTACATCTCAAACTCACCTGCATCAGACTCTTGTGCCAAGTAAAAAAATGGTATGTGGGTAAAAATGCACAACGCGGATGGAAATGAAAGAGATTATGAACAAAACATAACAACATTAATGAAGCACTCTTTTTCTTGTATAAAAAGTATTCATCAAACATAAAACCATGCAGTATAAATTTATTTATTAATACAATATAAAAGGCAGTATGAGTGCATGTACCATAAGAAAACTGGCAGGGCACACTGCCTGAGTATCAACATGGCATTGACATATTATATAGATATGGACTAGAAAATAATAAGTATATTCAGCATTTAAATCAAACACACAGACACAAAGGTAAGCAGTAGCTGCCACAATCCCGACATTAGCAGGGGCTATTATAGCTATTCTCCCGCATGTCCCATTTGTCCAGCAGATTTGCAGGGGAATGCACATTAAATCTTATATTATTATCCTAGGCCTGGTCATGGTGCTCCGTATGCTTATCTCCCTCTAAAAATTACAGGAGACAGCAGGGGAATCTCATCTTTGTGCAGAGCCCGTGTCAATTGCTCTTGTAATCAAATAGGGATAGTGAACACTAGTAGTTTGGAGACCAGATATGTGATTAAGAAACAACTCTTAGAACGGTTGTGGCTACCTTTGGAGGAATCTTGCCTCTTCTTACCTTTAAAATTCCAAGCGTGATTGGAGTCGGCCTTAAAAGCAATGTGCCCGATAGTGCATGGAGTGACATCCCAATGCCCAGCAAGCTCAGGCAAGTTTTTTCAGCTATAGGGCTATTTTCTCTGTTGGTTTTCTATATGCAAGAACAAATTAAAGAGTAGAATAACTGTGTTATGCATCCAGAAAAAACCATGAATTGTAGTACTTTTCTTGTTACATGGTAAATACAGTGTTACCTAAGACTCCGGGACGGCGGGACGTGGGGACATAGTTTCCGGGATGGCAAAAAAAATCCAAAATTTCTGGACAGAGGGGGAACGGCTATTTAAGTAATATATAAAATTTAAAATATACACATAAATTTTAGAAATTTTATGAATAGCAGTCCATATTTATATATCAGTCCACCATGTGCATACAGTCCACGTCCAAACGTCCATATTAAAAACTCAGCAGCATACATATAGCTATACTAATGTTATATGTCCACATAACTTATAGTCCATATAGCTTTTAATGTATAGGCATAATATTAATATGTATGCTGCTGGTTTTCATAGTGTGTTGTGACAGTCCACCATGTGCATTTGTGCTCCAAAATTTTTGCATTCATATGTCACTCTTGATTCTTAATATGCCTTTGTAATACAATACAGTCAGGTTATGGTTAACTGGTAAATATTTTCAAAGAGAACAACAAAGAAATTAGTTTTAAAAATTAATTTTGATTAAAAAAAAGAAAAACAGACGTCCCGGGGACGTCCTAATGTCCCCAAAAAAGAGGGACGTCCCCAAAACATCCCCTGATATTTAGGGATGTCCCCCTTCTTTTTCCGCCCTTTCGGAAACGTGGGGGGACATTTCCCACATCCCACCATCCCCAAGGCATCTGGGACGTCTGGTTTTCAGGGGGCGCATCCCTGCGTAACACTGAGTAAATATAACTCTCCACAATTATAATTTGCCACATCTTAGCTATGTGTGCAAGCCCCAAATAGATCAACTTTCCAAGATATGGACTCATAGTAGAAAGGTTTAACAAGAAAAATCCCAATTCCAAGCAACCTTAGAATTGGGGTAAAACCAAAAATGTTCTTGGAAGGCTCTGTTCTATGGATGGCCAGACATTCAATACAAGGATGGCCCAGATGTTGAAGCCTTTGTCCAAGAGAAGGTCTTGATATAAAAGATAAGGGTAAAAGCATGCCTTTTAGGTTCCAAAGGGGCTTCCACAGCATTTTTCAACAGGATGTTCCCATGTTTCAGAGAAGAATGAAAAGCAAATTAACCCTGAGGCTAGAACAAAGCCAAGTTTGACAAAATTAGTCATCAATACAACCTATCGCTGAAAAGTGTAAACTCTCCTAGGGCGTGTTCACAAGGGTTGGGGATGTGCTCTATACATTTCCTAGTTCCCGATCATGGAGTATGTTAGGAGCTGCTCCCTTTTGGCCAGGGAAATTTGACATTTCTTAGAACAAAAGGGTACACATTCCTTATATCTCATGCAAGCCAAGAATGTTCAAATGTAATCTTAAATATAAAAAAATGCATAAAAGGTCACCAAACCCCCTAAACTTAACCTACAAACTGCAGTTTACCCAAAATCTTCCCATCTGATAGCATAAAAACATGATAATGAAAGAAAAGCCCAAAGTACAAATACAGTAACAGACTTAGAAGCAATCGTGAGGATATGAAGATAGATTTTAAGCTTAGAAGAAAGCACTGGCAGTAAAGGAACACAAGCAAGCACTCAGAGGAAGAAGTTTTCCACTTAAAGAAGCAAATTTATCCTCTCTTCTCCCACATTCCATATTTATTATTTTGTTTTCTTCCTTTTTATTGCCCCCTATTCAAGCATACATTAAAAAAGTTTCCAGCTGCAGATACTCTAGTCTCAAACACAGCGCCAATCTTCAACAGGAAGCAACAAACCACTGTAATTCTGATCTTGACTACTTGATATCTAAGCATGAAGATTAAATCTTAACTCCTGAATATAATCATACGCTATCTTGTTTTTGAAATTTTCACTTGTGACAAGAAAACATTTGATCCATCGCGTATAGTTTGTCTCATTTAATGTTCGCGTGTCTATTTAGCTTTACTTGATGATCATAAATACATAACAGCTAAACATTTATTGTAAATTTGGGTGATCTCAGTGCAAAATCAATTGGCTTCCATACCAAATACCCAATTTCAAATCTCCCAAAGACATGTAAACAGAATAATTAAGTAGCAAATACCCAATTTCTCTCCTAAAGACATGTTAACAGTAAAATTATTAAGTAAACTATCACATCCAATCTTAGGTGCCGCTTACCTCAGCAGACCAGGCATGCAAGCCCTCCAGTCATGGTTAAAATAAGGGCAATTCACCAAACCAACAAATACAAACTCATAACTGTTTTATTAAATTTCAATTTCTATATGTAGGAATAAATGAATAAGACTTCCCCTTTTATAATTGTTTTGTATGGTTATGCGGTTGTAACCGCTAACTAATTTTGTAACCGTCTTTGCATAATAAATACCCGGACACACAACCCATTTGAACAGTGTGCATTCCGGTTTCTCTTCATTCCATCTTTGTACATTCTATTCTTTCTTTTTCCTCTCTCCGCATATTCTAACAGTGGTATCAGAGCGTGGGGCAAGCATAGAGAGGAAGTGAGATATTTTCGTGACAGTCCCATTAGGGCACGTGAAAGAAATCAAAACTTTTCGTGAAGCTCGAAAACGAATCATAGACTTCCGCATTCATCTTTGTCATTACCAGCGATCTGAAGATAAAATAGAGGCGCAAGGGCATAACGAAGACTGAAGAAAAATCGCGGGTTTTTCATTGACGGATTTTAGAAACGACAGCATAGAAAAATCTGCAGTCGGAAATCAAGGGCGCGCCATTAGGGCACGAAAAATCACGCTGTACAGTCGCGAATCAGAAGAATACACTCGCGTTTTTTCGGAAAACTAAAAAAAAAAAAAAAAAAAAAAGTCACGAAAATACAGTCGCGAATGGCACGTTTTTCAGAAATTAACAATAGTCGCGATCTTCGCTAATATGCTGCATTTTGATCCACGGTGCTAGGGCAAAATATTTTCAAAGACACAGAAGCAAAAAGACTACCTGCGCTAGGGCACGGAACTGTGCAACTGGTATTTTATTTTATTTTATTTATTCATTGCCAAAATACGCAGTTGTATTTATTCTATTTTATTAAAATGGAAATGCCCATAGAAAAATATTCTAGTCTAAATTTTCATACATGGAGAGTGAAAATACAAATGCAACTTATGAATAAAAATTTGTGGGGCATTGTAAACGGGAAAGAGACAACACCTACCGATGCATCGAAATTGTTAGAATGGCAAAGCAGAGATGATAGAGCGAAAGCTATTATTGGCCTTGCTCTCTCTGACTCTGAACTTCATCATGTAGACCTAGACAAATCATCGAAGGAAATTTGGGATACTCTAAATAAATTATTTGGAGCGAAAGCAGTCAATGCCAAATTTTCCCTGAAACTTCAGTTATATAGGTTCAAAATGGATGACGGAGTCTCTATGTCAAGCCACATCAATAATCTAAGGTCCTTGATCAGACAACTAGCAGAAGTGAAAGCTGCAATTGAGGACGAAGATGCCAAAGCTATCCTATTAAATAGTCTGTCTTCAAAATATAGCAATGTAGTTTTTACTCTCAGTCAAATTCAATCTCAATCTCTGGATGATATGATAGCAGCTCTTCTAGCTGAGGAAAAACGAACTACAGAGGATGCAGAAGGTCATTCCCAGCAAGAAAGTGCATTCTATTCTAGAACCAGAAAATATCATAGAAGATCAGATAAGTCGGAGATTGAATGTCATTATTGTAGGAAAAGAGGTCACACAGCATGGGATTGTCGTGTTCGAGCCAATGATGTGCTCAAGGGTAAAGTCATATCAAATACAGCCAATATAGCCATGGTTGAAGACCCACCGGATGCAGAAGGTAGTGAGGACAGTGACGAATACGTGCTATAAAGATGCTCTAAACTTTGAAGGCAAGAAAGGATATAGGGTAGATGAAGCTCGGTATGGATGGTTGCTCAGATAGTTTGGGAGACTGTGGATCTTGGGAATTATACCCTCACGAGGGTCATGAGACAACTTGATGGAGCTTGTGGATGGCTCAGTATGGATGGTTGTCCAATAATTCGGGAGATCTGTGATTCGGGAGTTTGGGGAGGTGGAATCCGGGAACTCGGGAATTCAGCTCGGGAACTACACCTTTACGAAGGTTACGAAGCAGCTTGATGGAGCCCTACCTTATCATAGCATTGCTTTCAAAGTGAAAGTGTTTGAAGATAGCGTAGTTCTGTTTTGTTAGATTGTTTGTTTTTGAGTTATGTAGGGTAAGTCTTAAGAGGGGGTGTAGGAATAAATGAATAAGACTTCCCCTTTTATAATTGTTTTGTATGGTTATGTGGTTGTAACCGCTAACTAATTTTGTAACCGTCTTTGCATAATAAATACCCGGACACACAACCCATTTGAACAGTGTGCATTCCGGTTTCTCTTCATTCCATCTTTGTACATTCTATTCTTTCTTTTTCCTCTCTCCGCATATTCTAACACTATACACATTTTACGAGATAAATTCTCTATTTTCTTGTGGGAATTTAGCTCAAAGCACACCCTAAACCCTAAAATCTCCTAACAATACAATTGTTTTGATGCAACAGAAAGAGACAGTCTTGAGAATACCTAAAGCGGACTACAAATCACATAACCACATGCACAAAGAATAACAGCAAGACACAACTTAATTGTGCAGGAAGTTCAAAAACACAATTACGCGAGATCGATGTATAAATGTGTATGTATACTCATGCGAAAACACATAGATTTATAGCCATATGGATGTACACAGTGTAATTTCCATGCGTATATTGTATATACACATTATACACACACCGATGATGCTTTGGATGAAATTCAAACTAGTTAAGAGTAATCGCTTTCAAGTTTCACGTGGAAACTAAACAAACTTAGGTCTAAATTGAAAGATCCCCGAAGGGTCTCCCTTATGCTCCAATGAATTTTAAATTAAATAAAAGCAATGAATGCAGATTTATGACAAATTCCAAATGCGAGATCCGAAAAATGCGACTAGGGTTTAGGAGAGATCTTAACCTCTGCTTGCAGGGAAGCGCCTAAAGGGCCCATGTTTACGCTGAAGCGTTTAAACGCTTGAAATGTGGGGAAACGCCAAAGACGTTTCCGGAAACATTTTTGGCGTTTCCAACAATTTTTGCTTTTAAAAAATGACTTTTTTTAAAAAAATAAAAAAACCTTGCATTAAATGAACCCTAACCCTAATACAACTACCTAGACTTGCTAAACACACTTCCTAAAAGCTATATAATGACCTCTTGGGTCCATTCTAAATCACACTCTCATTTTTCTCTTGCTAAATGAGTCCTATGCATATATATTTTTTATTTTATTTTTTAATAATATATTATACGGACGTTTCCGTCGACGTTTCGTATCCAAGATTTTTTGAAAATTGTCGTTTCCGCGTTTCGTACCGTTTCGTTTCCATTTCCATTTGCTAGCAACATAGATCTTAACGCAAATGGCACCCGAAAATAGAGTTTCTGATTTCAAATGATTAACCAAATATTTATAGTGAATCATGCAAAAATGGAATTTATTGCAGCCAATGCAGCCAAAAATCATATCTGAAGTCTGATAAAAATCAGCCTGAAAACCCTCTAAAAATACTTCAGAATATGATGCAAATACAGCGATCTGTTCTATAACATTACAGAGAATATTTGTCAAATATTTTTGTGGAAAAATACCTCTGGAATCGCTGCCAAACTGTCCACAATGGATCGGCCCAGCTGCTGATCAAAAACACTGAAAAAAGGCCTTCAAACCTCTTCACACACACTTTGCTGAAATGAACCTGGAAATCTGATGAATAACGCTGGAAATTTCTGAGTGAAATCCCCTCTCAATCCCTTGGGGTTTTCATCCGCAAGAGATAAATCCACAAGGGTTTTCGTCCTTGGAATTTCTGATAAAAGCTAGAGCTCTTAACAATGCAAATATGATAATAAAAATCTGGATGCCTCCATACAAGTCAACTTGTCTATATAAAGGGAAAACAGCCCAACAACCACCTCTAACCCAGCCAATCAAATTATTTCATTCCCCTATGCCGGTCGCATTTTTCTCCTTTGGAGCTTAGTGGCACAATTTCCCATTTATGACTCCCAAAGCAAGTTGCACTTTTCCCTTTCTAATACAATTACTTTTAATTGTATTTTGATGTTGACATTTTAATTTTATTAATAAACTTTATTATTTATTATATGTGCTTTTCATAATATTATTTTTTTAAAACAATGGCACAATATAATAAAATAATAAAGCTTAGTCACCCTAGAAACCCCCTTGGCCATCGGGTAGACAAAAAGGGCCAAAGGTCTTCGTCCTAGCTTATTCGGGAAGAAGGGACATTACAGTCCTCCCTCCCCGGAGTTGCTTGCCCACAAGCAACTACAGTATTGCACAGTGCTGAAGAATAGACTCACCCTCCCAAGTGGCATCCTCCAAAGGTAAGTCTTTCCAACGAACCAGGTACTCCCGTATCACCTTGTTCCGCAATCTTCTCTCCCTCCAATCTAGAAGCTCCTCAGGAACCAAATCCAGTCTTCCCTCATCATCCAAGGGTGGTAACTCTACTGAAGAGGTCACATGCTGCCCCAATGCCTTCTTTAAGCAAGACACATGAAAAACATTGTGTATCTTACTTTCAGAAGGTAACTCCAACTCATATGCTACCTGTCCAACTCTCCTCACCACCCTGTATGGACCATAGAAACGAGGCTTAAGCTTCTCTGCTCCACTCTTCTTAAGAGTACTCTGTCTGTAAGGCTGGAGTCGTAAAAAGACCATATCTCCCACCTCAAATGATCGCTCAATCTTGTGCCTGTCTGCATACACCTTCTGCTGATTTTGGGCATGTTGCATATTATCCTTAAGGGTCTTAAGGATATCTTGGCTGTCCTGTAAGCACTCTCGAGCCTTAGGAGCTCTACTATCTCCAAACGCCATATCCACAAAGGATCTCGCGTCATAACCATACAAAGCTCGAAAAGGGTCATACCGATGGACATATGGTACGTGGTATTGTAACAATACTCACACAAATAAAGTTGCTTAACCCATGCCCTCTGCTGTCCTGAAACATAGTTGCGTAGGTACCCCTCAATCCACTTATTCACAATCTCTGTCTGCCCATCAGTCTGCGGATGATAGCTAGTACTCGGAGTCAACTCAGTGCCTGCCAACCTGAAGAGTTCCTGCCAAAATGTGCTCATAAACCTGTTGTCCCTATCGCTGACAATATTCTTCGGGAGCCCATGCAACCTGAATACCTCCCTAAAAAATAAATCAGCCACCTGTGGTGCCTTAAAACTCGTGGGAATGGCAAAGAAATGCCCATACTTAGTCAACCTATCAACTATCGCATAAATGCGATCATAGCCCCGCACTGTTGGTAGTCTGTAATGAAATCCACGGATATACTTTCCCACCTCTGCTCTGGAATAGGTAAGGGTTGTAATAAACTTGCAGGGAAAGTATGCTCGGACTTGTTTTGCTAACAAGTCACACACTCTCGAATATACTATAGAACATCCTCCTTGAGACCCTTCCAAGAGAATCTCTCTCGAACCTGCCTGTATGTCTTGAAATAACCTGGATGTCCTGCTAATGGTGCATCATGGAGTGCATGTAGAATCTTCCCTTAAGCTTAAGATTGGTGCAAATAAATTATACCCTTATAATAAATCAAATCAAAAATTACAGTAGCGCCCATCCGAATTTTGCCATCCATGATCTCACATGCCGAGGTGTTCTTGAATACTCGACCAACAATTGAGACTTCGATCTGAGAAATCTCACTCACGGAATATAGGACAGCAATATGGGGCCTCCTCGATAGTGCATCAGCCTGACATTCATTCTTCCCTTTGACATACTCGATGTCAAAATCATAGGCACTGGATCCTGTGACCCACTTCTATTGCCTCTCATTGAGTTTCTTACATTCCAAGAAGTACCTCAAAGCTGTTATGGTGGTTCTCACTACGAACTTCCCTCCCACCAAATACTATTTGAACTTCGCCAACGCATGCATGATGGCGAGCATCTCTTTGTCATAAGTGGAATCTGACCTCTCATTCTCCCTCGACTTCCTACTCTCATAGGCAATGGGATGACGGTCCTGCATCAAAAGCCGCACCAATGCACAGGCAGGAAGCATCACACTCTAAGATGAATGGCTTAGAGAAATCTGGGAGAGCAAGGACATGTGCTCATCACCACCTTGAGCTCATCAAATACCATCTGTGCCTCATCTGTCCATCTGAATTCCCCCTTGTGAGATCTGTCGATGGTGCAGCAATATCGAATAACCCCTCACAGATCTCTGATAATATCCGCATAGCCCTAGGAATCCCCATGACTACGATATGTTCCTAGGTGAAGGCCAATCCTACATGCTTTGTATCTTCTCTGATGGACCTTGACCCCATTGGCCCCGATGACATGCCCCAGATCTGATATCTCGGTAAGTCAAACTCACATTTGGACATCTTAGCAAATAGAAACTAAACCTCCATAATGCAGTACCTCATCTAAATACCTCAAATGATCCTCCCATGTCCTGCTGTAGATCAAGATATCATCAAAGAAAACTAGCACGAACTTCCTCAACTGCTTGTTGAAGAGATGGTTCATGCATGACTGGAAAGTGGCAGGTGCATTAGTGAGACCAAATGGCATCACCAAGAACTCATAATGCCCGTAGTGACATCTGAATGTTGTCTTGAGGATGTCCTCCTCTCGAACACGAATCTGATGGTATCCTGATCGAAGATCAATCTTCGAAAAGTAAATGGCCCCATGCAATTCATCCAAAAGCTCATCAATACGAGGGATGGGATACCTGTTCTTGATTGTCTTCTTGTTGAGGGCCGGTAGTCAATACACATTCTCATCGTCCGTCCTTCTTCACCAACACCACCGAAGAAGCAAATGGGCTAGAACTAGGACGGATATGCCCCATATCAAGAAGCTCCCTAATGGTCCTCTCTATCTCATCCTTAAATTTCTTAGGATGACGATAGGGTGTAGTGATCACTGGCTTGGCACCCTCCTCCAACTCTATGACATGCTCAAACCCTCTATTTGGCGGTCTTCCTGGAGGAATATCACTAAAAAACTGCCCATGCCTATCTATTATGGTCTGAATATTTGTGTCTGTTGTTGTCCACCATCTGAAGAAGATTTGGATGAAATGAAGCATTGGGCTGCCCATGCAACCTCTCCATGACTGATAATAGACTCCATCCGATGTGCTGAAACAACTCTAGGCCCACCATCTGAAAGAGCTCGTAGCACAATCTTCTTCCCATCTGCCATAAACTCTAGCTCCATCCATCTGAAATCCTGCACATATCTCCCCGGAGGTGAAGCCCTTTGAATTCCCAAAGCGCATCTATCTCTCCAAGTCCAACTATGTAAAAATAATCTATCGATGTGTAGTCTCTATTTGGATACTACGTTATGGAATCCGTCAGTGCAGCTTAGAGCAAAGCCATCTGCCACTCGTACACTGAACCCCTCAAACTCTTCAACCTGTAATCCCCGCTTCATCACAAATCCCTCATCAAGGAAATTGTGTGTAGCGCCACTATCAATCAAGCAAACAACTCGTTGGCCCTTAAGCACTCCTTTCAAACGAAAGGGATGATACCTAGGGACTCCAAAAAGTGAAGCAATAGTACCTGAGCCTGATGTATCTCCATCTCCTAGCTCTACCTGGGGCTGCTCCTCATGTGCACCATGATCATTGTCCTCTGTATCTGTATCTGCTGAAGAATCTGCCTCTACATCTGAGATAACCTCAATAAGATGCACCTTGCCTTTCCCAAGGCAGTTGTGTCCAGGCTCCCAGTGGTCCTTGCAATGGAAACAAAGCTTCTTCCTCAACTCATTCCGAGTCTCCTGATCCATCCTAGGAGGGGGAACACTCTTCTGCTGAGTAGTGGAACGTTGAATCGGCTTGGAGCTTGTGAAGGGCTTCTTACTAGGCTGGTAAGAAGTGGGAGTTGTCTCCAAATCTAATGTTGTCTGGATAGCATCATGTAATGTACTAGGCCTAAGGGCCTTGACCAACCCTCTTAACCTGTCATGCAGACCCTCAATGAAAAGCATTACCACACGTCTCTCGGGCATCTCGGGTACCATTACTGCAATCCGCTGAAATTCGTTGATGTAAGAATCAACGTGCCCACTCTGTCGTAGTTGTGCCAAATCTCTGTAATAAAGTTCCACATCTTTGCGGTCAAATCTGGCAATCAACTTCTCACTAAACTCCCTATATGACCGTAGTAGGTCATGTCTCTGTGTGATAAGCCCATGGTGCCACCAATCATATGCCACTCCCTCCAAGTGTAGAGTAGCAAATTGAATAGCCTCCTGTTCCTGCATAGGTTTGAGAGTGAGGTATGTATCAAGCTTGTGAATCCATGCCCTGGCACTAATCTTTCCACTACCATCGAAGGTGGAAAGGGTCACCTTATTGGTAACCTGCTTCAATTCTCTGTTTTGCTGGGTCCTAGGCCTCTGTGCTTGCCTAGCTCTCAAGCTCTCCCTTTTCTGCATACAATACTGGTGAAGGGGAAAGGCGTTCCGTACCTCTTCCGGTAATGCTCTCCACTCATCATGAGCTACCATTACATTATCCTGAAAGGCTATGTCTTCAAGTGGGTCCTCAACTAATGGCGGCTCCTCCCTTTGTAGGAATCTAGGCTGCATAGGTCGATCTGCAGTCCTCGTGGGTCTCCTTTCCTCTGTATATCTCCTATCACGTGGAGGGGAACCTCTCACGCTACCCACCTCTGTAGGTACCTGTTGTGCCTTATGTGGTTGCTTAGCTATGGATGCAAATCTTTCCCTTCTAACATGTCGATTTCTTGTCTATCCATAGTCAAATTCTCCATCAGTTGTCTCATGGTCTGAATCATTTCCTGATGGGAATCGATCATTCCGCTGAAAAGAACATCTGGGTCAGGTCGCTCACGTCGTGGAGGAGTGTGTGATCCCTCTCCTCTGTCCATGATTCCGGGACCACTTTCAGTATTCAGATCTGTTTGAATACGTGCCTGACTCCTTGTATAATATCTGTGTGGCCCAACTTCTTTAGGCTGCATAAAACAAAACCCTCCAGGTGGGAGGATTGATGCTCTGATACCACTGAAAGATCCCCGAAGGGTCTCCCTTATGCTCGATGAATTTTAAATTAAATAAAAACAGTAAATGCAGATTTATGACAAATTCCAAATGCAGATCTCAAAAATGCGACTAGGGTTTAGGAGAGATCTTAACGCAAATGGCACCCGAAAATAGAGTTTCTGATTTCAAATGATTAACCAAATATTTATAGACTGAATCATGCAAAAATGGAATTTATTGCAGCCAATACAGCCCAGAAAATCAGATCTGAAGTCTGCTAAAAATCTGCCTGAAAACCCTCTAAAAATACTTCAGAATATGATGCAAATACAGCGATTTGTTCTATAACATTACAGAGAATATTTGTCAAATATTTTTGTGGAAAAATACCTCTGGAATCACTGCCAAACTGTCCACAATGGATCGGCCCAGTTGCTGATCAAAAACACTGAAAAATGCCTTCAAACCTCTTCACACACACTGCTGAAATGAACTTGGAAATCTGATGAATAACGCTGGAAATTTCTGAGTGAAATCCCCTCTCAATCCCTTGGGGTTTTCGTCCGCAAGAGATAAATCCACAAGGGTTTTCGTCCTTGGAATTTCTGATAAAAGCTAGAGCTCTTAACAATGCAAAAGATGATAATAAAAATCTGGATGCCTCCATACAAGTCGACTTGTCTATATAAAGGGAAATCAGCCCAACAACCACCTCTAACCCAGCCAATCAAATTATTTCATTCCCCTATGCTGGTCGCATTTTTCTCCTTTGGGCTTAGTGGCACGATTTCCCATTTATGACTCCCAAAGCAAGTCGCACTTTTCCCTTTCTAATACAATTACTTTTAATTGTATTTTGATGTTGACATTTTAATTTATTAATAAACTTTATTATTTATTATATGTGCTTTTCATAATATTATTTTTTTAAAACAATAGCACAATATAATAAAATAATAAAGCTTAGTCACCCTAGAAACCCCCTTGGCCGTCGGGTAGACAAAAAGGGCCAAAGGTCTTCGTCCAAGCTTATTCGGAAAGAGGGGACATTACATAAATCGCCAACATTAATAGATTATGATATAGAGAATAAAATTATACATACACATCACCCAAATGCAGAAGCAGATCTATCTTTCTGGTCTCAATGGCCTTGGCAAAATATGCCCAGAAGTTAGAATAAGAGAAAATGCCCTCCTAGGTGACAAATATTTTGTTGCAATTGATTTCCCCAACATTTAGAGCCTCGGCAGGATGCTTCGAAAAGTCCTAAAGCTGCTAGGAACTGCACCCTTAATCGTGCAATCAGGACATCAATGTTTGTAAATCCACTCAATTTTGGTTCACCCATCTCAATGTTTCGAGATCAATTCCCCACCAGAGATCCTGCTCCAAGGTCTCCTCCCTGACAACCCTCTTATCTTTTAGAGATCTGCTAGTTTTTGCACCAGACATGGTAGCTAGATGTAGTAAATATAACTCTCCACAATTATAATTTGTCACATCTTAGCTATGTGTGCAAGCCCCAAATAGATCAACTTTCCAAGATACGGACTCATAGTAGAAAGGTTTAACAAGAAAAATCCCAATTCCAAGCAACCTTAGAATTGGGGTAAAACCAAAAAATGTTCTTGGAAGGCTCTGTTCTATGGATGGCCAGACATTCAATACAAGGATGGCCCAGATGTTGAAGCCTTTGTCCAAGAGAAGGTCTTGATATAAAAGATAAGGGTAAAAGCATACCTTTTGGGTTCCAAAGGGGCTTCCACAGCATATTTCAACAGGATGTTCCCATGTTTCAGAGAAGAATGAAAAGCAAATTAACTCTGAGGCTAGAACAAAGCCAAGTTTGACAAAATTAGTCATCAATACAACCTATTACTGAAAAATGTAAACTCTCCTAGGCGTGTTCACAAGGGTTGGGGATGTGCTCTATACATTTCCTAGTTCCCGATCATGGAGTATGTTAGGAGCTGCTCCCTTTTGGCCAGGGAAATTTGACATTTCTTAGAACAAAAGGGTACAAATTCCTTATATCTCATGCAAGCCAAGAATGTTCAAATGTAATCTTTAATATTAAAAAAATGCATAAAAGGTCACCAAACCCCCTAAACTTTGCCCTCTAACTGCAGTTTACCCAAAATCTTCCCATCTGATAGCATAAAAACTTGATAATGAAAGAAAAGCCCAAAGTACAAATACAGTAAGAGACTTAGAAGCAACCGTGAGGATATGAAGATAGATTTTAAGCTTAGAAGAAAGCACTGGCAGTAAAGGAACACAAGCAAGCACTCAGAGGAAGAAGTTTTCCGCTTAAAGAAGCAAATTTATCCTCTCTTCTCCCACATTCCATATTTATTATTTGGTTTTCTTCCTTTTATTGCCCCCTATTCAAGCATACATTAAAAAAGTTTCCAGCTGCAGATACTCTAGTCTCAAACACAGCTTGAGTTATACAATAATAAAGCCAATCTTCAACAGGAAGCAACAAACCACTGTAATTCTGATCTTGACTACTTGATATCTAAGCATGAAGATTAAATCTTAACTCCTGAATATAATCATACGCTATCTTGTTTTTGAAATTTTCACTTGTGGCAAGAAAACATTTGATCCGTCACGTATAGTTTGTCTCATTTGATGGTCGCGTGTCTATTTAGCTTACTTGATGATCATAAATACATAACAGCTAAACATTTATTGTAAATTTGGGTTATCTCAGTGCAAGCAGCAAAATCAATCGGCTTCCATACCAAATACCCAATTTCAAATCTCCCAAAGACATGTTAACAGAAAGATTAAGTAGCAAATACCCAATTTCTCTCCTAAAGACGTGTTAACAGTAAAATTATTAAGTAAACTATCACATCCAATCTTAGGTGCCGCTTACCTCAACAGACCAGGCATGCAAGCCCTCCAGTCATGGTTAAAATAAGGGCAATTTACCAAACCAACAAATACAAAATCATAACTGTTTAATTAAATTTCAATTTCTATACGCATTTTACAAATAAATTCTCTATTTTCTTCTGGGAATTCAGATCGAAGCACACCCTAAACCCTAAAATCTCCCTAACAATGCAATTATTTTAATGCAACAGGAAAGAGACAGTGCTGAGAATACCTAAAGCAGACTGCAAATCACATAACTTCTGTTTCAAAAACACAATTAAGCCAGATCAGATATATAAATGTGTGTATATACATATGCGAAAACACATAGATTTATAGCCATATGGATGTACACAGTGTAATTTCCATGTGTATACTGTATATACACATTATATACACACACTCGCTGGATGAAATTCAAACTAGTTAAGAGTAACTGCTTTCAAGTTTCACATGGAAACTAAACAAACTTAGGGCTAAATCGCCAACATTAATAGATTACGATATAGAGAATAAAATTATACATACACATCACCCAAATGCAGAAGCAGATCTATCTTTCTGGTCTCAATGGCCTTGGCAAAATATGCCCAGAAGCTGGAATAAGAGAAAATGCCCTCCTAGGTGACAAATATTTTGTTGCAATTGATTTCCCCAACATTTAGAGCCTCGGCAGGATGCTTCAAAAAGTCCTAAAGCTGCTAGGAACTGCATCCTTAATCGTGCAATCAGGACATCAATGTTCGTAAATCCACTCAATTTTTGTTCACCCATCTCAATGTTTCGAGATCAATTCCCCACCAGAGATCCTGCTCCAAGGTCTCCTCCTGACAACCCTCTTATCTTTTAGAGATCTGCTAGTTTTGCACCAGACATGGTAGCTAGAGTACCAATACAAGTCATGAAGGAGCCTTGCTCATAAAGCTATGGAGGAGAAAGAAAATAGAGATCTTGAGAGAGCTGTCACTAATGTTGGGTTTGGGTGAAATTAAGAAATTGAGAGGCTGCATTCTTGCTTTTGCCTTCTCTGGATCTCCACGAATCATTTGGGGTCCTTTTTCCCTTGGCAAGGACGCAAGGTATGCACTTATTGACATCAACTACTCTCTCGTCTTATCTTCGTGAGACACTTTGTTAGCCAGAGCAGATTTGGCAGCTATGGCCACCAGGGTGCTTCATTATTTCAGAGAGTTCGATAATATCCTTGCAAAATCTATCATAATCATGGTATCCAATAAGATCACGTTGAACGAGACATTTTGTCAAATAGTTCACATGTTTTTGTGTATGCTTCCACATTTTGCATTCAAGACACTTCAGCTACATCTAGCACAAATTTGCTTTCCGTTTTGCTTTGAATGTGTTTTAATGTCTTGTTGTAAAGCTTCCAATTTGACAAATGTTGAGAAGGTGTTATGGAACGTTGTTGCGTCTCGACTTACACAAGCCAATTGAATTGCTAGAAAGTCTTCAAGTGTTTTTCAATAAACTCTTTTTTTTCTTTTTCTTTTTTCTTCTTTCTTTCTTCTCTTTTTCATCACCTACAATCATTATAGTTTATAAGAGCAAATTTATTTCAATTATTTTATCGAGCGAGTTCACATGTCTTACGCATGCTTCCATATTTTGCATATATATCGATTAGGGTACTAGCAACTAAAACCTCTAACAAAAATCTCTTGTCCACTGATGTTTTGACAAGTGTCCATACCCTGTTTCAAAAGCTCCTATTTTGGCACACATTGGGAGTGATCTAGGAGGATCCCCACAACTGATCCGATCAAACAGTCTACAATTACAATGAAATTACTCGCACATCGAAGAGCTCGTCAAGAGCTTTCCAACACATTTTGAACGAGGTTAATCGACTTTGTATGTAAAAGTTATGGCACCCTAAAGCTAAAGTCGAACTAGTAAAAAAATGCACATGTACAATATTGACATCATCCTGTTGACTTGACCTATAGAGGTGGAACAATCACATCCAGGCACGTGGACCAATCCTATGCTAACACATGGCATAGAGGAGTGAATGGGTTTGTTTGGCTTTTAGCCTTCTTGGTCTTCGGTGGTCGAATGTGGGGCCAACACTATTTGTTGGTTGGGGGCCCATCAACCACTGGGGTCCTCTTTTTGTAAGGAGGGGAACCCTACCGCCTATCTTCCCTATGCTATGGAAGCATTTTTGACACATGGCATAGAGAAGCAAATGGGTTTGTTTGGCTTTTGGCCTTCGATCTTTGACGGTCGGACCGATGGGGTTATCTTTTTGTAAGGAGGGAAACTCTGTCGTTTATCTTCCTATGATATGGAAGCATTTATATATATAAAGCTGCAATATCTCTGTTTGCATATTGAATGTGGGATTATTATCCCAAAATTGCAAAGTGTGGTGCTTAAGCAACATGGCAAAGACATGTGGTGGGGTCCCAAGCCACCACGTTTCTATACGAACCTTCCTGACCTTTAACCAAGCTTAACATCCTAGTACCCAACACTCAATAACCAAGCCTTACATGGTCCTCATGACCAATTCACATGGTGTGGAGAATGTTATTTAAACCAATTATGTTTACTATCCCAACGCATGTGGGATAAACACCTTACCAAGTTGATGAGAAATTGGTTGTTAAGGCTATTTAAAGCCCTTATCATTTGATGTGTTATGAATGTGGGATTTTAATGTTGAGTTTAAAGGGTGGGGCGGGGATTTGAACCCCAATCTTGGCGCAAAAAGCTAAGCACACTTACCACTAGATGCAAGCCTAAAAACATTATAAAAAGTACATTTTATTTAAATCATAACTTTTATTAAGCTAATTAGTACTTTTCTTACTTAGGAATCATATGAATAGTAGTATGTAATCAAGACTAGATAATTACATGCTAGTAGTACATACTACTATTCATATGCTCGCTATCAAGTGCGACACACACAAGAACAACCTAGGGCACAATTCAACACACACGCACATAGAACTACATTGGGTCTGAGATATAGTGCAACTCTCTATCGTAAGTTCACCATTGTGATATTTGAGGACAATCGATCCCTCATTCGCATCTTTATTTTTAGGATTTGATGTCTCTTTAAGGGTTTTGCAGGTCATTATTTCATTGCAAGTTTCTAGCGACTTCGGCGATCATTGTGCAACCTCTGGCGACCAAAAGTGAACAATAGTGAACAAATTATGACCACCTAGAGGAGGTTTTATAAGCATTTCCATGAGACCAGGAGCCCGAAAAAAGGCTTAGGGAGCCCACATGTGCTTTTATCCTTCTCCGGTGCCTCGGCCCAAGCATGTCATCATCTTGCACACTTTTTTGAGGCTCTGTGTGACGCTTCTCCCTCTCTGTTCATCCTGGTCATCACGTGACATAGTACATGAGAAATTTGAAACAAATAAGTCATCCTACCTCTCCTTTACACTTAGGGTTTCATATATTTTGGTTTAGCTTGCTTGAATTAATTTTTTTACTTAATTGTACATTTATTTTCTTGGGTATAATAACGGTGATTAGGCATATATTTCCATATTTAGCTTAATCATTTTGGTGAACTGAACTCAATCTCAACACTCTTAAGATCTCTGCATACCTTTGTTGTTCTTATCTTCTTAGGTTTTCTTCATTATGAGTATCTTTATTAATGATTTATTGTTTATCAAACTTGAACTAAGAGATAAAATCAAAACTTTCCTAGCTACCACTTGCATTCTTGCTAATATTCACCCAGATACTGATATATCAAATGTTTGTTGACGCATTTTCTTAGCATATTGCTTTCCTTTCCAATCCTTATGTTGGTGACTAATTTTGACAATGATCCACACTTGCGTATCACGATCCACATTTACAATGTGGGTGTCAAGCGTACTTTAATTGATAATGGATCTGAACTTAATCTTTGTCCTATGTCATTCCTCAAAATGCATGGTATTTTTACACTAATGTTAGTCCATCATTTCTTTCTCTTTGTGCATATGATGGATTTGTTCATCCATGCGTAGGTCACATTACTCTGCCCATCATTGTAGGGCCAAAAACCCTTAACACTTTGCTTTCTTTGTCATTGATTTCCTAGTTTCGTATAATTGTTTACTTGGTAGGCCATGGTTTCATGCCATGTAAGCAGTTCCTTCTACCATACATCACTGTGTCAAATTCATACATAAGTGCATAGAGTATATAATTCCTAGCAATTGTAACCCATTCAAATATTGTGACAATGTGACCATGATCCCAATACTACAATTCCTACTCCACTGCATCGATACTATTAATGAACCACAACCCATGGATACTTTGGCTCATTTACCACCACTTGAAGGTGTTATTTGCATGTTAGATATCATCTCATCTATAACACTGCCTCCTCCTCCTACTACTACTTCTATGATTCTTTATCGGGGGCCTATCCAGACATTGGACGTCGTTCCATCTCCTTCATCTTCTTATGAGCAACCTCCATTAACACGACCTCCATTTACATGCACATTTTTCATGAATGACTCTTATTGGGAACACATTCCATTTGACCCTACTTGCTCAGATACTATATGCACACATGATGGGTTGGCTCGGTTAGGATTTATAATTGATGACATCTTTCCTCCACCTCATGATCATCATTTGTATCATGGATTTTTTTGCATTGTCATTGCTTATGGTCTTTAAGTCTTTTATCTCACATTCCTTCTTGCATGTGCTCCTTGGGCTTCTTCACTTACACTTAGAAATTCTTGGCTTGATTACATTGGGGGCACGTTAGATCCTGATCATATTGATATATCATTTCCCATGTCATTTGGTCACATTTTCATTTACAATGACTCATTTCTTGGCTATTCACCAAATATCACTTGCTTTGGTATGCACATGGGTGTCCATTACCTCCTTTTACTGATGAATAATATGGTATGGGCATGTATAATTTACGTCTCAATGGCTCCTTGCTTGATCAAACCAACACTATCACCTACCAAGTTTCGGATGCTTCACCATTTGATTTCGATTATGACAATGACGACCTCTTAGATGACATTACTTAATCACACTCATCATCACATACTTGGGGGACATAGCATTTATCTTATCCCCCATTTTCTAGCATCGACACATTTCTTATTCACGACTCACTTCACACACACACGACATACATTAGTATCGTCATTACCCAATGACACACTCTTGTGCTTTGGTTCACACTTGATTGTTGAGGGCATCCTATACACATGAACCTCACACACACTACACATTGCATTGCACACCATCCTCTTTCTCACACATATTCTTCACTATACAACCAACACACTTATGACACATTCTTACTCAACATATTTACAATACACTCTTCTCATGCCTATCTATTAATACAACCTCAATACAATCACACCACATACTCTTTGCGCACATTCAACACAACATATAACCCATTCGACACATTTACAACATGCTCCATACTACATCATACAACATACCTCATCTTTTTCGCATATAATCAACACAACACATACCTCCTCTACATCACATAACACATCTCCCTTGCGTACAATCAACACAAACATCTTGCATGATCTACATATCCACCACACACTACCTACAAAACACATTACATATTCGACAATACACATCACACACTCAATGTGTCTACAATCAATCCCTTCAACAAAACACTTTGTACATTCAATAACTCTTTCTTAACATACACATTACACACTAGACATTTCACACATTCATCTCCTTTTACGCAACATCTAATCTACACATTTATGACATATCTTTCTCACATCTATTTCTACGTGTTGCACTCACTACCCTATGATGCACTCTAGTTCCTGATCAATACTTGACTATCGAGGGTTTATATCTCAAATGGACATCTTCACACTCACACGTTTAATCATTCACTCACTCACACACTTATACTCTACACTTTGTGCTTTGACAATCACATCTTTCTAGTATACACATTTCAAACCATTTCCTAATGATGCACTCTCGTTTATGGTTCATTCTTGACTATTGAGGGGGCATATACAAATGAACCTCATTGCATGCGTACATATCCATTCAGGACATGTTGCTCCTATCATTCACTATGCATTCCATTTCGTCTCATCCATGGCATACTGCATATCTTGGTCGCATTTGGTCTTGTTTACATTTACTTGTCACATGTACATCTTATTACAAATGCTAGATAGATATCTTGTATTTCATTATCTTTTCCATACACACATGTGCACTCACTTTCTTTCTAGTTGTGATCACAAATTATATAGATCCATACACACAACATGGATCTTCATGCAGTTCCTATTACCGGTCCATAATGACCTAGGGGTATCCACTTTCGTACATTATAGGTGTTATTGTTTCATTTTTCTCAAAACACATTATTATTGGATTATATATGATTTGACACAATTTTTATCTCTCTAACATGTTAATCGGTGCTTCATGTACAAAATTTGTATTATAAGTCTATTTGCCACCATTTTTGTCTATTACATTGATTGTTCTTTCTTGAAATTATTTGCCACTATTTGCACACTTTTCCCTTTGTCTTGGGTGAATTGATTAACAAAAATAATAAGTTCTATGACTAAAGAGTATAGGGTACTAATGTTAATCTAATTAGGAGGAATAAATGTTGTATCAAATAAACTAAAACAATATGGAGCAATTCTAACTAATTATTCTAAGTGAAATAAAACCCTAAATATGCAAGAGAAGGGAGAGAAATGGCTTAGTTGATAAAAAAACTATCTGAGTATCATAGGTCCGATAGTGAATTCTAGAAGTAGGAATGACTACATAAAGGCCCTATAAAGGTTGGATCTCGGAGGATATAAAGGACTGGAGCACCTGGGAAGGGACTAGAGTGCCCTTAGGCTCTCCATTCCTTGATCTGGGCTTTGTAGTCCTGCAGATTTTCAAGATTTGCATTTTTTCTGCGTTAGAAAAGTGTCGCAAATATTCCTTGTTTATCACACTGGATTCACTAGATGAGTTGAATAATGACCTATAATACAAAAATAAGTATCAAACCCCAGGAAAAATAAATATGTAAAATGAATGGGTCAAACCGACCTCGATCACAAATCCAATGGACTTACCATTGAGCGTTGCACTACATTTGAGACCCGGTTGTAGTTACGGTGAATGTGTGCATGTCGTGCCCTAGGTTCTCTCATGCTAGTCACACTTTGTGAAGTAACGAGCAATAATAACTATAGAAAATGTAAATAGCATGTGTGCATGGAATATAATAGAATCCCTCCCCTATGCTGTGTGTGTGTGTGTGATGCATATCTCCTAGCCTTAATGCATGACACTATCTGGATGCAAGTGATGCAATGGATGTAACTCTAAATGGAATGATAGTTGTATATGATGCTACGACCCTCATTATGGTCTTATAACTTTATATTTATAGGGTTTTCAAGCTTAATTTTGTAAGTAATCCTAGCATGGCCGATTGGGAAAAGGATAAGGATGAAAAACAGCTATAAAGACCCCAAAAAGAAGAGGGAAAGGATGTGCATAGATCGAGGCACCCAGGGTGGGACCAGGCACCCTGATTTTGGGCTAGAATGACGGGGAAATTGTGAAATGGACGGATAAGTGCTAGAAAATATATGGGAACTACGAAATAAAATATAAAATAAAGATGGAAAAAAGGTGGGATTAATTAGTACTTTATTCACTTGATAACCTTCTAAATAGTAGTATAAAACCGAGACAAATAATGTCTAAAGTGCATAATTTTATGTCTACAATTTACTCCCACTTTACGTTGGTGAGCAAAAAGCTCGGTAACATAAAGTAGATAGAGATGCGTACCTGATATCTATGTAGAGTGTAGAAGAAGATGTGTCGATGGACTAGACTCAAGCATGGAATGACAAAAAAAGTGGAGGAGTGTGGATTCTAAATATGAAAAATGCACATAAAAAGTGATGAGAGTGAACCTAGGGCAGAACACATGTGTAGTTGCTCTTGTGTGTAGTGTACCTGCATAGTTAGTAAAGGAAAATACATGTAGCGATGTGTTTTCATTGTCATTTTGTTGTTTTTGTTGCCCCAATTTGACTGCTTGTTTCTCATCTTTGTGGACTTGTAAGGAGAAAGCGTCAAGTAATCGAATATGTATGTATGTAAAAATGTTGTGTAAAATACACATGTATATAGAAATGTGTAAAGTATGCAAATGTAAAATACGCTAGGAAAAATGTAAATTTAACATGTGCATCTTATCCATGTTCAAAGAAGGGTGTAGAAGGATATTTTTGTACCGTCATGAGTTTTTGGGCGATCTCACGTCACCTTGGCTAAAGAAGTATAGGTAGGAGATGTGTTGTATCCTCCAACTTTAACTACTCGCTGAAATGTGTGAAGAGATCTCGTATTTTCCTAGTTTTTTGGGTGATCCGACGCCACTAGACAAAGAAGTGTAGAGAGGCACACCCACTATAACCTCGAGCACGTGAATCGCTCCGTGGAATTACCAAAGGACACCATGTCCTATTAAGGCTGATGTGTATGGAATTCGTAGACTAGTTTGAACTCACTCGATGTGTGTGAACCGGTGTAAATACATTATGTTATTAGAAAACCCTCAATGATGCCCCCTCTTTGGGGGTGCATGCAACATCACTAAAAGGAGAATGCGGCCCCAAAAGAGGACCAACCACACTCTGACCTGTAGAACTCTACCCTGCAAGGGGAAAGGGAAATGCTTGGTAGATACCAAGGCATGCACAAAAGGGGATAGATAGAAAAAACAAGTGTTAGTCCAAAACACATGCATACAATAAGTGCAAAATATGTAGATAATGTAGAACTACGAAATAAAGTAGTGCAAACATGGAAGAAAACAAGCATACCACACAAAGCAGGTTTCAAACATGGGACATCACTCGTGTTGTCGTAAGACACGCAAGGCCATCATGGCTACAAACAATGACAAGTGTGTACACAAGTAAATGGCAAATCCCGCATGTAATTGCAAACAAAGAAGATAAATAGAAACAAACAAGTAGTCATGGAAACACGTAATCCTCAAAACAAGTGTTAGATAAGATGAATGTGGATGCCCCCATTGACCAAGATAGGAAGGGTAGAGGGCGAGCATCCATGTCACGTGTAGAGTCCTATATCTATGATCACACTAAAGAAAGGCATGAACACACATGTGTGTATGATAATGACATATAAGAAAGCAATCTAACACGTGTTATTTGTTAACATGTTTCCTAGCATGGTGATTTCAGATGGCCTTAGGTGGTAATAATTACCCCATTGCCGAACGACTCTTTTCCTGTTATCCGTCATCCTTCAGACCGAGAGAAGTACGAGATGCTTCATGATCTAGAACTTTGTGCAATTCAGGCCGCACCCTTTGATCATCTAAAATCCATTTTTGCATCAACTCGATGTATTGAAGAATTAACTAAGGCATTTTGGGACACGTATTATGAGGCTCAAAGGCTCCAAGAAGACCTTACACAATATGAGCATAACTACGAAGTGGTTTAGACACACCAAATAATTACCACACCGCATCAGAGTTCGACACCAATAGTTACATAAACATCCCTGACACCGATACCACACTTGCACATCTCTATGACACTCAAAAAGAAGTGTCATACTTCTTTGTAGAGGATTTCATTTCAGATCCCAAGCCTTATTTCACTGAGGAGGAGGACCTAGTTGGTTCTGTAGGGTCCAACTTCTCTGAAAATTTGTATACGGATCAAGAATCGATCTTTGGTTCTAAGCTTGTCATTAACCTTCTTATGTATATGTCCACCTAAATAAGTGACATCAGTTGGTCATATTTTCCACTTTATCATATTGTATTGCAACATTATTATTATCAATAAAAAACTTAATTGTTCTTGAGTAGGTTGATATTTGTCTAAGGAATTCTTTGGGCTTCTGGGGAGTGGCTTTTGCCAGACAACCTGCCCTCTTATTTTACTAACACTATCTTTTTTATGTGCTTTGATTTGTAGGCTTGGTTGCGTGAAAAGGAAGCCTTGTTCATTCTCTTATGGAGCGCAAACACCATCGTACACCCTACGGGTATCCCGAAACGACGCCATACTGAGGTTGAGTTAGGTTATTACCCTCTTGAGAAACCAAGTAAAACCCAAGGTAAAATTGTGCTTGACATTAAGCTAATATGCAAGAAGATAATGTAGACTGTGAAAAGTGGGTTTCAAATATGGGACACCACTCACGATGTCACAAGATAAGCAAGTCCATAGTAGCAAAAATTAATCAGAGAACAAGCAAGACATAGGGAAAAGCACAGTAAATAATGGAAAACAATGATAGATAGGAGAAAGTAGTGTAAGAAACAACCATGTAAGAAAATAGACATGCAATAAAAATGCTACACATGAAGCACCCATTAGCATGTTATAAAGACAAAAATTATGTCAAGGCATCTATAATCCAATATAGTAATGTGCTATGAAAAATGAAACGATAACACATGTAGTGTATGAAAGTAGATGCCCCCATGAGCCATTATAGGGCTGGTAAGAGGTACTACACGAAACATCCATGTTGTGTGTATCGTTCTGTAGAATCTAGGATCACAACTAGGAAGCAAGTGAATGCACATGTGTATATGTAAAAAGATAATGACATACAAGCTATATATCTATCATGTGCAATAAAGCATACATGTAACAAGTAAATATAAGCCAGACTAAGTATGACCAAGATATACAACATGATGTGGAGTGTAGATGGAATGGAATGCAAAGTGAGTGTGATAGGGGCCATATCCTTTGAGAGAGTGCGTGATCCAGCAAAGAATTCTAGTGGCGCAACTTCCAGAGACCATAACTTTTGCACCGTAGCTCCGATTGACTCCGTTCAAAAGGCAACGGAAAGCTTGGAATGTGTAGAATGTGATGAGAAGGTGTGAACTTTGTTCGGAAATGTTTGACCCCCGAAATCCGCGTTTAAGGGGCCCAAATTGTGATTTTTGTACTGCTGTCTAAAAATAGTAAATTCTAAAAATAGTATGTTTCGCAAAATTAGTGCACATGTAAGTCTTGGAAGATGAAACACCTCGTCTCCCTCGAGACTGGTGACCTTCCACATCTTTCTAGGTGTCCTTTCATATTTATAAAGTATTATAAATACATATGTAACCGGAAGAAGAGATAGACATCTCTTGGCAGAGATAATTGATGTATTTCGAAGTCTTTGAGTAATTTACATCTCTTTTCAGAGATAGTTGTTTTGCAATTCATTTGGCACATTTGTTAATCTGTTCCTTAAGTCTGAAACCCCTCGGTTTTGGATCAGTGCGGATGTGTATGCATGAGGTGAGGTTCATTTATATATGCCAATCAAGAATGAACTATAGAACAAGAGTGCATCATCATGAAATGGTTTGAATTGTGAGTAGTAGCAAGATGTGATCATCAAAGCGCAAAGCGTAGAGTGTAAGCATGGTGAGTGAGTAAGTGAATGCGTGAGTGTGATGAGGTCCATTTGAGATATAGACCCTCAGAATTTGAGTATGGACCGTGGAACTAGAGTGCGTGATAGGGGAGTGTGTCATATTGAATATGTGAGAAATATGTGTGTTGTGTTGTTTACGCATGAGAGAAATATGTTGTGAATGTGTTGCTTGTGTAGTATGGTGTCAAGTTGTATTGAATGTTGTCGAAAGAGATTGATTGTGGGCATGTGAAAATGTTGAGTAGGTAGTGTGTTGTGAATATGTAGATTGTGTAAGATGTTTGTGTTTATTACGCGAGAAAGGTGTGTCACGTGATGTAAGAGATGTATTTTGTAAAAGTGTTGAGTGTGTAGTATGTTGTAGATATGTCAAGTGTGTTGTATGTTGAGTATGCACGTAAAGTATGTGTTGTTATTGCGTGGATTTTGTATTGATAGATATGCGTGAGAAGTATATATTGTGAATGTGTCAAGTGTGTAGTGTGCAGTGTGTGAGGTTCATGTATATAGGATGCCCTCAACAGTCAAGTGTGAACCAAAGCACAAGAGTGCGTCATTGGGTAATGATGATACAAATGTATCATATGGTTTGTAATGAAGCATAGGATATTTTTGACATTTAAGTGTGGAGTACCAATTGCATGAGATGATATAAACATTTGATAGCAATGCGAGGGGAAAGAAGCTATGATGCCCCCAAGTATGTAAGTGATGGAGATCTAGTCAATGATGCTAAGTGGATCAATGTAAGTAGTTTCCTTGACAAAATTGATTAGATGTTGAAGTGGTGATGGTGAAGAGGCCTTGAGCGCTGAAAGTTGAAGGAAGCCATCTAAATTTTGTTGGTCTTGCACAGTGGTGGTTACTTATTTGGAATTGGTAACACCATAGAAGACTTGAGAGGTGGACGAGTTATACCGATATTTAGAGGAGGTTTCTTAGTTTGACTCGGTAATGTTGTAGATGACTTAGTAGGAGGAGGTGATGGAAGATGAACCTTGAGAGGTAATTTATTATTTAGAATGAGTTGAATAGGTGGAACTTGAGTAACTGAAGAAGGAAAATGAGAAGTGATAACATGATGCTCATTAGACATAGACGAATTAGATTTAGGAACCCATTTGGATGTAATCGGTGACGACAATGTAAAAAAATGTCGTGCAACAAATGAGATAAAACCACGACACTCGGGATGCTTGATTCTTCATTGTAAAGCATAGCAACTATTGTCATTATGTCCTTTGATTTGATTATAAGAAAAAATTGGAGACCTTGATGTTTGATTAGCGAGATAAAAAGGATAACAACGAGTATTTGGAAACTAATCGATTGATGAATGGTGAGCTATGGAAGAATATCTTGTTGCTTACCATTTAAATCAAACTTTAGAGGTGTGGGGAGCGGTAAGACTTGGGGTTCACTGATATGAGCATATGTAGAAGACATAGAATGAATATGTGAATAAGAACTAGTGTGAGCTTGAGAATCATCCTTAAGATGTTGGATTTCAGATTTAAAAGATGTAATCGTGGATTCCGTAACCTGAATTTTTCTCAAAATAAATAATGCAAATATTGAATTGAGTCCAACACGGGTTGATTAGATGGAGAATCATAAATACTAGGGTCATCGGATAGATGATAAAACATAACACTTACTTAATGTTACACCATATGTAATGCCCCGTTTTTACACACACAAAAACAACAGTAATTATACCAGGATATTTTATTTTTTTTGACTTACATTGCTCACTACACAACACAACAAGGGCTCCAAATATAGAATACTCAAGGATGCATACGACACTTACAAGTCATCGACTCACATAGACACATGACAACACCATAGACATGTCGATGCCACACTTTTCCCAATAAATGAATACTAGCAATGACCCAACCACAAGAAAAGGACTCAAGGATGGGAAAACCCACAACACATCTTTTCTTTAATTGCATCTTAGTTACGATTAACATTCCAAGAACATTATTGTGCAAGGATAATTTTCTCTTTTTCCACCTATAGATTCTTAAGTTCATTCCACGGTTAAATTATAGTTTGACCATTTTAAGTTGGCTTCTTATCCTTTACAAAAATTTCCATAACTTACATACTTATTTGGCATAATTCAAATGCATATAAAGTACTTAATTATCTTGTTCTTATATTAAGAATATTCCTCTCGAACATTTATTCAATGTCTACCTTTTACCCTTACAACTCAAGTGAATGTGACTTGATGTCCAGAACGCAATATTAGGATTTAAGGGAGATTTAGATACAAGATAGCTTTTTCCCAAAAACATTCTTCGATCACGGTATAGTTATTTCCCTACACTAGTTATTCTAGTTCAATGACTTGTGGAATTCCATTTTGATTTATATATATATATATATCCTTTATTTTCTCAAAGTTTGATCACACCAAGGCAATTCATATTTTTTTGAAACACATGAAAATATTTAATTGAGTTATAAGGACTCCAAGAATGGCATTATTCCTAACCTCAAATCTCATTTTTACTCTTATATGCTTTACTTTTACATCGCATTATGGTCTCATTATTAGCATTGTCTTGTAAAAGGAGTTACAGAAGTATTGTCTAACATCTTGAAGACGTATATGATTAGAAACCTTGAAGCTACATACGAACCCCAAGTTAACCTCCTAATCAACTGAGGTTTGGTTTAATTCCAATTGCACCTAATGATCTACCCCTCAACTATATATGAGTTTAAGGTGAGAGGACATATTTATGCTAAACCACCTTCAAGAAAAGACCAAGGTGTTATGTTGATAGAAACCAAGGTAACACATTTAGCTGAGTGGAGCTAAGGAGTTCATTAACAAGAGTTTAAGACCTAGAACAACTAATTCACAACCTCCATCTATGTCATCTGGATCCAACAGGGATTTCATTCACCGATGAAGTTAATTTCTAGATCTTATCTCGCAAGACTTGACAATCCAAAAGGATACTAAGGGAGTACTAGCTCTACTTACCCCACAGATGGTAAGGTTACATTGAATAGTCGTTGCTTCAAACAAGGACTCATACGATGACTTCCAAGGCGGTCTCCACCACTCAAACATGGTGTCGGAACTGAAGAGAGGACATTATCCTCGCGGTTACCAACACTAGAAGGAAACCACATACTCCGGATAAAGTTGGACCATGTCATTTCTAAAATATGGGTTCACGACAAGGTCGCTAAACATGACGACTATGATGGTAAACTCCAACTAGGGGTTTTATTTACCTAAACTAGGAGGTTCCATCGAGTGTAGAGTTTAAGTTCATTCTATGGTTTCCAATGTCTTCTATGGTAAAAGTATCACACAAGAAGACATGTTATGTTCCGATATTATACAAAGGGTTGAGTGTTTTGATTAAATCTCTTTATTACATTTACAAAGTAAGAATGCACAAGATGATTCATTAATCATTTATTGAACACTGAATATGCACTACAAGATATTACTTCAAATTCATTTACCTTATATATATATATATATATATATATATATATAAAACATTTTTTCCATACGTACTATGAATCAAATTGAACCTATGATTAAATACACATTTCCTAGATATCCCTAAAAACTAGCATCTCATACATATCAGCAAATTATCAAATATAACCTTTTGTAACATGAGACTACATTATACATATATTCATTTAAAAATGAACTATATAAATTACAATGATAATTAATGAATTACACATCACCTTTTCGCCATCATTCTTGCATCCTGCAAAACCACGTGAGCATGAAATCAATGATAAATCGTTGGCATGGCATCCACCCTAATCTAACATAATTAACATTTTTCAGTTTCCCATTTACATATAATAATAATTACAATTTGCAATAAAAAAAAGGTTTAGAGACATGTATTCATTACATTTCATTTCACTTCATTTCGTAACCTAGGAGAGAGAAAGAGAAGGGAAGAGAGAGAAAACACCATTTTTCCAAAGTTCTATTTCAAACAACAAGTTACACTATAGAGTTTTAAACAATTATTTACATGTGTTAAAAGTTTCCACGGTGGTTTGGCAACCCGACGAGGGTCCCATAACTTTCTATTTTTACATTTCTTGCTGCTACAAAAACGTTTAAAATGGGCTCGGAGGCTAAGAAACCACTTTCAAACGTGGTCTTCCGATGAGAAAACACACCACAATTAAATTTATACATGTCCACATATATACCAAGAGTTCATAAAGAACCGATAGAATTTAGAATTTGGGCTAGCGACGATTTATGTTTGGTGGCTAGTTTTCGGGGCCTTTGGTCATAATTGTCCCCAGTTGCAAATGAACAAAATTTTGTTCGAGGGCTTAGAAAACCACGTTCAAAACTGACGTTCGATGGATGAATGCACAAAGATAAACTTCCTACAAGTTCCCCTATATAAGGAGAATTCGAGTTAAGGGATGAGAACTAGAAAACATTTTCAAACGGCGACAAGTTTTTTGGAGTGATAAGTATTAATTGGTCTAGTTTGACATCACAAACTACGATCGAGGACTACAAAATGGCTTTCCCAAACTATACGAGAAAAGTGTTTTGCCCTAAACTAAATGTTCTATGTAATTTTCTAGTAAAAACACTAAAGGTTAGTGAAGACAGATAATAATTTCTCTATCCGGGTTTGAAACGACGGTTGTTCAAAACGAAAGCCAACTTTATAGATTTATAGTAGCTTCTTACAACTACAAAGCGGTGTAACATTGCTCCCGTATGGCATCAAAAATATTACAAATGTTCATTGGGAGTCAAACCAAAGGTTAAGGTGACTCCTCACATAACAGTAGTACACGAATGAAGCTTAACATCCCATTTTCGGAGTTACGAAGGGTACTTAACGAGTCTCCGAAAAATGTAAAATTATCTATTTAAACAGGGAGATGGTCAACATTTTTACTGGGAAGTCAATTTCATCTGGTCGATAAAAATAATATTGAGGTGATCTAGTTGGGTAGGAAGTTTTCTAAATCACCTCAAAATGAGGGTTGAAGTTCATGGTTTAATACAATAGGGTTATTTTGATTTCGTGAGTTACGACACAACATTTTTTTGTTTTGCAACAAGTTAATATAAAAAAATTAAATGTATTATAATCCTAATATTTTAAAATTATATTAAGTTGTAAATGATAAACTAAAGTACTAGAGTTATGAAAGATAAGGGAGATGAACCATGCCTGGAGGAACGAAGCTTCGGTCGAAACCACGAGATTCGGTTCAGCATCTCCCTTAAGCATTTTGTCGAACAGATCATGAGCATCCGCAATTTTACCATTTCACTTTTTCTCGAAATCCTCAAGCTTTCCCAATGAACCCATTTTGCACCGAACCAACAATAAAACCACAAGTTTAAATGGTGTTGGATAATAAAGTTTGTAGCT
Source organism: Taxus wallichiana var. yunnanensis (assembly GCA_018340775.1). Lineage (NCBI taxonomy): Eukaryota > Viridiplantae > Streptophyta > Pinopsida > Cupressales > Taxaceae > Taxus > Taxus wallichiana. The sequence goes on along the minus strand of CM031244.1, from coordinate 361,381,409 downwards.
CCCTCAAGATAGCCAACATGACTAAGAAATCCATACACACTCGCAGACAGTCTTATTGCAGGCACAATACAACAAGAGTTGGTCATGCAAATACTAGAAATCCCTCCATTGGAACTACAAGATTCTGTCTAATACAAGAGAATAATCTTACATGTTTGGGTATATTCCATATGACCACATCTCCCGAGGCATTTGTTAGATAGATCACGCATCCAGCTAGGCATCCAAAATGGCAAATACCTTCCATTGCAAATCCCAAGGCAACCGCATCAGAGAGGGGGTGAGCTAAAAGAGGCTCCCAACACAATCCTAAAGATCCCATTTGACACAAACACAAGCTCCCAGTTTACTCATCCACGTTAGCCAGGGAAACTTGCAATACAATATCTGATAAAATTCCTCTATCTGGCGTAGGCTAGGAAGTTGGAAAAGGGAAGGAGGCTCTACACCTACAAATGCATTTTCTTGAAAGTTACTAATGCCTTTTGAAAGGACAGAAACACAGTTTTCTAAATTTTCTACAATTGGTGCAGCTCACGACGCCACAATGTTTTCAGGCATTTATTCGAACAACTCACATGCCAAGCACATGCTTCCACATTTTGCATTCACGTATACCAGATCCTATTCAAATACAACATCTGACAAATCTCCTTGCAGAACGTCCATACTCTGCTATAGAGCTCAGATTTTGGCACTGGCTGGGAATACGTGGCAAAGGTGAACTGATCAAGGTTGGAGGCTTGTATGTTGCCAAAAGGAAATGGTGCACCTGTTGTAAGGAACCCATAACTTTTGTGTTCTACCATAGTTGAAACTATCCAATACTGCTAAAAATACAACGCAATGCCATAGGTTTCGGCGTGATTAAAGACTTTCCAACAAAGTCCAATCTACTATGAATCCGAACCAAGACAATCCACGCGGCCAACATAAACATGGTGTTTCATCCTCCCCAAAACGTGAGCCAAGATGCAAAAATGAAAACCAAAAACAAGAAACTAGTTAGTGAGACAAGCATCCGTACGCACCCACTTGTTAGATAAAACACCAATCTCACAAAGGAATCCAATGTTGAAAGGAGTAGGAATAAAACATGTGCCCATGTGACAGAGAATAAGGGTAAGTGTCGGTGGTTGGGTGAGAAGAATTCATTATTTAATTTAAAAGTCCCCACAATGATTCGCCATTCAAGGCCCATCTCTTTCCTCCCATTTGCCCCACGCATTACCATTTTTTTAAATTTTTGGTCATGATTTTGTCGCCCACTACATTTACCTCCCCTTAAAGAGCATCATCCTCGATGCGACATAACACCAAAGCTTAGAGGATACATAGGAAAGAATCTAATAATGACACATGTTGTGTATCAAAACAACTGGTTAGTACAACATGACCACAAGGAAGAAAACTAATTTTGGCAATATCTTAAATTATAATGTTCTGTGAAGATTGGTAGTTCTAGTTTACCATATTACTTTTTTATATTTTCTTTTACATTATTTCTCATCTCAAGATTATAATAATCATTGTTTATAAATCTTCAATTGTCTTATGTTTGTGGGTGCCCAACAGTAACTAACATCAAGATGTCACACAAAACTTAACACAACACAAACAACCCACGAGACATCTTGCTACATACTTTCATGATTGTATCACATCACAAGACCGTTAATTCCACCATGGGATGACAACAAGTAGTCTACATAGCAAAGAATTTCCAACAATTATGTCATAGACATAGATCCAGTACACACATGTGACTGAAAAACAAAATCATCACACTGATACATATACAACGAGTATCACAAGACCCAAAAATCCATGACTATACCAACATAGTGCCAAGACAATATCCAATAGTCCATACCAACCAAGGGAAGAGTCAAGCCTCAAACATAACAAGGTGTCAAAAAGACTCACAAGGGTACACATAACTCACTATACCAACTCCACACATCACAAAATATCAAGAAATAACTCCATATATCTCCTGAAGCATCATAAAACAACTCCATATACCTCCCAAAGCATCACCAAACAACTCCATATACCTCCCAAAGAGAAAGAATCACAGTGATAAAACCAAGCCGGGTCACTCAACCATAGAGCCCCATCAAGAATATCAGGTCACTCAACCATAGAGTTCCATAAAGAATATCGGGTAACTCAACCATAGAGCCCCATCTAGAATATCAGGTCACTCAAGCATAGAGTGCCATAAATAATATCAGGTCTCTCAATCATAGAGGCCCATCTCCTTTCTCCATTTAAATGAGGCCAGGTCACCCTATGGCCCTAGGCACATAGAGCCCCGTCACCCCCACCCAAGTGGTGTAATAACTCATGGTTCAAAACTACCTACAGTTATGCTATGACCTCCTTGGGGTGTACCCCATACTGATGAAATGGGCCCATAGGTTCCACCACCCCATGATGAATCCCATGACCCTATTCCAAAACATTATGACATTAGAAACAACATAAAAATCCATTCAAATGCCAAGTGGCAACAATTATAAGCCTTGGGCTAGGCTAAAAAACTTTTAAATATGAAAAGAAAGTTTAAAACCTAGAAAAACAAATGACTAATTAGCCATGGTTAGTGTAAAATCCGAATGCTAATGCAACAACCAAATAAAGTCCCAAAATATAAGAACATGTCAATCAGGAAAACAAATGGTTCTAACAAGAAAAGAGATGATGATAAATTTACGAATAAAATACATATTGAGAAATAGCACATTACAATCACTATGTGGCCTCATACCGCCACCAAAGGGGTACTCATCGAGTTGTTGGCACTTAGACATCGAGCCTTAGCTCGTAAAAATATACATGTAACTAGAAATGAGTATATCAAATAATGTAACTGTCATCATCTATGCCTAAATCATCCCTCCAAACTCCCACAAGGATCAACATAGTCAAAATTACATAGGATTGTTCAATGAACAATCCAATAGGAAAGAGCATGGAACTCTAGTTGCATAAGTTGAGCCTAAGGTGGTGCACCCACAATATACTGAGCAAGCTTGAAGTATACTAAATAGATAAAAGTGGGTTTTCAGTCTATATAAGACTCCACTTCCTCACTCGTACTCGGCTCAAGATTATGAAAACCTGGTCCACGCCTCCTCTCTCCACACATACACTCTTGACAATTTCTCCCCTTAGGGTTGTCTAGTGTAAGGTTCACAACATACACATAACTACATCACTAACACAATGGTGATTCACACAAATTAACCATAGTGTCTTACGCATGGTATTTATATGGGGTATAACACAATCATTACTTTCATGGGTTATAATACATCACATTACCACATTCTACAACCAAAGTGCAATCACTATATAATAGGGATCATATGCTCACTATATGCCCCTAAATCATGACATAAATCATCACATATTACACAAATCATACGTATGATGACAAACGCAATGTCTAACATTACAACATATAATCAATTGCAATACAACATGTGATACACACGATTCATAACAACACGGTGACAACATCACAATATGATCCAATTCACTTTACACCAATCTTGTCATACAACATATCAACACACCTACATATCACAAAATGCCATAATGCCCCAACACTCCGTAATCAACAATAACATTTTTTTCACACACAATAAGGTGGTTTATCACCCATGAATTCCTCATTGAATCAACAAAAAAGAGAGTGAATACTCTCATCACAAGTACATCAACATGATAACAAATACGCACTAAGTGACATGCACCACATGTGCTTCCATAAGGTCACAATTACAACATTGTTCACATTACAACATATATCACATTACTCTTCCAATATCCACCACCATCATGCAAAATCATCACAACTCCAATCCATCCCAGAGGTTCGAGAGTATGAACCTCACTCTGATACCAAATGTAACGCCCATTTTTACACACACAAAAACAACAATAATTATACCAGGATAAATTTTTTTTTGACTTACATTGCTCACTACACAACACAACAAGGGCTCCAAATATAGAATACTCAAGGATGCATAAAACACTTACAAGTCATCGACTCACATAGACACATGACAACACCATATACATGTTGATGCCACACTTTTCCCAATAAATGAATAATAGCAATGACCCAACCACAAGAAAAGGACTCAAGGATGGGTAAACCCACAACACAAATTTTCTTTAATTGCATCTTAGTTACGATTAACATTCCAAGAACATTATTGTGCAAGGATAATTTTCTTGTTTGTCCACCTACAGATTCTTAAGTTCATTCCACGGTTAAATTATAGTTTGACCATTTTAAGTTGGCTTCTTATCCTTTACAAAAAAATTCATAACTTACATACTTATTTGGCATAATTCAAATGCATATAAAGTACTTAATTATCTTGTTCTTATATTAAGAATATTCTTCTCGAACATTTATTCAATGTCTACCTTTTACCCTTACAACTCAAGTGAATGTGACTTGATGTCCAGAATGCAATATTAGGATTTAAGGGAGATTTAGATACAAGATAGCTTTTTCCCAAAACATTCTTCGATCACGGTATAGTTATTTCCCTACAATAGTTATTCTAGTTCAATGACTTGTGGAATTCCATTTTGATTTATATATATACATATATCCTTTGTTTTCTCGAAGTTTGATCACACCAAGGCAATTCATATTTTTTTGAAACACATGAAACTATTTAATTGAGTTATAAGGACTCAAGAATGGCATTATTCCTAACCTCAAATCTCATTTTTACTCTTATATGCTTTACTTTTACATCGCATTATGGTCTCATTATTAGCATTGTCTTGTAAAAGGAGTTACATAAGTATTGTTTAACATCTTGAAGAAGTATATGATTAGAAACCTTGAAGCTACATACGAACCCCAAGTTAACCTCCTAATCAACCGAGGTTTGGTTTAATTCCAATTGCACTTAATGATCTACCCCAACTATATATGAGTTTAAGGTGAGAGGACATATTTATACTAAACCACCTTCAAGAAAAGACCAAGGTGTTATGTTGATAGAAACCAAGGTAAGACATTAATGAGGAGCTAAGGAGTTCATTAACAAGAGTTTAAGACCTAGAACAACTAATTCACAACCTCCATCTATGTCGTCTGGATCCAACAGGGATTTCATTCGGCGATGAAGTTAATTTCTAGATCTTATCTTGTAAGACCTGACAATCCAAAAGGATACTAAGGGAGTACTAGCTCTACTTACCCCACAAATGGTAAGGTTACACTAAATAGTCGTTGCTTCGAACAAGGACTCATACAGGATGAATTCAGGCGGTCTCACCACTCAAACATGGTGTCGGGCGAAGAGAGGACATTCTCCTCACGGTTACCAACACTAGAAGGAAACCACATACTCCGGATAAAGTTGGACCATGTCATTTCTAAAATATGGGTTCACGACAAGGTCGCTAAACATGATGACTATGACGGTAAACTCCAACTAGGGGTTTTATTTACCTAAACTAGGAGGTTCCATCGAGTGCAGAGTTTAAGTTCATTCTATGGTTTCCAATGTCTTCTATAGTAAAAGTATCACACAAGAAGAGATGTTATGTTCCGTTATTATACAAGGGTTGAGTGTTTTGATTAAATCTCTTTACTACATTTACAAAGTAAGAATGCACAAGATGATTCATTAATCATTTATTGAACACTGAATATGCACTACAAGATATTACTTCAAATTTATTTACCTTATATATATATATCAAACATTTTTTCCATACGTACTATGAATCAAATTGAACCTATGATTAAATACACATTTCCTAGATCTCCTAAAAACTAGCATCTCATACATATCAACAAATTTTCAAATATAACCTTCTGTAACATGAGACTACATTATACATATATTCATTTAACAATGAACTATATAAATTACAATGATAATTAATGAATTACACATCACCTTTTCGCCATCATTCTTGCATCCTGCAAAACCACGTGAGCATGAAATCAATGATAAATCGTTGGCATGGCATCCACCCTAATCTAACATAATTAACATTTTTCAGTTTCCCATTTACATATAATAATAATTACAATTTGCAATCGAAAGAAAATGTTTAGAGACATGTATTCATTACATTTCATTTCACTTCATTTCGTAACCCAAGAGAGAGAAAGAGAAGGGAAGAGAGAGAAAACACCATTTTGTCCAAAGTTCTATTTCAAACAACAAGTTACACTATAGAGTTTTTAAACAATTATTTACATGTGTCAAAAGTTTCCACGGTGGTTTGGCAACCCGACGAGGGTCCCACAACTTTCTATTTTTACATTTTCTTGCTAACTACAAAAATGTTCAAAATGGGCTCGGAGGCTAAGAAACCACTTTCAAACGTGGTCTTCGATGAGAAAACACACCACAATTAAATTTATACTTATCCACTTATATACCATGATGTCATAGCAATTGACAAAATTTAGAGCTAGTGAACGGTTTACGTTTGGCGGCTAGTTTTTCGAGGCCACTGGTCGTAATTGTCCTAGTTGCAAATGAAAAAATTTAGCTCGAGGGCTTAGAAAACCATGTCCAAAACTGATGTTCGATGGATAAATGCGCAACGAGAAACTTCCTACAAGTTCCCCTATATAAGGAGAATTCATCAAAGTCGATGGGAATGAGAACTAGAAAACCATTTTCAAATGGTGACAAGTTTTCTGGAGTGACAAGTCATAATTGGTCCAGTTTGATCTCGTCAAATTGTGACCAAAGGCCTATAAAATGGATGTGCCAAACTATACAGAAAAGTGTTTTTCCTTAAACTAAATGTTTTATGTAATTGTCTAGTAAAAACACTAAAGGTTAGCGAAGACAAATAATAATTTCTCTATCCAGGTTTCAAATGATGGTTTAAAATGAAAGCCAACTTTATAGTTTTAGTAGCTTCTTACAACTACAAAACGGTGTAACATTGCTCCTAAAGTATGGCATCAAAAATATTACAAATGTTCATTCGGGGTCATACCAAAGGTTAAGGTGACTCCTCACATAACCAGGTACATGAATGAAGCTTAACATCCCATTTTAGAGTTATGAAGGGTACTTAACGAGTCTTTGAAAAATGCAAAATTATCTATTTAAATAGGGAGATGGTCAACATTTTTACTAGGAAGTCAATTTCATCTGGTCGATAAAAACAATATTGAGGCGATCTAGTTGGATAGGAAGTTTTCTAAATCACCTCAGAATGAGGGTTGAAGTTCATGGTTTAATATAATAGGGTTATTTTGATTTCATGAGTTACGACATGACATTTTTTTGTTTTCCAACAAGTTAATATAAAACAATTAAATGTATTATAATCCTAATATTTTAAAATTATATTAAGTTGCAAATGAAAAACTAAAGTACGAGAGTTATGAAAGATAAAGGGAGATGAACCATGCTTGGGAACAAAGCCGGTCGAAACCGCAGGATTTAGTTCAACATCTCCCTTAAGCATTTTGTCGAACAGATCATGAGCATCCACAATTTTACCATTTCACCTTTTCTTGAAATCCTCAAGCTTTCCCAATGAACCCATTTTGCACCGAACCAACAATAAAATCACAAGTTTAAATGGTGTTAGACAATAAAGTTTACAGCTCCCTCAAGATAGCCAACATGACTAAGAAATCCATACACACCCACAGACAGTCTTATTGCAGGCACAATACAACAAGAGTTGGTCATGCAAATACTAGAAATCCCTCCATTGGAACTATAAGATTCCGTCTAATACAAGAGAATAATCTTACATGTTTAGGTATACTCCATATGACTACATCTCCCGAGGCATTTGTTAGATAGATCACGCATCCAGCTAGGCATCCAAAATGGAAAATACCTTCCACTATAAATCCTGGGAACCCACGTCAAGCAAAGGGGGAGCTAAAAGAGGCTCCCAACACAATCCTAAAGATCCCATTTGACACGACAAGCTCCCGGTTTACTCATCCACGTTAATGTGGAAACTTACAATACAATATCGATAAAATTCCTCTATCTCGCGCGAGTTAGGAAGTTGGAAAAGGTCGGGAGGCTCTACACCTGCAAATCCATTTGCTTGAAAGTTACTAATGCCTTTTGAAAGGACAGAAATGTAGTTTTCTAAATTTCCTACAGTTGGTGCATCCCACGACGCCACAATGTTTTTCAGTTTTTTATTTGAACAGTTCTCATGCCAAGTGCATGCTTCCACATTTTGCATTCACATATACTGAGATCATATTCAAATACAACATCGAAAAATATCCTTGCAGAATGTCCATACTGTTATATAGCTCGATTTTGGCACCTGGTTGGGAATACGTGGCAAAGGTGAACTGATCAGAGTTGGAGGCTTGTATGTTTCCAAAAGGAAATGGTGCGCTGTTGTGAGGAACCCATAACTTTTGTGTTCTGCCATAGCTGAAACTATCCAATACTACTAAAAATACAACGCTGCCACATGTTTCAACGTGATTAGAGACTTTCCAACAAAGTCCAATCTGCTGTGAATCCAAACCAAGATAATTCACGTGGCCAACACAAACCTGGTGTTTCATCCTCCCCAAAAACGTGAGCCAAGTCATGCAAAAATGAAAACCAAAAACAAGAAAGCTGGGAGTTTGTCAACATCCGTACACACCCACTTGTCAGATAAAACACCAATCTCACAAAGGAATCCAATGATGAAAGGAGTAGGAATAAAACATGTGCACCTATCAGAGAATAAGGGTAAGTGTCGGTGGTTGGGTGAGAAGAATTCATTATTTAATTTAAAAGTCCCCACAATGATAGTTTGGTGCCACTCAAGGTCCATCTCTTTCCTCCTAGCTTGCCCCATGTATTACCATTTTTTTAAAATTTTGGTCATGATTTTGGTAAGCACTACACCGTATCTCTAGCAAGATACATGGTGTCTAGGGATTTTTTCATAACAACTTGAAAATTAGGATGCATTTTAATTAAATCATACGAGAGAAATTTGAGGAATTTTAGGAGCCATGATAGAAAAGATGAGGTGCCAAATAAGGATCCGAATGACTAATCATGAGTGGAGTTCACTAAAATGATTAAGAAAAATATGAATAATATAATTTCCTAATCGATTTCAATGTAGAGATAAATAAATGAAAAATTAAGTATAATATAGATCTAAGAAAACTAGGCTAGATAATATGAAACCCTAGTTGCAAAGAAGGGATAAGAAGACTTAGTTGATTCGTAAGCACATATGAACTTTGCCAAAGTGTTGACCAGGTGAACAAAGAGGGAGAAACATTGCATAAAGCCTCATAAAAATGTGTGAGTTGATAATTTGTCTAGACTAAGGCACCTCGAAAGGGCGGGGGCGCTGGGTGCCACGGACCAAGATCTTGGACACTGTGACTACGGAAAAGCTCATAAAACCATCTTTGACTTGTCATAAGGTCTTCACTACCCTTTTCCTTTGGTTTCAGTAGGTTACACAATGCTCATCGAGGTTGTTGATAACTGTAAAACACTAAAAAGACATCAAATCCTAAAAAAAAATGCAAAATTAGGTGTCAAATTGTTCTCAACGTTTAAATGAGTGAGCTCATGGTCGAGAAGTACACTACATTTTATATCGATGTAGTTTGAGGCGTGTGTGTGGAATTGTGCCCTGGATGGCTCTTGTGCGTGTTTCACTTGATAACAAGTAAGTAGCTAAATGTAATCAATGTAAATAGTTTTGTGCATGGAATAAAGTGAACTTCCCCTCCTATGAAGTATATGCATAATAATGCAGTCGTTTTCCCGTGTATGGATGCTTGAATTCTCTTGAATAATCTTTGGATGTAACCTTAGGTGGCGATAGCTAATGCTTAGTGCCTGTCCCATATTATGATCACATAACTTTATATTTATATGATTCCCTTGCTTGAATTTAGTGATTAACCCTGAAAAGGATCACTACCAAAAATATAAGATGCTCAAATGGCTATAAAGGACCCAAAAGATGTGAAGAAAGAATAAAGAGGTCAGGGGCACCCAAAGGGGATGGGGGCACTTGGCGTTAGCATCTGGTGGCGCCGATGTCAGATTGAAAACTTCCGAGGTATAAAAAGATAGACTGAGCTAGAAAGAGTGTAATACCAAAAGTGGCAATAGAAAGCAAACAAAGATGGCCAAAGATGTGTGTTGCTGAATAAGTTTTTTTACTTAGGAATCATATGAATAGTAGTATGTAATCAAGACTAAATAATTATCCAAAGTGCTTGATTTTGTGTCTATAAATTGATATTCACTAGGGCCAATAACAAAAAAAGTATCATGGAAATAAGATTCATCTATTTCAAGAGGAGTAAAGTTAAGATTTTGTAATGTGTCATCGTTAAGCTCTATAACATCAACCTTGTCATCATAATTATCAATGTCAACGTTATGTTTATAGACATCTAAAATGTTGATATGGTTAATTACAATTAAGCAATCCCGTAAATATCCCAACATCACCCATATAATAATTAATCACAAGATTAATTATTATTATTAATCCATTTTATCATATTTACCCCAACATTCCATTATTATTCCTTTTTAATCACACAATATCCCATTTTAATCATTAATCACTTTTATTTCATTATTGCATCATATTATCCTATATAATCCCTATTAATAATTTCTAGGAATTTAATATTCCTACATCTACCTACCCACCTAACGTACACATCCCTACACCAAGCCTTTTCATGTAACCTCACCCATAATAATCATTTATTAACCTAATCTAACTCTAATCCTAATCACATCCTCACCTCTAAATATAGAGGCTTCTAAATCTAGAAGCCTATCTAACCTTCTTCTTCCATTGAATTTTTTATTCAATGGAAGATTCTTCCCTCCATCAATTTTAAATTCAAATTTCTAGAATCCTCTAATACTCACATGCACGCTCCACCATTGATTCAAATCCAACTTGGCTTAATCCTAGCCATTGAATCCTCCACCCACTAACTATAAATTGAGCTCTTCTCCTCCATGAGAGCTAGCTTAGAATAGCTTGAATAGCTTGGGAGAATCTTGTAAATCCATAACACCATCCATTTTATCCTCTTATTATTCAATCAATCCATAATTCATCTTTAACCCATCTACAATCAATCTATCATCATCGTTATCAAACAATCATCAAACAAAATCAAGAGGAGGTGTTGCTTGTGTGTCTCCACCAACATCTGAAGCAACCAACAATCAAGCAATCCAAGTGTAATCCAACATCTTGCACACATCCAAGACATCAAAGGAGCTATACTTTGGTAAGTGAAGGTATTTCATTATATTCTCTTTCCATCTAGCTTAATCGAAGGTTTTGTTCAAGAAGATTATATTAATGAAGAAATCTTGTTTGTTTTCTCACATTCTACACACTAATCTTTTTTACATTAAATTTTTGGCACCCATAGTTGGGATTACCCCCCAAAAAAAAATTCTTTTTAGTAAAATTTAGTGTTATAAACAAGCTATTCAAATTTGGGAAATTTTTATTAAGATTTGCATACTAAAATTTCAAATTTTTGCATGTGACCATCCGTTTCAAACACTTTTAACCTGTCAAACAACACTTATGTTCATAAAACAATAGTTTTGGACCTAAAAACACAATTTCAAATGTATTACTAACGTAGGTGCATGGATTTACTTCAGCACATTTGACAACCTTGTGTCACTTTTGGTCCTAAATTAGCACTTTTGTGTTTGTATTAACGCTTTTGTCTCTACTAGCTTGATCTGTGCAAGATCAACACTTTTGATTATCTGATAGCGTTTTTGATCATATTTGAGCACATTTGTGATTGTATCAATGCATTTGCATCAACTTAAGCACTTTTGTGTTTGTAAATCTCTCATTATGCGGTTTCAACGCATTGTATATATATCAGCGCTTGTGCATCAACTTCAATGCCTTTGCATAAAATTCAACGCTTCTAGATCTGTTAAATGCTCACTGTGTAGGTTTGGAACATTTATCTTTATAGTAGCATTTTTATTTATACTTTAACACATTTGTACTAAAGCAACACTTTTGACTGTAAATAGTGCATTTTGTTCGATAGTAGTTTTGCATCGAGTAATAACTAACTAATCACACTTTTTGGATTTTAGTGGTATTTTATAGTTTTTACATTCTATTTTTATAGAAATATTGCAAGACTAAGGGAAGTTTTGTGAGTTTTAATATTTGATTAGTATTTTCCTAACACTTGTGGTTATAGGATATTGATTAATCAAAACTACTAACCCTTTGTCTTGCAGCTCAAACGGTCCAAGAACGTTGGGGTTTGAAACAAACTACTAATCCTTTGTTTTATAGGTCCCCTTGTCAAAGGCCCCCATCATACAAATTTATCATTAATTTTCATTATTTTGTGTGTATTTATTGTCTTTTTGTAATTCGTATTGTTGTTTATTTTAACCCAAAGATGATGTCGTGTATGCTCTCCTCTCGTGTCCTAGGATGAACTTGAGGATAAAAAAAGTTAGTCTTCCCTCCTTGTCTTTTTTTTTAGGGGGTAACATGATGTGGAAGTGAATATTACCACAATCCCATGAGTCTCATGACTATCGATTCACCTCCACACATGTAGACACACCCTGTGTTCTGTTGGGGTATAAAAATTTAAGGACAACTGTCGTTATTGGCTAAGCGTTTGTTTATTTTAAGAGCGACATGAAGTGAGGGGCTTCCATGTCCCAATACCTAGGCCTCAGACAACATCCTCACAACATGGACTTGGGCCCCATATATTGCAAGGTATATTAGGTACACCCCTAATGAGATCATATATCCTAGACTAGGCAACCTTTTGGACGCATATCAAGTTATAGTGCAAGGAGACCACACTCCTCAAGATTACTCGCTAGCCGATCACAAATTAACACATATGTGGAGAGCCAATTGTGGCATCATCATTGGTGTGTGGTATTGAAATCAGGATATAGCTTGATTGTAATCCCACTTGACTAGTTAGGGTGTGTGTTATGTTTTTTCTTTTTTTGAACACCCTTAGCCATTCTATCACCTTAAAATTTTAATCAAAGAAACATACTTAATCAAACAACATCCCATCACCATCCTTAATCAACAATCCTAATCCAAACTAATCCCCTACACATCCTATCTAGACATGGCCTTTGATCCTCAATCCCCATCCTCTCCAAACCAACATCCAAACCCCTATCTCTTTTCTAAATCCATCAACCAAGTTATCCCATCATCCCCTACCCATAAAATTCAACCATCTCACTTTGACCACGAAGTCCCACACACCATCTAACACATTAACAAACAAATCTCAAACCTAACATCCTACCTTAACCAACCCTCTCCTCATCATCCAAACCAATCATCCCACGTTGATCCTAACCTTCTAAAAACCATCTAACTACTTAACCAACAAATATCTAATCTTTGATCTTTAATCAACCAATCACCTCCTAAACCATCATCTCCTAACCAACCCCATCCATAATTTCCCCTTCCTCAAATTCCTACCCCTCATCCTATTGACTTCTTCTTTAAGAAACCCAAATCATATCAATCCACACCCCAACCTAATCAACATAAAAATCTATCCCCAAAATTCATTTACATTGACTTTGACCACCTCACTAACTTTGACCTAGACCAAGAGGACCTCCTTTTTGTCCTTGCTAATCTTACCACCAATCCAAAACCTATACCACCATCCCCGATTTAACACCTAAATATCCTATTAATCATCACGACCTACACCTTCTTATGATACAAAACTCACATAAATAATCAACCACCATCAAAAATTTCAACCCCTAAATCCAATCATCATAAACCTATCATCGGGTCCCACTCACATATCCAAAACCATCCCAATAACTTCATAAAAATCATCGTCCCTTCCATCTCATCTTCATCCTCCATCCTCGTCATCTTCATAATCTCAATCTGATCCTGCTGAATTTATCCTAAATAGTCCCACATCCCCTAATCCACCATCAAATACAACATCTAATCCTATTTCATCTCCTCTACCACCCAATCTCAATATTATCTCATCCACCGTGACTCGTAAATTACCCCCATCCTCTTCTACCCCTAATCCTAAACTAGCTAAGGTGACTCTTATGCTACCCTCATCATCTTCATCCACATCTAATACTATCTTACCTCATTCATCACCTAAACCTAACACTATCCTATCCTCTAATCCTATTTTGAATCCACCATCCCCCAATCCTAAAACATCTAATGTGAATCCTAAGTCACCAACTCCTAAACCTTCATCCACATCTACTAATCCTAATCCGAAATGATCTACCTTAAAACCAAATACTCAAACCAATCCAAAATCAACTACATCTACGTTCGGCCTCCAAGCCCAAACCATCCACTTCGACCTCCAAGCCTAATCAATCCCCTTCATCTTCAAATCCACACCAATCTAATCCAAATTCAAATCAACTAGAATATGTCATAAACCATCTAATCTTGCACCATTACTTCCTACTCCCCCAAACCTTTACTTTCTACTCCCGTAACACCATTCAACCCAAACCATTTCACTCCCTTAATAAAATCCTTAACCACCATCTTCCATAGTCTAAAACCTCCAACTTGATCATTTATCCCCCAATCAAATCACACAATAAAAACATTCCCAAAGCATCTTAGTATCAAGAACACTACTATTGTGAATTCCATCTCACCCATGGAAATTCAACCAATCAATGCATGCCATCTCGGTCTTATGTCCAAAACCTCATTAACCAAAGAATTCTTATCCTTGTACCTCTCTATCCACCACCTTTCCATATTGATCCTATCCCTACCCATCGCCCACCAGCCAAATCCCAGTTGATATCCAAACTTCGTCAACCATCCAAATCTCATTTTACATCCAAACATCCATCATCGACCAAAACCAAAACAAATCTCACCTCCCATCCTTTGTTAAGTCGACCTCTTAGCGGATGACAAAAATACAACCCCTAGTCTAATGATGACCACATAACATCATCATCTTCCCCATCCACTTCATATCCTATAGCCAAAAATATGTTTGCTAATATGAAACATCGAGGCAAAGGCTTAGGAATCCATGAACAAGGCATTCACAAACCCATCTCCCTTCATCAAAATCCAGGTCATTTAGGCTTAGGGTATAAACCTAACACTAATAATGACCCTCCCACTACTCCCTCACAACCCATTTTTACCACTCCTATTGTTGATCCCACTATCCCAACCACTCAACCCAATCACAAATCATTTCATCCCCCTAAAAATACCAAACATATGAAAATATATTGAACACATAATTTTTGCTCGCACGAATGTTCTTTCCTTCCCTCCCATCCTCCTTCCATCCAACATCCAAATCCATTTACATCTAATCCCTTCTTATCATCACATTCATTCATATCCTCTTCTATTCCATTCAATTGAACACTTGATCAACTTGATCACACATGTTTTAATCCTATAATACCTACTGCAATTATGTGCCCTTGGTCTATCATTATCTCAAATATTCAAGCATAATTGTCCTCCTAGAGATCCACACACTTCAACACACTTAATCAACTTGTGGTGAAGACCCTTGGGTGCATATTTTGAAACTCTAGCCAATGCCATCATCACACTCATTTCCATCCCACATAAAGCCACTAGTGATTCTTAACCCCTTGAGAGTTCTCAACAGAGTGGATCCTCTTTATATATATAAAAAATAAAAAGTAAAAGATCAAAAATCATATCAATATATCAAATAAAATCCACCTCAAGACTCTCTCTAGTGGTGTTTCTAACGACTCTATTGGGGCTATGGACGCATGCTGTGATGAGAGCAATATTGTGACGAGAATTGGATTTGTCTCCATTGGGGCTATAGATGTCTGGTGATAGCGGAGCAATACATGACTTAACCTTCCGTTCACCTTCCATCAACCTACTTGACTTAATCACTCCCTATACATTGGCTAGTTTATATTCACATACTACCCATCAAGTCTTCACTTCAAGAGGTGATTAACCATCACAATCACACACACTTTGATCTCACATAGACATAGGGATTACATGCTTCTAGGTATTGTTTAGACCTTGTTCACACTTATGTTTTAGTCCCACTCTTGCCTTATAACATGTGTCATTAGGCTCATCTTTTATTCATCACTGGTATTATTTTCCTTCCATCCATTACACCCACATCCTTTTTCCCTTGGATCAAACATTCATGGGTGGACAATTATCCTTTCATTTTCATCTAATCCTCCTCATGTCCATTTCTAACTTTCATCATCATGACTTAGGGAAACCGTACTACCATCTGCTAGGGGCATCATCCATTTTTGATACCCCTCACTTCTCATCCTACCCTAAACCTAGGGGAAAATTGAACCCATCCATCCATCCACACCGACTACCCTACTTAACCTATTAACCAATCCCTATCCTTTCTAGTCTATCCAATTTCCCTCAATCCTTCCCTTTCATCCTACCCAAACACACTTTAGGAATTATAGGAGAAATTTGCATCCCACCTTACATCCCTTCCCATCCCCCTCATGAGCTCTCCCATCCGAATTCTTTCATCTCACCTAACCATCCCCCATCCCAAATCCACAATCCCAACATCCAACATCCAATAATCTAAACATCCCAAATCCAAAATATCAACATCTAACCTCAAATAATATAAACATCCCACATCCAATAATCTCAACATAAAAAATCTAAAAATCCAAACATTCAAAAAAACAATAAAAATACAAAAATGCAATGCGTGTGTTTGTTTGTTTGTCTGCATTTTCATTTTGGATGATGATATGAGGCCACTTTTGTTTCTTTCCTTTTACACGGTCTAATGATATGAGGACCATCTTATTTATATTAATTTGTCCAATGATATGAGGACAGGGGAATTTGGAAATTCAGTCACCATGGTCTTTATACCTTGGTGCATCTTTCTTTATGCCACATCAATCACAATTGCTAATGATGATAACAATGGGCACTTTATGGTAGCACACCCCCCTTATCATCATATTTTAACCTTATCATCATCCACACCCAATCCTCATCATCATCTAAATAACTATTTAACCTCCTCATCCTCCGATTCAATAACAATTAATCAATACCCCCATCCAAATTTTATTATCTCCAAAATCCTCACCCCTAGCTGGGTACAAACATCCTCAATCTTCTAATCCTTTAAATCAAATCAATCATCCTCAAATCTAACATCTTCAAATCTAAATCCCAAATCTTCCCTCCTACCCCCTTGACTGGGGCATCTCAAAATCCAACATCTCAAACTCTAACATCTTCAAATCCAACATCCTCTAATCCAAAATCCAAAATCTTCACCCTTGTCATACATCATTGACTAGGGCATTCTCAAATCTAAATCCAAAATCCAAAATCTTCACCCTTGTCATACATCGTTGACTGGGGCATCCAATATCTTCTATTCCTTTAATCCTCTCTCCTATTATTCTATTCCTCTAACCCTCTCATATTCTTCTAATATCATATTCCTCTAATCCTCCTATCTTCTAATCCTCTAATCCTAATCCTCTACATCCTCAAATCTTCTCATCCTCTCATCCTTTCTCATTTACTCACTTGGCCTCTCTTTTTCGAGTGATTACCCGACTCATTTCTCCTGCCTAATCCCTCGAGGGGCATCTTATCAACATCATATTTTATTATTTTTAATCAAACGGTCATTCTTTACGTAATCATCATTCAAAGAGGCGCAAAAAGTAGACATCTAAAATGTCGACATGGTTAATTACAATTAACTAGTCCTGCAAATATCCCAACATCACCCATATAAAAATTAATTGTAATATTAATTATTATTATTATTTCATTTATCATATTTACCCTTTATCATTATTCATCCCAACATTCCATTATTAATCCTTTAAATTATTTTTCAATATCCCATTTTCACCATTAATCACTTTTATTTCATTATTGGATCATATTATCCTATATAATCCCTATTAATAATGTATAGGAATTTAATATTCCTACATCTACCTACCCACATACCCTACACATCCCTACGCCTATACTTTATATGTAACCTCAACCCTAATCATCATTTATTAACCTAATCTAACTCTAATCCTAATCACATCCTCACCTCTAAATCTAGAAGCCTCTCTAACCTTCTCCTTCCATTGAATTTTTAATTCAATGGAAGCTTCTTCCCTCCATCAATTTTAAATTCAAATTTCTAGAATCCTCTAATCCTCACATGCACTCTCCACCATTGATTCAAATCCAACTTGGCTTAATCCTAGTCATTGAATCCTCCACCCATTAACTATAAATTGAGCTCTTCTCCTCCATGAGAGCTAGCTTAGAATAGCTTGAATAACTTGGGAGAATATTATAAATCCATAACATCATCCATTTTATTCTCTTATCAATTAATCAATCCATCATTCATCTTTAATCCATCTATAATCAATCCATCATAATCTTTATCAAGCAATCATCAAGAAAAATCAAGGGGAGGTGTTGCTTGTGTGCCTCCATGAACATCTGAAGCAACCAACAATCAAGAAATCCAAGTGTAATCCAACATCTTGAGCACATCCAAGAAATCAAAGGGATATATAATTTGGTAAGTGAAGGTATTTTATTCTATTCCCTTTCCATCTAGCTCAATCAGAGGTTTTGTTTGAGAAGATTAGATTAGGGAAGAAATCTTGTTTGTTTTCTCACATTCTATATACTAATAATTTCTTACATTAAATTTTGGCACTCACCTTCCATCACATCCACATCCATTCATCACATCCACATCCACATCCATTCTATTCCCTTTCCATTTGGCTCAATCAAAGGTTTTGTTTGAGAAGATAAGATTAGGAAGCAATCTTGTTTGTTTTTTCACATTCTACACACCAAAATTTTCTTCCATTACATTTTGGTGCCCATAAATCCATCACTGATGTTATTTTTCTTCCATCCATCATATCCACATCCTTTTTCCCTTGGATCAAACATCTGTGGGCAGATGATGATCCTTTTCCTTTTCATCTAATCCACCTACTTCCATTTTAAAATGTGATCATCATGATTGGGGGCAGCCTTACTACCATCCATTGGGGGCATCATCCATTTAATATATCCCTCACTTCCCATTCTACCCTACACATGGGAGTAAATCAAAATCATCCATCCATCCATCCACATCTATCCCTCAATCCATCAACCATATACTTGGGAGAATATCTTATCATTTTCAATATCCCCCTCTTATCCTATACCCCATCCCTCATCCTACCTATCTCCCATTCCACATCCCATCCTAACCTATTAACAAATCCCTATCCTATCCAACCTATCCAATTTCCCTCAATCCTTCCCTTTCATCCTACCCAAACGCATGCTTTGGGACTTATAGGAGAAAGTTGCATCCTACCTTAGCTACCCCATCTTGAATCCTTTCATCTTACCTATCCTTGACCATATATCCCATCCCAAATACAAAATATCAACATTCAACATCCAAAATCCAATAATCCAAACATCCAAAATCCAAAACTCAAAACATTAAAAAAAATCTCACAAAATAACACCAAAAAAAATACAAAAATATAATATGCATGTTTTTATTTATGTGTGTTTACTTGCTTGTCCACATTTACATTTTGGCGGATGATATGAAGCCCCTATTTTTTCTTTTTCTCTTAATCAATCCAATGATATGAGAACCATATTTTTTGTATTAATCTATTCAATGATATGAGTACATGGGCATTTGGCGATTCAATCATCATAGTATGTATACCTTGATGCATTTTGCTCTATGCCACATCAATAACACTACTAATGATGATAACAATGGACACTTTATGGTAGCACACCCCCTTCTATCACCATAATTTAGCCTTATCATCATCCACACCCAATCCTCATCATCATCGAGTAACTATCTAATCTCCTCCTCATATCAATATCAATTAATTAATACCCTCATCCAAATTTTATCATCTTGCATCCAACATAAAAAATCCTCACCCCTTGGTGGGAATATTTGATGCAAAAACCAATCCACATTCTCACATAAAAACATCCTCAATCTTCTAATCCTTTAAATCATCCTCAAATCTAAATCCCAAATCATCCATCTTACCCTCTTGACTGGGGCATCTAAAAATCCAACATCTCTCAATCTAACATCTTCAAATCCAACATCCTCTAAATCCAAAATCCAAAATCTTCACCCTTGTCATAAATTATTGACTAGGGCATCCAATATCCAAAATCCAATATCTCCCATTACTCTAATCCTCTCTTCTATTCTTATATCCCTCTAATCCTCTCTCACATTCTTCTAATATCCCATTCCTCTAATCCTCCTATCTTCTAACCCTCTACATCCTCAAATATTCTCATCTTCTAATCCTCTCTCATCAACTAACTTAAGCCTCTCCTCTTTTTGATTTATTACCAAGCTCATTTCTCCCCATCTAACCTCTCAAGGGTGACATCATATCACCATCCTATCATATATTCTTCTTTTTCTTTGAATGTTCATTGAGTACGCAAAACCATTCAAACAGAGGGCAAAATGTAGACATCTAAAATGTTGACATGGTTAATCATGATGAACCCATCTTGTAAATATCCCAATAATAATTAATCGCGAGATTAATTATTATTATTAATCCATTTTATCATATTTCCCCTTTTAATCATTTATCAAATATCCCACCATTTCATCATTAATCATTTTAATTCATCAATATTCCATTTTTATTATTAATCTCATTAATCCAATATTATATCATATTATTGTTCGAGAGAAGTTTTTTATTTCCAACTTTAACTTAATGAAGTGAAACAAAAAAACAAAACCAACCTCAGAAGATGAAGTGGTTTATTGATACCCGCGAGTGTGAATGATGATATTGATGGATGATTGATGTTGATAGATCCAAACATGCACACTGTTCGCTTCTTTCCAACTAGATAGGTCACCTACAATGCACATACACTCAGAAAAATATGGGATTAGATAGATATATGGTAGATTTCTAGCAAAGGCCAGTCCTCGGAAGTTAATAGACTTCCTTGTAAGGATGTCAATCCGCGTTCAAAAATTCAATCTAATAATGATAAAATAAATGATATAACCAACATTGGAAAGGAAAAGGGACTTGGCGGTCCAATTCTATATGATGGTTTGATGGTGATACCTGATGCAAAGGGAGTCTAAGAATCACAAAATGGCTCAAAGGAGCAAGGATGTAGATGGCTGTGTAATAAAAAAGATGAGCAAGATGATAGATTTGATTTAGATAACTGATAGAGTGCTAAAAATGGCTCAAAGGAGCTTGATATGACTGGACAAACACTTGAGGGGCATTGTGGTAATAAATTATGTGACCTAGATGTCCAATAAGCAATCCTAGGGGTCAAAAGACCTTTTAGCGGGAATCGTTATCAATTATGGTGAATCATCAACAATCCTAATGGGTATTAGCAATCGATGGGTCATCAATGATCTCGTCTATGACCCTAATGAATCATCAGTGATTATGTATGTGACCACGATGAATCATCAATGATTTAGGTGAATCGCAAATGATCATTTTGAAATTTGCGAGTTGATAATGACCGAATATTGAGCTCAAAAGGGATGATAAAAGGTTGATTTAAGCTTGTAAATGATGCATAATAATATAATGAATCAAGGGAAACCACTTACCTTGTATAAATTGATGAATGAAGGTCAGAAGATGATATTACCTGAGAGAGGGAGATTGCAAATGCAAGAAGTTTGAGTTGATTCCTGGACATGTGAATGATACTCGTAGGGTGAAGAAGAGATTCTTGATGTCTTGAATGTTGTTGGGATGATCTTTAACTCTATAACAGGGATATGATACAAAGGAAATGTAATATGAAGTTCTTAATCCACATCCAATTGAAAGATAACCTTAAATGGAGGCATGAGACTTGTTTATATAGGGTCACTAACAACTAGGGAGAATCACTAGTGATTACATTGAATCTTAGCGATCTAGGTTTTACGAGGAATAGGTTGAAACTACTTCCTAAATCAACTTTTTATTTTATTTTGATGAAGGTTGTGTGTTGGAAAGAGTTTATGTGGGTCACGGAGGTTGTGAAATGGTTGAGAAGTTGTTGATTTTGTTTTGTTTTATTTAATTTTGGTTTCTAAGTTGTTTTGAGCTGAGTTAAATAGGATTTTACAATTGTAGAATGATATTTACGGTGAGTAAATATAATGGAGAAAAATAATACTTAGGATAAATGATTTAATATATAATATGATAGTGATGTGATAATGAAGGGGTGCTTTAGTGGATGTGGACATGGGGATTAATGGTGCTAATTTTAGGTGTCTACATTTTCCCCTTTTTGTTGAGTGGTTTTAGACAAGCCATGAGACAAAAACGAGATGTGATAGATAAATTATGTAGAATTATATGATGAGGTGCTCCCCCTCAAACTAGGGATTGATGACCTAAAAGGGAATTGATCATGAGTTTGAAAGAGATAGATGGAAAGATGTAAGGATGGAAAGATGAGAGATGATGCCCCAAGATGAGGTATAGAAACAAGATGGGTGTTGTCAGAAAATCAAGTGATAGGGGAACCAAAGGGATTGTGTCCTATAGATGTATGAATTAACGATAGAAAGGGGAAATAAAAGGATGTTTTGATGAGCTCAAAGAATTGAAAATTGATGTTGCCACAAAGATGGGCTTACGAGACCAATAATTCAAGTGATAGGGGAACCAAAGGGTTTGTGTCATATAGACATATACATTTAATGACATAAAGATGATGGTTTGATGCGTCAAAGGACTAAAATTGATGTCGCCATAAAGGTGGCCTTATGAGATCAGGAAGTCAAGTGATAGGGGAACCAAAGGGTTCGTTTCCTAAAGACATATGACTTAATAGAGATGGGGGATGAAATGATAATTTGATGAGGTCAAAGGACTATAATTTGATGTTGCCACAAAGGTGAGCTTATGAGGACATGACAAGGGTCCATATGGTGGTCAAGGGAATAGTACTAGAGGATGCATTTGGTTGACGGATTCCATTTTTACTAAGTAGGTGTGATGTTTTTGATACAACAGTGTAATGCTGAGACATGCTTAAGATTGTGTGGATATTGAAAGATGTTGATATATTTATAGATGTCGATGTGGCAGGGTTGATAGATGTTAAAGTTATGTTTTAGATATGATGTGTTATTTGATATTGATTTTAATGTTTGTCTAAATAAATCATAACCATGGTTAAGAATAAAACATGGAATGATTGATGAGAGACGAGACTTCAGAGTGAGATAGAGATATAGAGAGAGATAGAGATATATAGAGACTTTAAATAGATATACGGAGGTCGAGGGGAGGGTCTCCTAGCCGAACCCAACCCAATCCCTAGTTGTTTGTCTCTTAATTGGCTAGCTGCCATCCATAGCATAAAGAACCCGACCTAGACTAGATTGAGAAAGGATCTCGAACCCGACTTTAGTCCTATGTACTATATATAGACTCCTTCCGGTGCCCAAGCCGAACTAGAACTTTAACTATATCTTGGATTTGATAGATATGTGATGGAAATAAAATACAATGAAGGATTTTTCACTCTTGGCCTTATGAAAGATGTTAACACATAACTAACAATGGGTAGTCACACTTAGGATCTTGGATATAGAGATGAAGTGATAAGATGTACCTTCCTAGAACATGAAAGGGTTAACATATGTAGGTTGTGTGGGGAGTAAGGTTCTTCTTTAAATGGTTTCATAGAGAAATGCCCCAGCTATACATTTATTTTTGATGTAAACTGATCGATGCGGGAAGTTTGATTTAATGGGAAAGTTGATCGATGTGGGAAGTTTTCCTATGATGCTTCTTATGTTTGACTTTTTAAAAGTTGATCGATGCGGGAAGCCTTTTTACATGGGTAACCATCCTTTGAGGGAATGGTCTACAATTTTTATTTTTGAATTTTTGATTATTGATAATTGTACTTCGAGGATCGGTCTAATTTTCTTTTTGATAATATGATTTTTATATTTGAATAGCTGTCCTTCGAGGATCATTATATTATTTTTGATAAGATGCATCCATAGATATTTTTGACTTTATTTTAAGCTAAGGGAAAACCCTAATAGACCATTTCAAGGAGGGGAGAAGAAATGTGTACACGACCTACACATATGTGCCCCATGACATGTCTTTGGTTGGTACACAAGGTAGATGGATGTAATGATTGTGGGGTTCTAGTTAAGGAGGAAATTATTCATGTGAAATATGCGATGAATAGAGCCGTGGTGCTCATCTTTAAGGTTTTTGAAGATAGTGACAAAAACACATTATTTCAAATCATTACGATGAGAATATGACTACTATCATGATGGTTGATGGTGGAATAAGATATTTGATGTGACTATTATCATGACAATCGATGTGTTAATAGTAGAAAGGATGCAAGTGCAAGGCATTCATAGGTTCCTTTTTAGGTGTACCATTAAGGGAGTCTAGATGGTAAGCTCTCAACCCATATTATATGGACCTATCTAGTTAGGGGGGAAATTTTCACGTTTACTCCTTCAGAGTAGTGAAGTTTTGATTGGATTGAGAAGATAGGTTGGTGAAGATGCACTATGGAATGTAAGGTAATATTTTCAAAGTCTCAGTAGAGAGGAGACCCCTAGCATGATGATGTGGCTAGAGATAAAATTAACTAAAAGGAATGATGTATTTCCTCTTAGGATGATGAAAGTTTTGATGTTGATTGATTGAGTATATAGTAAATAAAGGAGGATGCGAGAACCTTTGAAAAAGGAGCCAATGAAATTCTAGATGAGATATGAGAGGAGGATTGATGAGGAGGGGTAGATGACGAATCTTTGGTTTTCACTTTCCTTCATGTATGTCTATTTCTGGTTCATGTGGGTGGGTGAGCCATACTAATTTGAGAAGAGGGACCTTCAATGGATGTTGATGAGAAGGCGTATGAGAAAGGTTTTCGAGATCTGATTGAGGATGACCCCCTCATCCTACAAATACTGGTGAGGAAAATTTCGATGACTTGGGTGTAGATGTTGACGAGACTGAGAGACCTTCAAGGGAAGGTGTGGACATTAACGAGATTGAGATATCTTCAATAAATGGTGTTGAAGATATGTTTGGAAAAGGTTTGATAATACGAGATTGAGGATGTCCCCCTTGACCTACAGATGTCATTGTAGATCATTGACAAGGGTGGAGGTGTAGATGATATCGATGATGGCTTAGGATGGTATTCTTCTGGGAGAAGATCATTGATGAGGAAGAGTTGTTGGATTATGGCTTTAAGAATTTTACAACTCCATGTGTTATGACTTGGGCTTCTATGGTAGGCACAAGTTTTGTTTTTATCGTATCAGGAAGGTTTCCGAGTATGTGGATTGGGTGTTTCGATAGGTGGTAATGTGACTAGAGAATCTTGCATGAGCCTCCCGAGGATGTCAATGTAAGTCCCTTTTGGGGGATTTAGATTAATGGATTTTGATTTTGATTTACAAGAACGCTTGGTAAGACACACCTTTTTTAACGTGGGTGGATGCATGGATGTAGTATGGCGTTGGAACATCATAGGGATGTTATGAGGTTGATAAGAAAGAGGATGTGATCTAAAGATGGGATAAGATGTGGAATTTATAAAATTGGATGACGGATGAGGTCCTAAAATGGATGAGGGATGGATAATAGATGGGATAGGGTTTGTCTACATGTAATATAATATTGAGATAAAGTATGGGGTCTTAAAATGGATGATGAGGGTAGAACTGTAGATGTGATATATCTAGATTGTGATAAAGGATGGGGTGCTAAAATGGATGTGGAGGGATGGATAATAGATGAGATAGGGTTTGTCTATGTGGTATGATATTGAGATAAAGGATGGGGTCCTAAAATGGATGGTAAAGGGGGATTGTGGATGTGACATATTTGGATTGTGATAAAGGATGGGGTCCTAAAATGGATGGTAAGGTTGAGACCCTAAATGATGTGTGTTTTGATTTTGTAATGTTAACTTCAGGTAAAGAAGATGGTCTTATGATAGATGATGAGGATGAGGTTGTGGATGTGATAGGTTTTTATTTTGTAATATTTTGTTTAGATAGAGGATAAGATATTACGTCGGATGACAAGGATGAATAAGTGGATCTAATGGGATTTGATTGTATAGTGTTTGATTCAGGATGAGGTTCTAGAATGGATGAAAAATGAGGAGGTGGGGATAGGATTAAGTATGATTCAGATGAGGGAGATGTTGTTTCTAGACATGATTGAGATGGGTTAATTTCATGTGAGCTACCCAAGTATTCAATTGGTTCAAAAGATAGTGGTTGGATGTCGAGATCTTTGATTATAGGTGCCCCCTTTGTAATGGTCTCGAGGTGGAGTCTAAAGGTTGTAAGGAGGTAGTAGGTGATTGGATAGTAAGTGAAGGTGATATCGATGCATGAGGATTATCGAAAAGAGGATCCAAGGAATTTGAGTCTTCAAGGGGAAGCATTGGTGATGAAGGGATATCCTCATGGGGAAGAGATGATGTGACTTGAAGATGTGCAATATCTATATGGAATGAATCTATCAAGGGTGTCAGTAGGAAGACAAGTAATGACATCATGCGTGGTAGTTTCATTTGGCTCATAGGAAGATCTAGGGGAACCAGATGGGACATGTGTAGATTGAGGATGGATATGGCCTTCTTTAAGAGATTGGATTTCTAACTTTCTAGCCATGGTGAAGGCTTCATCAAAAGTATAGAATGTGTGGATCTGGAGGGTAGATGAGATGTGATGGGAACACAATCAAGAAAACAACTCGATCAATTTTAATTGAGGTAGTGAGAATTTCAATTGATTGATAATGCTCTGTCATCTAGTTATGAAGCCAACAATGGATTCATTTTCAGATTGTTTGATGGTAGAGATGTCAAAATGGTGATTTTACAAGTAATGTTGATAGTGAAGTGCTTGAGAAATAACATGGATAACTACATGAAAGAGAATAAAGAGTGTCGAGGGAAGGATTTGTACCAATCTAAGGCAATTCCTTCTCAGTGACATAGGAAAGGTTATAAGTAGGAGATATTGATTGTGAATGATGAGATAACAGGAGTTTCTAAAGGCAGTATATGCGGCTGAGGATCCTCTTGGCCATGGAACATGGTAAATTCTGGTAATTCCAATTATGGAGGATAAGGCTTATTTGGTACTGATGGATGGATGGGTTCATTACAAACCTAATCATAAGTGAGTATGTGTTTGGTTCTCATGGTAGCGGCTTCTAAATTTTCTAATATGTTTAAAAAGCTTGCATGGGATTATTATGGGATTGACATGGGATTAGACATGAGGGAATTAACATATGAGTGTGGCTTGAGAATGTGGTTGAGTTAATTGATGATAGTGGAGAGTATGAGGGTTCTATTATGGATGGGATTGATGTGGAGGTTGATAAGGGGTAACTTGAGAAGGTACCAATTGCAAAGTATGTTATGATAAAGGGATGTGGGGAGATGTGTAGGGATGTTGAATACACATTTATTATTAGATGAGAGGGGTTGATTGGGCTTGAGTAGGGATGTGTGTATGAGTTTGGGATGTTTGAGGTATTGAGAAAGGTATTGAAGTTGAGATAGGTTGATTAGATAAAAGATGGGGATGTTAAGATTATAATGAGATTGTGATGAAGGAGGGGATGTGGGAAAGGACCAATTGATGGGGTACACTTGACATGGGCTATGAGAAGTGATAGTTTGGAAGTAACTTGGTTGTGAAGGATAGTCATAAGGTTGTTGGATAATGTTGTTGTAGGGTTGTAGGATTGGCTGAAAGGTAGAGGTTCCATAGGGAACAAAAGATGATCTAGATGACTCTGGGAACATGCCAAAGCTAAGTGAAGTTGAGTGAGACATGATAGGTTGATGAGATTGATAAGGATTAGGTCCTGTGTAGGGGATGTTTTAAGATTGATTGGGATAAAAATTTGTATGAAAGCAACCAAAGATGATTTTAAAAATGAAGCATAAGGGGTAAAATAATATGCTGATGTAGAAGGTTGATCCATATTAAATGATAATCAATTGATAATGATACAACAAATCCCTAAGAGAGCTACAAATGTAATAGACAAGTCAAGCAGAAGAATTTTAATTATCTTGATTAAAATTTAGATGTGAAGGAAGAGGCTCAAGAGGGAACCTAATGATATGGCTATTCTAAGGCTGGTTTCAGGTAATGTTTAAGGTTGGAGTCCTTGATATACCTAAAGGTACATGAGGCCCAAATCTATGTTGGTACCAATACGGGGCTTGGTATTAGGGCCTACCCCTCACTTCATGGTCCCGTTATGATAAGGGAGTCAGGTGCTTAACTAATATACCGAAACTAATTATTTATACTTGAAGAACACCAAGTCGATTCCCTATTGGGTGATGAAATCTCAATAGTTTCACCTGGGTAGGAATGTTTTGATGTTTGGTATGATTTGGTTGTGTGTGAGGGAGATTAAGTGGATGCAATCTATTAACCTCCTAATTAGACTATGTGATCAAGCAAGATGAAAAGGTTCTTTTTAGACCGAAAAAGAAAGATTGATTTCTATGAGGAAAATAGACAGAAATGCAATGTTGGGAAAGAAAAAGAAAGGAAAGAGACATACCTATAAAATACTTTCTTTTTAATTTTTAGCATAGCTACAACATAAGTAAGAAAAAGTATCCAAAGTAGAAACATGCGGGGGTTATAAGAAATATAAAACAATAAGAGAAAATGATGTTAGAGGTTGACTGAATCAGTAATCAAAAGTAGTCACAGAGATCATCGACGATTGATAGGAATCATTATAGCAATTGACCTGGATCGTTGGTGATTACAAATAAAAAGGCCTAAAAATGAATGGAAATTAATTTAAATGAAATAAAAGAGGGACTAAAGTCCCACTAGGCATGCTAGAATGTTCAGATAAATTTTTTCTTTCCAACTTTAAATTAATGAAGTGAAACAACAAAAAAAAACCAACCTCGTAAGAAGATAACGATTGGGCTTTAACGATACCTATGAGTGTCAATACTGATATTAATGGATGATTAATGGTTATAGATATAAGCGTAAACATAACTACTTCTTTCTAATGGGATAGGTCACTGCAATGCACATACACTTAGAAAGATATAGGATTAGATAGATATATGGCATATTTCCTAAAAGGCCAGTCCCCGGAAGTCAATGGACTTCCTTGTAAGGATTTCAATACATATTCAAGAAATCAATTTGATAATGATAAGATAAAATGATAAAATAGATGATATAACCAATAATGTAAAGGAAAAGGGATTAATGTGGTCCAAGGCTATATGATGGTCTAATGGTGATATCTGATCCAAAGGGAGTCTAGGAATCAAAAATGGCTCAAACAAGTAAGGATGTAGATGGTTGTGTACTCAAAAAGGTGAGCAAGATGATATATTTGATTTAGATATCTAATAGAGTGTTAAGATGGCTAAAGAAGTTTGATATGACCTGGAAAACACTTGAGGGGCCTTGTGGTAATAAATCATGTGATCTAGATGTCTAAAAATAAATCTTAGGGGTCAAAAGACCTTTTAGACAAGAATCTTCAACCATTCTAGTGAATCATCAATGATCCTGATGGGTCGCTAGTGATGGGATGGTCAAAGATGATGATGGGTAATCAATGATCATGTCTCGTAACCACGATGAATTGTTAGTGATTCTATCTATGAGTCTAATTAATTTTCAATTCTCGTGAATTCTCGTGAATATCCAATGATTTAGGTGAATGCTAGCGATCATTGTGAAATTGTATAGGTTGATAATGAGCAAAGATTGAGCTTAAAAGGATGTTAAAAAGGCTGATTGAAGCATGTAAATGATGCATAATAATATAATGAAGTAAGGGAAACCACTTACCTTGTATAACTTGATGAATAAAGGTCAAAAGATGATATTACCCGAGAGAGGGAGATTACAAATGCAAGAAGGTTGAGTTGATTCCTGGACATGTGAATTACACTCGTAGGCTAAAAAGAGATTATAGGTATCTTGAATGTTGTTAGGATGATCTTTGAATCTATAATAGGGATGTGATACAAAGAAAATATAATATGAAGTCCTTAAGCCACTTCCAGTTGAAAGCTAACCTCAAATGGAGGCCCGAGACTTGTTTATATAGGTTCACTAACAACCAGGAAAATTATTAGTGATTCTGTTGAATCTTTAGTGATCCAGGTTTTATAGGGAAAAGGTTGAAACTACTTCCCAAATCGAGGTTTTGGTTTTTTTTACAAAGGGTGTGTGTGTTAGAAATAGGTTATGCGGGTCATGGAGGTTGTGAAATGGTTGAGAAGTTGCTGATTTTGTTTTATTTAATTTAATTTTGTTTTCTAATTGGTTTCAGGTTGTTTTAAGAAGAGTAAAATATGATTTTATAGTTATAGAATGATATTTATAAGTAAATACAATGGGGAGAAATAAGACTTAGGATAAAGGATTTAATAGATAATATGATAGTGATGTCATAATGAAGGTGTGTTAGTGGATGTGGACACAAGGATTAAGAGTGCTAATTTTAGGTGTCTACAATTATCCTATTTTAATTCTTCATTAACATTTCCTAGGAATTTAATATTCCTACATCTCACCTACCACCTACCCTACACATCCCTACACCTAGCCTTTCCATGTAACCTCACCTCTAATCATCATTTATTAACCTAATATAATTCTAATCCTAATCACATCTTCACCTCTAAATCTAGAGGCTTCTAAATCTAGAATCCTCTCTAACCTTCTCCTTCCATTGAATTTTTAATTCAATGGAAGCTTTTTCCCTCCATGAATTTTAAATTAAAATTTATAGAATCTTCCATTCTAGAATCCTCTAATCCTCACATGCACTCTCCACCATTGATTCAAATCTAATATGGCTTCATCTTAGCCATTGAATCATCCACCCGTAAACTATAAATTGAGCTCTCCTCCTCCATGAGAGCTAGCTTATAATAGATTAAATAGCTTGGGAAAATTTTGTAAATCCATAACATCATCCATTTTATCCTCTTATCATTTAATCAATCCATCATTAATATTTAATCCATCTACAATCAATCTATCATCATCTTTATCAAACAATCATCAAGAAAAATCAAGGGTATGTGTTGCTTTTGTGTCTCCACCAACATCTAAAGTAATCAATAATCAATAAATCCAAGTGTAATCCAACATCTTGAGAACATCCAAGACATAAAAGGGAGATATACTTTGGTAAGTGAAGGTATTACATTCTATTCACTTTCCATCTAGCTCAATTTGAGGTTTTGTTTGAGAAGATTAGATTAGGGAAGCAATCTTGTTTTATTTTCTCACATTCTACACACTAATATTTTCTTTCATTACAATCTTGTTGGATAACATTGTCAAGGATATTAGTAGGGGTGGAGTAAGATGTAGGATTGAGAGGAGCCATGACAGGTATGGTAGTGGTATCTATAGAGGTAGACATGGTGTGTGATATGAGATCAATAGTATGTGTAGGGATGGACATAATGAATGTGGAGGCACAAGATGGATGTGAAGCACCAAATTGACCCACATCATATGTATTAATATTATGATATGGAATAGGCTGTAGTGGAGGTATGGACATGGTGGTGACTAGGTCTATGTGGTAAAACTTGAATGGATCAGGGTTAGCAAAAATGGTATGCTCATAACCATCATGTAGGAATTTAACACCATTGAACCATGGAAGAGACAACATGCATAGTGTGAATCCATGGTTACCAAGTAAGCAATTGAATTGAAATGACATGTCGATGACATAGAATAGAGTAGGAAGTAGTTTAGGGCCAACTTGTAGAGGAAAGGTGATGTGTCCATATATGTGTGAGTAGTGGAACCATATCCATGAATGAGAGTAGAGGATTTACTAATTAAATCATTAGAAATTTTAATTTTCTTGAGGAGAGATAGAGCACATAAATTTATAGCAGAGTCATTGTTAATGAGTACATACTTGATATAAATGGAACCAATAGTAGCGATAATGAGAAAAGGTATAGAATATCGCTAGTGGCGATAAGTGGGATATCTGCATCAGTGAAGGATATAACATGTGGAAGGTTTTTGAGGGATTTAATGAGATGTGTGAAGGAAACATGAGAATTATTAATTTAAATGTGGATGGAGTGAAGGGTGGTCTCTAATGTATAAATAAAATTGGGTGCACTGCGTAGGAGATCATAAAGAAAATTTTAGTTGGTGTATTTTTAAGCTGCTCAATGATTTCATAACATTTAGAGGTGGTGGAAGGAAATGTAGAAGTAATAGGTGGTGGTATAAAAATGAGGGGAGTTGTAGGAGGACGAGTGCAATGAGTGGTGACTACATTGATGGTTGGATCAAACATTGGAGTAATGAAGCAGGGAGGGTGTTGAGTACAGACCTGCATAAAATTAGTAATGGTGGTATAACAATCCCGAAATATTGGTTAGAGTATAAGAGGGATGAGAATATTGATCCATGAATTCAAAAGAAGGAAATAGATTTAGATGCATTCTCAAAAGGTAATGTTTAAGTAATCGGGTTCACCAAATGATTTAATTTAATTTGAATATTTCATAATAACTACTATAATAAATAATGTATGAATGCTAAAATATAATGATGACACAATAAAACATGTATATAAATGTGAAACCATAAGTAAGAGAGGGAGATAAAGAGACTTAGCTATTTTCTGAGAAGACTAGAGGTGATTTGGGAAGGTGAAAATGTTGAACAAACTATAGATAACATTGTTAATGCTCATTGTAATTTTTGGGATTCAAGAATAGTACAAGATAGGGGTGCCCATGGGAGGGAAGAGGCACTTGGGTGTTGGTGAATGGATCTAGGTCGATGACCATACAAATGGTCAAGAACTAGTTTCTTCTCTATCGTAAGGGCTTCACTTTGTTGATCCTTATCTATCACTTGATATTCACTTTTGGGTCCTCGAGGGTAACTGTAGCATGTAAACTTGACACATGTCCATAAAATACATCAAATTTAATAAAAAGATGTAAAATGTGGAGTTACCGACCCCAATGATCCTTTGGAAGAGTGAACTTATTGTGGAGCTCTTCACTATGTCTCAAAACCCATATAGTTATTGTGTATTTGTGTAGAAATTGTGCCCTAAGATTCCCTTTTGCAAGTTACACAGTGATAGTAGGCTAGATGTAGAATATAGCAATGTATATTATGTTTGGATAAATAGAATAGACTTTGCCTCCTATATAGTGTATGTAAAAGTGATACAATCCTTGTCCCTTGTATGGATGCTAGATGGATGGATTTGAATTACTTGATTTAACAAATATGGAAATATGGTAAACCCTAGATATTTCAGAGTTGCATATGATAAATAAACAATAAAGCATGGATTTGGTGTAAGAAATAAGATAAATAAAATTGAAACCTTAAGTGTAAGAGAGGGAATAGGATATTTAGTTTATTTCACAATGAATCTTGAAGTGTCATGGACTAGAAATTTAATAAAATAGAAGGGGCTACTATCAAATTGCGCTAAAAAAATTTGATAGTTTTCGAATAATCCTAGACTAGGGTTCCTGGAGTGCGGCTAGGGCACTTAGGTGTAAGATACCTCTATTAGGTGCCTGTGACTGTGCACAATATCAAAATCTGATTTTTTTAGTGTCACAAAGTGGTTAGTGACCTTGGTGTTGGTCATGTGTATGTTGTAGTATGTCCACAAAATTTTCCTATAACCTGCAAAACAAATGATATCCTGTAAAACCCCAAAACACATCAAATCCTAAAAAATAAAAGATACAAATGGGGAGTCAGATTAACCCTAACGGTCACCCAAAGAGTGAACTTATAATTGATCATTGAACTACATCTCAAACTCCATGTGGATCTTATGTGTGTGTGTATAAATCATGTCCTAGAAATATCTTGTGCAAGATGCACTTGATAGGGAATAATAGCTAGATGTAAGTAATGTAGATAAATGTGTGGATGCAAAAATGAACTTACCCTCCTATGAAGTGTATGTAGAAATACAGTCCCTTGTCCCTTGAATGAGTGCTAGATGGATGCCTTGATGTTATTATAATGCCTTTGAATGCAACCTTAGGTGGTGATAATAAATGCTTAGAGCTTGGTCCTTTATTATGGTCACATAGATTTGTATTTATATGATTCCCTTGTTTGAATTTTGTAATTGACAACTAAAAGGCCAACCCATATTAAAATAAGATGCCCAAAAGAGGAAAGTAAGATACACAAAGGTTGGGAGGTACCCAGAGGGGATGATGACGTATGGGTGCTAACGTCTTGGATGGGAATTGGTGTGCAAAGTCAAAAAGATAAAGAAATAAAGATTAGACTAGGATATGGTGTGTGAAAGACCAAAGTGGAAATAAGAAAGACATAAAAGAAGCCAAAGATAGATGTCAATTGCTAGTTTTCTTGCTTAGGAATCATATGAATAGTGGTATGTGATTAGGACCTAGAAATGTACCCAAGTGCACTATTTTGTGTCTACATTTGGCCCCACTTTATGTTTTTGAGTTAATAAATGATAATATAAAGTAGATAAGATATGCATACTTGATAACCATGTAGATCGATGGAGAAAGTGTCGAAGAGACAATAAAATGTGTGGAGTGATAAAAAATGAAGCATGGAAGCTAAGGAAAAGGAAGTGACCCTAGGGGTGAAGCGTATGTGTTGTGATGTGTTATACCTATTGTCGTTGTGCTTGTGATTGCTACTCTGAGATGTTGAATGAGGTGATTGATTCACCTAATATATGCCCCCCATTTGGGGTGCATATAATGTTGATATGATTATGCGGCCTAAAGAAGAGGACCTAATGTCTGATTTAAAACTGATACCCTATAGGGGGAGGGAATGTGCATGGTATAAACCAAGACACAAGCAAACAAGTGGTTAGACACGTGTTAGTAGAAAAAGTGACATGCATACAATAGAGGACAATGGAAACAAATAATAGTGCAGAAAAAGTAGGCCACGAAAAGTGGGTTTCAAACATGGGACATCTCTCATAATGTCACAAGACAATCATGGTGAACATGGCCAAAAAAATACAAGCAATGAATAAGCAAGACATAGGGAAAAACATGGAAACAATGACATATAATGGCAAACAATATCAATAAAATATCAAGAAAATTAGTAGATAACCATGGTAGTAAATAGTTCTCTGTGAAAGAAAATGTTGCACATGAAGCACCCATTAACATGTTAGAAAGATAGAAATTATGTCAATATGTGTATGTATCAATAAAGTAGTGTGCTATTAAGAATAAGAAGTAGTATAAAATGAAACAAGAGCACTTATAGTGTGTATGAAAGTAGATGACCCCACAAGCCTCGATGGTATTGGTAAGAGGTATAATGTCAAACATCCATACTACGTGTAAAGTCTACATTCACAACTAGAGAACAAAAGAATGCACATGTGAATATAGAAAATATAATGACATAATAGATATCCTGCTAACATAGGAAACAAAGTGTACATGTAAGTATAAGCAAACAAGACTAAGTGTAACCAAGATATGCATTATGATGTGAATGAGTGAGATGGAATGATATGTAATGTGAATGTGATAGGAGAAAGCATGCCCCTTGATTAGATGTGTATGAGTATGTATGAGATGAGGTTCATTTATAAAAGACCCTTGACAATCAAGAATGAACCATAGAATAAGAGTGTGTCATTGGGAAATGGTTTGAAATGTGCGCTAGAAATATTGATCAATGAAGTATAGAACATGAAGTGTGAAAGGGGTGAGGTTGATTTCAGATTTATACCCTCAACAATCGAGTATGAACCATGGAACTAGAGTGTGTCATAGGGTAATGGTTTGAATTGTGTGTGCTAGAAAGATAGATGAATGAAGTATAGAGCGCAAAGTGTAGAAGATGATAGTATGATGTGTGAAAATATAATGATATAAATATGTATCATGAAGCACAAGGTGTGAAATATGAAGAAGGTGAGGTTCATTTTAGATTGAGACCCTCATCTGTCAAGTATGAAACATGGAACTAGAGTGTGTCATAGGGTAGTGATGATACAGGTTGCGTATCAATGTGTGGAAGATGAATGAGGTGATTAGATGTGAAACACAAAGCACAATAGTGGAAATGCGAGACACTTGATAATGCTAAGAAGGGGGAATGAAAATGATGCCCCCTAAGTGTATGATGATGAGTAAGCTGTGTGAAAAAGTGAAGGGAAAGGGTCCTCCACCTGATGCTTATGAAGATAAAGGCGTGTGACCATGCTCGAGATCGTGGTGTGTGAGAAATGTGATGTGTCGGTGAATGAGACCTAGGAGGTGAGGAACACCGATGTGAAGGAGACCAAGGAGCTGATGTACACCTATGTGAAGGAGACCGAGGAGGTGATGTATACCTATGTGAATGAGACCACAGAGGTGATTTTTACCTATGTGAAGGATCCATCGGAGTGGTGGACCTAAGATGATGAGATGGACTAGTGGATCGATGAGCCTGAGTAGGTTGTGTGTGAATAAGGGAACTAGGAGCAGATTGTGCATTAGATTTGAGAGGTCAAGGACCTAGATGCTCTAGTGAGTGCAATGACAACCTCAAGAGGAGGTTGCGACCATGGTGTGCATGGTGGAACACCTTTAATGGTGATTACTTGCTTGTTGTGAATGAACTTTAAACACAAGTGATTCATGGAAATGATACATTGAGTGACATGAAGCCAAGGGAGACATAAGAGCATGTCACAACCTTTTATGGAAGGTTCCAAAATGAATGCCACAAACATGGTAAGAGGCCCAACTATAAGTGGAAGATTGATGTAACCATAAGATTTGGGAATTGGATATGCAATGTGAGAAAGTGGATAGTTGACAACAACAAGGAGTGTAATAGAGCACACACCCATATGAATCGATGGATTGATCATTGTATTATTGATAACATGAGGTCCAATAGAAGCCTTGATATGTAATGTATTAGAAGAGAATGTAACATGATAATCGTGATTAAATAATGTAATGAATGGTGGAGATGCATCCGTACTAACAACTAGATAATCAAGAGCCCCCGATGAAGGAGGAGGCATTGCATGGTATGTATGATTAGCTGAAGAGTCAACATATTTCTTGTCATGCTTAGGAGGAGGATCATTAAAGATTTTGAGTTTTTATTTTCATTGAATGATGTAGACGTCGAAGTCTCAGGAAGCTCAATAACATTTTTTTCAATAAGATATGAATGATATGATGAAGTTTAAAACATCGATCCGTAGATTGCCTAATGCATTGATGATAGTCACATCTAAAATATTCATTGTAATTACGTCTTTTAGGGTGAGACGGATCTTGATTAAGTGGAGGGGAAGAAAGGTCTAGTGTTATTCTTCACCCTTGAATGTTTCCCAAATTTATACACCACTGTAGATGGTGTGATCCTACTTTGTTCCATGTTTGATCCAATTAAGTCCAAGTAGAAAAAGAAGATAGAATGCATTCGATTATTGGAGGACTGTGCATGTACTATGAAGACTGCTATGTGAAATGCTAAAAACTAAGCTGATATGAGAAAGTAACTATAACTGCCCTTGGTCATAGGCACCCATGAAAGGTCGAGTTCCTAGGTAGCCTATCTTTGTCGAGGACCCCAAATTAAAATCTGGGTCATTCTATGACTTGTAATTGTGTTATGTGACTATACTGCGTGAGCTTGTACTTGTGCATGCCTATACTAAAGCTCTAAGCTATTTAATGGGGTGATTGAATCACGTCAGTGTTCACCAAATGATTTAAAAATATGGAAATATGCTAAACCCTAGATATTTCAAAGTTAAATATGATAAATAAATAATAAAGCACAAATTTTATGTAAGCAATAATCTAATAAAAATTGAAACCCTAAGTGCAAGAGAGGGAATATGAGACTTAGCTGATTTTATAATGAATCCCTAATTATTCTGGAGGTTGGAAAATTGATAAAAACGAAGGAGAGACTATCACAATTATTCTCAGAAATTATGTAACTATCGAACAAGCCTGGACTAGGGAACTGGAATGGGGCTAGGGTGCTCAGGTGCTTAGAGACCTCTGCTAGGTATCTATGACTATGTAAAAGCTTGAAATCTATTTTTTTGGTGTTGCAAGGTGGTCGTTGACCTTTTTGTTTGTCACCTATATGTCACACTATGTATGTAGAATTCACTTGTAACTTGTAAAAAAATGATCTCCTTCAAAACCCCAAAACACATCAAATCATAAAAAAGAAAAGATGTAAATGGGGAGTTGGATTGACCCCAACGGTCACCTGACAAAGTGAACTTACGATCGAGCATTGTACTACATCTCAGACTCCATGTAGTTCTTGTACGTGTGTGTAGAAATCTTACCCTAGAAATCTCTTGTGCAAGATGCACTTGATAACGAGCAATAACTAGATGTAGCAATATAGATAGATGTGTGGATGTCAAAATTAACTTCCCCTTCTATGAAGTGTATGCATAAAATACAGTCTCTTGTCCCTTTAATGAGTTCTAGATGGATTCCTTGATGCTCTTGAATGCATTTAAATGCAACCTTAGGTGGTGATAATAGATGCTTAGAGCTTGGTCCTTTATTATGGTCACATACCTTTGTATTTATATGATTCCCTTGTTTGAATTTTTAAATTGACAACTAAAATGCCGACCCATAAGAAAACAAGATGCCCAAAAATAAAAGAGGCCTAAAAGAGGCAAGTAAGATATAAAGAGGTTGGGGGTGCCCAGACAAGGATGCTTGGGTGTTAGTGTCGTGGCCAAACATTATTTTCCAAAGTCATGAAAGATAAAGAAATAAAGATAAGACTGAGTTGTGGGGTGTACAAGATCAAAGAGGAAATAAGAAAGAAAGAAAAGAAGCCAAATATAGATGTCAATTGCTAGTTTTCTTGTTTGGGAATCATATGAATATTGGTATGTGATTAGGACCTAGAAATGTACCCAAGTGCATGATTTTGTGTCTACAAGTGCTTTAGTTCCCGTGGATGCAGGATTAGGTGGTATTACTAATGCTTAGTACTTGGTCCTAATTTTTGAGAAGTATCTAAGTATATATATGATTCCCTTATTTGAATTTCTTAATTGACAAGTGGAATGCCAACCCATAAGTGAAAAATATTCTCAAAAGATAAGAGAGACCCAAAGAGAGAGAGAGTAAAGGTAAGAAAGGATCGGGAGTGCCTAATATGGATAGAAGTTCATGGAAGCCGGTGTCCTAACTGGGTGCCAAGTGTACTCGAGGCCATAAAGGATAAATCATTCAAGTTTCGTCAAGGCTGTAGGGTGTGTAAGACCACAAAGAAAGCAAGAAACAAAGAAAAGAGGCCAAAGATAATTGTTAACTACTATTTTTCTTGCTTATGAATTATATGTACATTAGAATGTTTTTGGACCTATAAATGTACCCAAGTGTGTGATTTTGTGTCTACATAATGCTATAAATTGGGATGGCTTCTCAATTCCAAAGGACCTTAAAAGTTTAGTTTTTGTAGCAATTATAGATTGTTGTAGACTGTGAATCTTTGTATCACCACAACACAAGAAATAAAAGCTATATTATTCCATTTCCTTTGCTTATGTTTTCCTCTATTCTCTATTTTCTAATACTTTGAAAGAATAGTGATCTTGAGTAACCAAGAAGGACTAGGTGTCCTTCATTTATGAGCCTAAAGGATTATGTGTCTATGGTTTGTTGGTCTTGCTAATTTCCTACATTGTTTCTTTCCTCTAATTGAATGTTGAACCACTCTGGTTATTATGTGTGAACTCTATTATTTCCTACTCATAACAATAACTCTCCCTTTCCTAATTTCTCTCATTTATCCCTCATCGCTGAAAATTCTTCCCTTGTACCGCATAAAAAAACTTTGACACAGGTTCAGTGAAGTTTTCTGTGTGATCCTCAACCTATTTGGCCACCCCATAGAATTAGGATAGTTTTACATTCAATAATGGGATCCTCCCCATACATAAAAAGGAGGGGCATAACCCCTTGAGCATTGGTGGAAATACATAATTTGCAACATGATAAATTATTTCAAAGCAAGAAACACAACTGTAATTCTTGTCTCCTTTAATGACATGACTTCCATCCACCGGTGAAATAATCTATTACTGAGCTTAAAACCCATTTGTGACCAACATTAGAAGGAGGATTAATCATGTCGATAAAACCCGGACCCCATTGAGCAAATGGTTGGTTTGCTTAGATCGGATGAAGTGGAATAACAACCAACCTTTTCTTTCCAGTGAATAGAGCACATTCCTTGCACTTTTTAGCCCACTTGTTGTTGGTTGTGGAGCCTGATAGCGATGAAGGTTGCAAGGGGGGCTTGATAGCCACATTTTATCTATATTTATGCATTGTGAAATCTGGACCGTTCCTTATCAGGTCACAGATCTAATGGGTGGTTTTCTATGTTTCCCCAAAATGATAAAAACCCTAATATCTTTAAAGGGTTGTTATGTATGAGGCTCATTGTATTAATGGCGGCACTATGAGAGAGTTTGGCTGGACTGAATAAAAGGATTGGTTGTTTCTGGTGGACGTAGCCCATTTTGGGTGAACCATGTTAAATTTGTGTCTCTATTTTATTGCATTCTTTTTCTGTTTTACGTTTTCTGCATTATTCATTGCATGCTTGTTTATCTGTACAACTGGTATAATCCTAACACTTGTGAGCATCAAAAACAACGTAGGACAAAAGTATCTTGATTTTATGATTTTCATGTTTGTCGCTCTATTAGAAAAATGTCCTCATGAGAAACCATCGTGGAACTCGGTAAGAACCTTGTCACATTGATCACCTTCAATGCACCTAAGAAGAACTCCATAAATTTGTATTTTGAACAAAATTACATTAATCAATGCATGGGAATAGAACACAACCTCTCGATGTATTCTTTTTCTTTGTTTAAACTCAGAGGATAATCTCCTGTAGATAGAAAGTTAGCCATATCAACAAACCAGTTATGGTCATTGAATATATTTCTTTCATCCCTCTGCTACTCAATATTATGTGAAGGATCTTCATTCATGAAAGAAATATCTTGGTGATCATGAGCATCTAAATCTAGCCACTCACAAAGTGATCTTTCTCTCATCAACTTTTTGGTCTTGATAGTCACATCATTCTCCAAAATTTTAGTTACCCATCCATCTCATTTCTCGCTGATATTTTATCCCATGATTAAGTATTTGACACTAGAATGTTATACTAAAACTTTGATGCAATTAGTAACAAGCATACTTTTGAATTTCTTCAAGGCTCTCATGATAGGAAACACCTATTTTTCAATGTGGTTGCACTTGAGTTCATAATTTTAAATGTTTGACTGAAGAAGGCCACTTTGCTGCTCCAGTCCTTGATCATTTTGTTGAGTTAAAACCACAACAATACTAGATTTAGACCCATAAGCATATAGAATGAAATATCTGGCATAGTTAAGGTTGATCAACATGGGGGCCTGAGAAATCTCCCATTTTATCTTATCAAAGTTATATTTACCCTTTCTTGTCCACTTGAAAATTGAATCCTTCTTGAGCATGAGAGTAATAGGCCTCACCAAACCTACAAAGTTAGGAATGAAATGCCTAATTTTTTTTTATTTTTCCAAGGAATGAATGCAAGGCCTTCTTGTTAGTTGGCAAGAAAAGAGCCAAGATGGCTGAGATTCTTCCCAGATCAATGGTAATGCCATCCTTTAAAATAATGTGCCCCAAAATCTTACCCCTAGGAACTGTAAATTTACATTTCTTGGGATTAAGGGACACCCCAAACTCTCTGCATCTTTCAAATACTTTCTCCAAATGCTTTATATGATCCACACCCTACTTTGAAAAAAAGTAATGTCATCTAGGTATACTATGATGAATTCATTGATGTACCTCTTGAAGGCGATGTCCATTTCTCTTTGGAATGTGGAACCTACACATTTTTTGATATGCATACATTCCCCATTTGGTTGTGAACGCAATATTGTAATGATCCTCTTCTTTCACTTTTATTTGATCAAAACATGAGTATCCATAAAGCATGGAAAATTTTTTAGCTCCTACTACTATCTGTAGAATTTGCTCCATGGAAGGTAGAGGATAATGATCCTTAAGAGAGGCTTTATTTAAGTCCCTGAAATTAACAGAATTCTGATTTCTCCGTTCTTCTTTCTCACTGGAACCATATTTTCCACCCAAGTAGAGTACTTGATAGGAAAATTTATCTTGGCCTCAATTAGATTGGATAACTCCTTTTTAGTAAGGGGTTCTATCCTAGGATTAAGTGGCCTCTTGCTTCTGTCTAGTTGGCTTAATGTTGGGATCAAGATCAATAGAATGTTCGACTATATCTAGGTTGATTTATTTTAAATTTACATAGTCCTAAGAAAATACATCAGTGAACTTCTGGCACGAGGAGATAAAAGCTTGTTTTTCATCCTCATCACATATCTTCCTATGTAGAAGTTCTTTTCCTATTGTAATTGTGACCGGTTGACAATATTCTTTTTTTGCCATGTTCTTCTCCACACCTTTAAATTCATCATCTGGACTGAAGATTTGTTCTAGAGTGACCAATCCCTTCAACAATTTGTTCATTTTTAGTTGAATTATCTTATCACCATAAACTTATTGTATATCAGATTTCATTTTTAGGAGAACTCAGCTTCATTTTGTATAAATTGGAAAAATTATTCATCATTGTCAAAAACTTACCCACTAGTTTGATTATATGGAATAGATTACTGACCACCATTTTGATATGTTGCACATTTCCCTTAACAAGATCTTCCATCGGTGAAAATTGAGAACCCAGAGCCACCATTTGATCAACATCCTTATTTAATTTCCTAGGCACAACTTGTAGGTTAAGAGCGTCAAATATCTCTAATATATCCCAGACTCTATGTTTTTAATCCTTTAACATCTTGTTTTTTTGTGGTGCACTTCCCCTTGACTTGGTGAATAAACGATTAAAGTATCTCAAAAGACCTAAAATTCCTTGATTTTTCTCTTTTCAACGATTAAAAGACCATGCACCAATGCCTCGTACTCTGCTATATTGTTAGAGCATGCAAACTGCAATCTGTGAACAAAGAAGAAGTTCTCATTAATTAGAGAAATTAGTACAACTCCCACTCTAACTCGTTTCTGCTTCTCGAACCATCAAAAAACATTTGCCATAGTCCAGAAGTATTTTCTCTTTCTTTTTTGAATGGTGCGGGTATAACAAATCTTTCTTGGAGAATGCAGTAAGTACCAAGACCAATCTCAAAGGTTTTAAGCTTTTCATCTAACAATAAATTAGGTATTGAAGGAGGAATAAGCTGCTCGGTTGAAACCGAACCTTTCTCGGTGGAGTCATATGACTCAATATGGTAAGAGAATATGGGTTCAACTTGTATTGTAAATCTTGTACCATATCTAGTTCTTAAAAGCATGTGATTCCAATCTGAAGACAAATAACCGCCTACCTTGGCAGTGAAATCTCTAGAAAAGTAAATGGAAAACATGGGAGGCAAGTTAATTAATGATATGTCATGAGTTATGGTGAGATATGGGCAAACATGGAGGGTTAACTCAAGATTTTTATTACTCCCAATACACCCACGGTTGACCCATCAAGTTGCAAAACTCCCTAAACACAAGATTGTATTTGAGACCTAAGATATTAGCAATTTTATTGGGAATTACAGAGGTACTAGCCCCCAAATCAATCATATAGTTATGTAGCAAGTGTTTACCCACAATCAATGACATGTAAAAAGGTGGGGTTTTGACACTTTTACTTACTTGGTCTTCCTTTGCTTGATAGACATTTACTGCGGCATGAGATTTTTGCACCAC
Source organism: Taxus wallichiana var. yunnanensis (assembly GCA_018340775.1). Classification (NCBI taxonomy): domain Eukaryota; kingdom Viridiplantae; phylum Streptophyta; class Pinopsida; order Cupressales; family Taxaceae; genus Taxus; species Taxus wallichiana. The sequence continues at coordinate 361,337,369 of CM031244.1, read as the reverse complement.
TAGATCAGCTTGAGGTAATTGCTTGAGGGTTTCACATAGGAGATCTCTCTGTGATGGAATAGCCAATGCATCCCACATTGTTACATTAACATTTATCTTCTTAATTTTTTCAACAATATTAAATGGAAGACCCACAAATTTCTACTGACTTTGACATGTTATTATCCCCTTTTGTTGTTGCATTGTTTGAATATGTGGTTTTGATTGAACAACAATTTCTTTGTCTAAGATAAAATTAATAGGCATTTCAGGAAATTTGTTCTTGTCTAATCCATCATCTTTCTCCTTAATGGTGGCATTTCCCTGACTAGAGGAAGATGAAGGTTGTGATTCCAACATCCTTCTCTTGTATATTGTATTATCAACAATACTGATTTCAGGTTTGTTAGAGTTGTCTACTTCTTAATTGACCACACAAAAATCATCAGCTCCAAAGAACGTGAGACTGAAATCAGTATTGGTCTCTTAGAATCCCTCCATATTAGGATTGGGTGCTTCTAGAAGGGGCTCTTGTTGATTGGAAGAACCTTGAACCATGTAAGCTTGAAGATGCATTTCCCTTTCACAACTAAGTTGGTTATGTGGTAGATGACATGGAAAACACCACTCAATTTCTTGAACCATATTGTTTTATACTAGAACCAATTCTTGGATTGAGCTAGGAGCAGGAAGTGATTGTGGAGGAGGAATTTTTGCCAATGGGAGAGGAACATTTTGGACCTGCCCTTTGTTACTTTGTTGATTTTTTGCATATCTTTGATTAGATTGTTGATTTATATATGGATGATATCGCTAGTTTAAATATTTCCCCGGTGTTGGGGTTAGACACACACCAATGTTATACATATCTATATTCAATTGAAGCATACAAGCAATAAACACGAAAATTAAACTAGAAGAAAAATACACAAGATATAACGTGGTTCACCCGAGTGTGTGGGAAACATCCACCAAGAAACAACCAATCTATTATTCTTGTGAAATACAATGAAGATTTGCAATCTTCCACATTTCTCCCGGATGTACAATACTTTTCCTTCACAAGATTATCTAAACTCTCTCCAAGAAAATCTTCTTACAATTCTCCTAATTCTTACCTCTAACCTTATTTTTCTAGATTATAAGCATATATAAACATTAGGGAAACTTAACTACGCATTTCTTGTAGACACTAAAATTACGTCACACTCCCCTTTTGTCCCTTGACATATAAGCACTCTTTTTACATTTACCTAGCCATGACCCCCTTCACCCCACTAATATTAATTTAATTAAATTAATGCATTATCCTCACTATATTTATTATTTTAATATCTTATTTAAATAATATCTACACATATAGTTCACGTAGACACCTCACCAACGTAACTCAATCTAAGACATATTCTCAAAGAAGTTCCCATAACTAACTAAGACTTACCCAAACCCTAAAAATCAATGCCTACATTCCCTCTAACCACATTCCCGCACGCTCACAAGAAGCTCCCAGTCTAATCCGCGGGATAACGACATGAGATCCGAGAAAATTAGGAGGATCTCCCTAAGTTTAGTAAACCTAGGAAATCCCACTGAACAACGTCGGTTACCCCTAACCATCCTTTGGTTAAGCGGACCACCGTTGGTTACCCCGCTTAACCCCTAAACTACCTTATTCTCAAGGTTGGCAAACATTGGGAGAAAGTTGATGAGCAAGAACACATCTCAGAGAGATAACGCATCTTCAGAGAGTAAATTCCAGTGAAAAATCACATCCAAGGAAGGATATTGAGTATCTTCTCCTGCATAGCCATCCCAGCCATGATCTGATCTATCCAAGCAAAGAGGAGTGTACATGCAACCCATGCAAAAGATTTTCTTCAGTTGGTGATCACTTGCAGCCTTCAAACCCATCATCAGCACCTACATCCTTCACACATAGACCTTTAGGAACAAAATCCAAGTAAGTATAACGTCATAATTCTTTGGTTTATTTCATTTCATCATTATTGTATCACCCATTGTTTATCTTTCTCCCTATCGACCTTCTCCAACATTTTCACCTCCATAGACCCATTAAAACCTCGTAAAAGCCTACCCCAGTCACCCAATACCTCATCCCGACCAACCAAAATCCTTTGTGCAATCACAAAGGAGACCAAAACCTGTTTTGTGACATTTCCAGATCTCACAGAATGGCACCGAGTTACACCTACGCAGTCGTCGGTCACCTCGACCGACACTGTGCCTCTGTGTTTTCCCACATAGCCTTAAACAAAGACCTACCCACCTAATTTTACCTCACCCTCACACTCACTTGTGACCTACCCAAGACCTTTATTAGACCTACAGAACCCAGAACCAACCATTTGACCTGTGGATTCTATTCTAGCTTAGCCTGTTAGATTAGATCTATTTTCTTATTATGTTTTAAGTGAGATACCTAAATCATTTTAAAATAAAAATAGGATTTAATTTGTTTACAACATTAATTTGTTTAAAATAGTGGACTGAAAACCATCTAAGAAGTATCATACTTCCCGGATCTAGCTCACGCTAGGTAGTTCACTGCCCATATTGTTTAATTCCTTCTGGTGGTCTTGTTTCCATTACAGGTAGTTCCTCCTAGCCAAAAGGAAGCTCTCACGATTAGTCGTGGATTCGAAGTCATACGTGCGCAACAACCCATCAACTGACATTTGAACAGGTATTCCTCCTACGCCCGTTACCCTATCTGTTTCATTAACACTTCTAAGAAACAATCTAAGAAAAAGGTGAAACATTTTGGTACATGCCGGTGGGACCCATCCGGGGTTCCTTGCATTTCATTCATTCCTAGGAAAAAATTGTGTGTTTGTTTCCCTTCTAAAAGCGTACACATTAATTTTCTTCCCTGGTAATCCACATCACCTTTCTATTTGCTCTAAAGGAAACTTTTCTTTTGGTGTAATTAAAAAGAATCATTTCTTCATGTTTTCTACATTCTAGTGAAAGAGCATCGCTCTTCATATTCATCTTATTGTGTCATCCAATTTCACATTTTCGATTTGGGTTTTAAAATCATTGCATTTCATTCGATTTTCTATAATTAGCTCACATTAATTTAGGGCAACCTATACGTTGGAAGTCATGACCGGTGATGGTTGACAAATGAATCATAGAAAAGCACTTATATCCTTTTCTCTTTTCTCCGAGTCTTACCAAACCACACAAAAATTCAAAATACATACATTCTTAAACATCTTACCGGAAGAAGGTGTAGGTGATCACACAATCATGACACGGTGGGCACCCGGCACTCACTCTGTTGAGTCATACTTCAGAGCGAAGCCCACCCCACCATAACATACCTGAAACCTCACCCTTTAGATCTCCTTCTTTGTAGGAAGCCATCCTCACCAAAAACTCTATTTCAAAATTCATGTGTCAATCCCTAAATAGCATAAGCTAAACAAACATAATAGAAAGGGCACTCCTAGGATCACATTTTCTTAGTGTTTCTGCTTGGCTTGTGTTTTGAGGTGAAAGATCACGTTCATCACTTTTTTTTGTTCATCCTTGCATGCTCCTCATCATAGCTGGTGTATTCTAGCTTCACCTGAGTGTTCCTGGGCCATATCATCATCATTTCCAAAATTTTGGGTCTGATTCTACATTAGATTTTAATTCACAACCACTTTCTTTCATCACTGTTTCAATGTCACAAGAAACCGTCATCAATTACCATTGATCGCCATCGGTTCCAAGTCCTTTTGCTAACCTACTCAAAAGGACATTTTCACTTAACTTTCTTCCACTTTCCATAGTCTCTGTCATTGTCATTTTTCCCATTAACATTTTACACATCCCTAGATTTGGCATACTTGTCAGATTTTGCCTTTTGCCTCGCTATTTACTCACTGTCCATTTTCTACAATGACCTGGCGGGTACCCTTGACCAATGTCAGTTTTACCTAACAAGCCTCGTTAGCTCTGTTTCACATTCCACCCACCATTTGTTGCTTCATCCATTTTTTTTATTACCCATTTACCTATTCTGTTGTTCTCTGTATCATTTATAGAGAAGCATCCCTACTTGATCAATATTGGTTCACATGGTGCTGACCCGAAGACAAGTAAACACCCTCATGTTCCACGCCAGTTGCCAACCGCTCCCACCTAGTCCTTCACCACCTTCTATTTTATCACCAGCCATGGATCCCATCCAGCCTACTACTATCACTACCGAAGATGAGGAGTTCACACGACTCCTTGACCAGAACCCTGCCGCCTTGCAGTTTTACCTCTCCCACTCATCCACTCGAGACACCTCAAAGTCGGTTGATATACGACATGTCTCGTATCTACCCCGACTCTCGCACCCACTTCCGCATTAGCTCCATCTGGTTCCATGCTACCCGCATCCACTTTACCCCCAGTCGTTTCACAGTTAGGTTTTGTACCCGCTATGACTATCGCGTCTGTTACCTTTATGGCACCCATTACATCCACCGTACCCTCGATGACTACCCCAAACACAACCTCATCCACCCCTAATGTCTCATACATACCGTAGCTACACTCCCACCTCCAGTGTCGGTGACTCCTACCCCATTTTAGAACGTGGTTCTTTCCATTCCACAATCATTAGCCCCTATTGCCACTAGGGTTACCATGACCCTTCCACCCCCATATACATACTACCAACAACCGCTTGTTTCATCTATTATTCATTTCGGGTACGTACCCCCTATTTCATTGCCTTCTTCTCCACCACCTTACATGGAAGCCCCATACACTAGAATGCCACCCCATTATATGCCCAAAACCAACCTCCTCACGCTATAGGAGGCATCCAATCATCACAACCCACCAATGACCTAATTAAATTGATGTTGGACAAGATGCAGACACTAGAGGCATTGGTTTCCAGCTCCCATAACACTCTCACCTATGAAAAGATTTGCAACAAGCCTATTCACCCATCCGTTCCTACCGTTTCATACCCGTGCATTGGTAAATGCCTAAATTCAACCACTTCAATAGTAAGGAATACCCACAACAACATTTACACTTGTTCAAACATGGGTGTTATCTGATCACTCATGATAATGACCTACTTTTGAAAACCTTTCCCATGTCCCTCACTGGACCTGCATTAGATTGATATAGTGGGTTACCTAAACACTCGTATTTTCATTCAATTAGGTAGCCCAAGCTTTCTTGGATCATTTCTCTATCAATATCGCCAAGAAGGTTACCATGACCGATCTATATTCCACGCATCAAGCAAGGACAAAGCTATCACGATTTTGTCTCTTGTTGGTGTAACCTAATCAATCGAATTACCTTCCAACTGCCATAAACTGAACTCATCGAGCTCTTCACATGAGCTTGCGCTAGACATATCTCCCCAACCTTGCAGGTCCAAAATTTTCAAACATTCGATGAGGCATTCACTATGGCACGAAAGTTAGAGATTCGGGCCATCGAAGAGAAGAAAATCCAATTACGAAATAAGAATTTGGCATTCAAGTCGAATGAAACCTCTTCTTCTTCCAAACCACCAACCAATTATTCAAAGGCTAAGGGTACCGCTAACGCAGTGGTACTCAAGGCCAGCCCAACTCATCCATCCAATTAGGCTACACCCTCATCTAATCTATCACTGTCAAGCTTTTTGATTCAGACAAGAGCAATGAAAATATACCCCAATTGGGGAACCTTACTCTTTTGTCTTAGAAAAGCTTATCAAAGTGGGAGCCATCACCCTTCCACCCATAAAACCACACATTGGTTTTGACCTGCTTCGGCCGCCCCATGCCCGTGTGGTATAAAGAGCATGATTTCTGTAACTATCACCGAGTGAAGGGTCATAGTGATGTAACTGCATCACTTTCAAGAATATTGTCCAAGAAATGCTCGAGAAAGGTGAGTTAACTATGGATAATCCCAATGCCACCCCTAACCAAAATCTACAAATCTTCAAAAACCGTTTCCCAACCATGCCCCTTCATCCAATCAAACTGGTGAGACATCCACTCACGATACCCATACTCGTGAGGTTCACGCAATCTTTAACAAGGTACATGTCGCCTCTCAATTACCTCACATCCCTTCCATAGAGGAAATCCTAGCCTAAAATCCTCCTTCCACATTGGAACCAACCTCCATTGTTCCTTCACCAATAGAGGAACACCTTTCATCTCCTACATCACCTACGGAGGGTCTTCTACTAACATTGAGACCATCTCACCCCTAGCTTCTCCACTTAGAGAACCTTTACCTACCGTACCTCCTCCACCCATAGAGGAGCACCCATTACCTCCTCCACCCACAAAGGAGCACCTATTACCTTCTCCACCCATGAGAAGCACCCATTACTTCCTCCACCCATAGAGGAGCACCTATCCATTCCTCCACTTATAGAGGAACTCCCATCATCTCTTCCACCCATCATAGACCTAGTGGAGATATCTTTGCCTCTTGGCAAGCACTCTCCATTGGCTACCCAAAATCCAATAGACCTATTTTTGGCTCTCTTACCCATGGAAGCTGAAGCTGGCCAATTCCCCATCTCTAAGATACATTTTACGGGAATTCCCATTAGGTCCTCACCAAATCCACCACAGAAGTGTCGTTCTCATGTTTGGCTGATCACTTAGATTATGTGGATAGGGCTTTGTTATGGGGGCACCTCTTACTCCCTGTCTCAACACAAATGTAGAGATCCCTCAATGACACCTCCACTATCTACCCAAACACATTTCCACCCATCAAACCACATACAACTACTATCGCAACTCCTTCCACGATACTCGTTAACACTCACACCACACCCTTACCTATAACCCGACCTACATCTAAACCCAAACCCATACTCACAACATTTACCTCCACTAAACCTATTATCACTTTAGGGGTTACCCCAACCACTAACCTTACTCATCCACCTATTAAACTAGATTTAGCTACATCCTCCAACATCGAACCACACCTACTCCAACACCCAAACCAAAGAAACAAACTCATCAACCTCATACCACGACCACACCAATCACACCCTGCATTTGTCCCATCTCGCCTTAAAAACTCGGTGCCCAACATGGTCAAGCACCCTTCACCCATCCATAAACCAATAACACAACAACCCATTCCTTCCTCACATACCTCTAACCTACCCAAGCACACAACATGACTTATACCTACACCTGTAGTCTCTGTAGACGCCAATACCGCCAATACCTTTAGCTATTTCTTCACTACCCACTACACTTCAGTCTTTGTCCCTCACACCCCAAGCACAACCCATGTCATCTACCTTCATAGCACCCCTATTATCCCCGTGGGTAACTCACCCTCTTCTTCCATCTTCTTTTCCTTCTAGACCTCATACACCCACATCACCTTTACCCAAGAAGGTGTGACCCAAAAACAAAACCCCACTACACCACAACAAGGTAATCACAACGACCCCGCACCCTCCTACCCGTCCATCTACTGTACCCCTACCCAAACAAACCTGAATGATACCTCAAACCACATCAAAGCATCTAAGCCCATATCTCCACCTATTCCTACATTTCCAAAAATATTTCTTCAACAATCAACCACACCTACACCCAAACCCACATTCACTTCCCATTGTGATCCACTAGCAGGGTCCTATGCCAAAATTTTAACCAACCTCCTTGAGAATTCTGTTATCACATTACCGCCACTCCAACCTTACGACCCCCTCAAACCCAAGCCAAAAGGGTTTGATGATACTAAAATTTGTGCATACCATCATGTTCTAGGGCACAATGTGGAGAGATACAAGGCCTTGAAAACCATCCTTATCCAATTGTGTCCACCAGAAACCAAATTTAATGATGATGACCTTTTGATGAGGATCCTGCTTCACCAACACCCATTCCCACACAACGCACTCAACAACCACAACCTCCACCCTCACAACTCCTAGAGCCACACATAAAATTTGAAATTACCATGGTTTGCATTAGAGAACTTGCCACGTCACCACCCAAATGTAATTGCACCGGTTGACCTCACAGATTTTTCTCCTCCGGTAGGTTTTTGCTCTTCATGTCATTATACCACTCACCCTACACCTTCCCCATTTTCAAACTTCCCTCAAATCAACATGATACATATCACTACACATGCACAGAGGGGAAAAGACAAGGCAACTTACCCACTAACCAATCCTATACCCCACATACCATCAACACTCATACCTAAAATAACTATCCACGGTCCCGCATACCCCGTTTCTAATGGCATCACACATCGCACCATGCTCAAACAACTACACTAGCCCCCTCAAAATGTCCTTATACGACCTCATTCAAACCTTAGAATCCCATCGTCAAGCTCTCATAGAGGTTCTTCAATCTATTGAGGTTTTACCCAATGACCCTACACTCGTAGCCTTCATTATCACACCCCATCATGTAGCCCACTCTCACCAAATTACCACCTTCATCCTCACCTCACCTTGTTCACCAAGTGGCCTCCCTTAGCTTCTCGGAGGAGGAAATCATGCCATGCCAAAATGATGACCTAGACCCACCCTCTTCATCTCTGTCCACATTGATGACATACGGGTACTTGTGTGATGATTGATGGAGGTGATAACATTAACATAATTTCATCCCACACATTTTTTCAAATGTGCATACTCGATAATGCATGCATAAAATTCCGGTCATGTTGTGTTCATTCAATGATGCTATCACCTCCACACTAGTAACCTTTGTCATCCTTCACGTTCGTGTGGGCCCCGCACTGTTCGAGAATTTTTGTATGTTTTAGAGGGGGAATTCTCATATAACTTGTTGCTTGGTAGACCCTGGATCCGTGTCATGGGTTGCGTTCCTTCCACTTTGCATCGTTGTGTAAAGTTTGAACACGAAGGACACACTTATACCATTCTAGATGACCCATCACCTTTCAAAACATGTAACATGCTTTATCGACCCAATGATGTGCTCATACCGCTAAGCCGTCTACCTCTACAACCACTATCGCTTCAACTACACCTCCACCTACCAATACAACCGTTGCTTTCACCACACATACCTCCTTTATTCCTACCACTGCTATAACCTCCATGGATGACCCATTAGCTTCCCAATCCGTTAACTCCACCTCTGCATCGACCTCCGACACATCATCCATACCAGCTACCTACATACCAACCACTAATCCCTTGGAAGGTGTTTTCAATGCCTCACTCTGGGGGAGTACCGCCTATATAGTGTCAACACATTCCTTACTCGCACGAGTATGGAAGCCTTCACCAACACCCTCGCTATGATCACCGTATAGGAGAACGCCTCTTTTATGGTCCTCCTCATCTTCGTACTAGTCTCACCTATGGGGACTTCATACTCGCCACTTACATACCCGAACCACCATCACAACCCCGCCCATTTTCCACTGACTTCCAATCACTTACCAATCGTCGTTTCGCCCACACCTTCTGCATCGTTGTGCATGGAAAGGTTTTGGTTTTGGATTTTATGAGCAAGGCTATACCGTTATTCCATGTACCACCTGCAAACATAATGACTGTAGTGGTATCGGCTTCCCTGAACCTCCTACCAAACAGGCCCGCATTGAACTCATTGAAGACCCTAGCCCTTCTCCACCTTCATCACCACCCTCACCAATGAAGTCGATGGATCCTGAATCTATCCTTCCTAACTTTTTTTTTTTCATAAACACCATTTCCTTAGGGCCCTTGACTTATCAACACGAAGGAAAGGCCCCTTCCACTCTCCCATTCCTGTATCCTGCGATGATCGACGACGACAAACCTACCATTAACATCGTTCAATGTCAGGATGATGAATCCATACTCACCTACCTTGGTGTAGAAGACTCATATATTCATCATTCATTACCTTTCGAGATGCAAACCATGTTGAATGAATCAATTATCAAAATCAACATTCATACTCGGGATGACTCGCACATCCTAAAGATTAGACAATCTTTAGATCTTTCTTTGAGAAGGAAGCCATCACTTCTTTTCTTTGAGATCATAACCATGCTTTCGCTTGGTCTTATGCGGACATTCAGTATTGATCCCACCATATTGGCCCACAATATCATAACCGTTCCCGATGCCAAACCTATTAAACAAAAGCTGAGGAAAATGCACCCTCGCATTTCTCTTCTCATCAAAGAAGAACTTCAGCACCTTCTTTCTATTTCCTTTATCTTACCCATTGATTATCCTCGTCGAATTTCTAACATTGTCCCTATTACTAAAGCAACAGGGGGACTCCACATTTGCACAGACTTCTGTGACCTCAACCTCGCCTATTCGAAAGATGAATTTCCTTTGCCTAGTATTGATCAACTAGTTGACCTTACCACTGGTCACGAGATGCTCTCACTCATGGATGGCTTCTCAGGTTATAACCAAATTTTGCTTGCCCAGGAAGATTAGCACAAGACCGCATTCATCACCCCTTGGGAACCTTTTTCTATTGAGTCATGCCTTTTGGCCTTAAAAATGTTGCTACATATCGTGTGCTATGACTTACATCTTCCATGATATCATGCATTTCATATTGGAAGATTACGTGGATGATCTCTTGGACAAATCTAAATGTTGTGCCAAGCACCTCACCATCCTCGAAACCATCTTTTTCTATTGAGTCATGCCTTTTGGCCTTAAAAATCTTTGGTGCTACATATCAGTGTGCTATGACTTACATCTTCCATGATATCATGCATTGCATATTGGAAGATTACGTGGATGATCTCTTGGACAAATCTAAATGTTATGCCAAGCACCTCACCATCCTCAAAACCATCTTTGACCGCCTCATTAAATATTGCGTCTGCCTTCAACCTAAAAAGTGTGTCTTTGCGGTTCTCTCAGGAAAGTTCCTGGGATTTATTGTTTCCCTCCATGGTATAGAAGTTGACCCTGCCAAAGTCAAGGCCATTTTGGAAATGCTTCCGCCCACTAACCTTAAACAACTCGTAGCTTGCAAGGTAAATTGTAGTCCATTTGTCGTTTCATTTCACAACTATCTGATCGGTGTCAACCATTTCATCATTTGCTTAGGAAGGATGTCTCCTTTAAATGGGATGATGACTGCCACAAAGATTTTGAGGCCCTAAAACAATACCTTCTCTAACCACCCGTAGTCATTCCACCTAAAGACAATCAACCTTTTTATGTATATATATCAGCTACGATCATTCCTTGGGAGCCATGCTCACTCATCATAATGAACAACACGGGAGTAGGTGGTTTATTACATAAGCCGTACTCTTTTGGACTATGAAACCCGATACAACCATCCAAGAAAAGCTTTGCTTAGCCTTAGTTTTTGTTACCACCAAACTCCGCCATTACCTGCTCAACCAAAAAACCTATGTTGTGACCAACACCGATCCTTTACACTTCATGTATGCCAAACCTTATAAAAATCAGCATGTCACATGATGGCTTATGCTTTTAGCTAATCTTGACCTTGAATTCATTCACCAAAAGTCCATTAAGGGCCAAGCTATCGCTAACCAACTGGCTGACGCACCTATTTTTGGGGACCAACCCTCTAATTTTGACTTTCTGATGAATCCATTGCTACCCTTTCCTTGGACGAACCCCCTTACCAAATGACACTTTGTTCTTGATGGTTCCAAGTGTCAGCATGGGGGTGGGGCTGGTGTTATCCTCATTCCTCTGGATGGAGAACCCATGCCTTTGTCTTTCAAAATAGACTTTGAATGCACCAACAATATTTCGAGTACGAAGCACTCATACTAGGTCTCTAGACCGCCTATGCCCTAGATGTCAAATCCATTCACATCTTTGGTGATTCACAATTGGTCATAAACCAAGTCAATGGTATGTACAAATGTCATAACAAGATACTTCAAAAGTATAAACATCATGTAGAAATACTTTTGACCACCTCTAATCATTAGACCCTTCAAACCATCCCACATTCAACGAACAAATTTGTAGATACCATGGCCTGCTTAGCTTCCCAAATACCCACTTCCCCTGCCGATTCCAAGATATTTGTCACCGTACAACGCCTTTATTCACCTTCTTATTTACCTCATGATGTTTACTCAATTGGAAATGACACCCCTGACCCGAGTGAAATTTGGTATAAACAATACTCCGACTACCTTTCCCTCTCCATCTTACCTCCTGATTTCACCCATAACGAACAACGTGCCTTCCTTAAAAGGTCTCATGTTTCATCATTCGGGGGACTCCTCTATAAATGCAGCTTTGATGGTATTCTTTTATGATACCTCACAATTTCTGAAATTCCTTATACCATTAAGGAGGTTCATGATGGCATATGTGGGGGTCACTTTAGTGGCCTTGCCATTGCTAAGCATATTCTTCACCTAGGCTATTACTGGCTGACCCTTAACCATGATTGTTGTGACTGTGTCAAACGTTGTGTGAAATTTCAACAACATTCTGAAAGAGGGATTTGCGAGAACTGATGTCGAAAAGCTATGCACCACAACGAAGTTGCACTCGATGGTCGCGTCAAGCCAACACAATATGCAAGATTTGAAACAATGGAAAGAAAATTGCAAGTAAGAAGAATGGGTCTGCTCATGCTCATAGATTGAAAAATAGGAAGTACAAATAGGGGTCTTTGTGTAACCTCCATGCCTAAACATGGAAAGAAACTCAATCACGCCATCGACGCATATGACGTTGACTAACACATATGACACCACTAGAAGAGGAGTTACTGATTCCAAATAAGGAATGTAACTCCTATGACTGATGTTACGCAAATGACAATGTCGATTCTATGATAGAATCTGACACTTGTCATTTGACTTCCTAAGACCTATGACTCTCACAAGGCGAGATGAATCACCTAGGTGATGTGGATGATGACTGGACAGTCACACACACCAACACAAAAATGATTTGTTGTCACACAAAGCTGACCGATGGTGGAGAGGGATCTCATCATGTTAATCGGTGGCTACGCGCCAACACCCTCCCAAATGATGGGCCGGATGCAACCACGTGAGCTCTGGGCCACCATATATATACACCTAATTAGGCGATGACACGACAGGAGGCGGTGACACCTGGGAATTTCTGGGAGGTCACCCATCCCAAGTCTACTATGGAATTTGTGCGCGCTTAACTACCTGGCTTTGATACCAAATGATTTGCCGTCACACCACAAGCTCAAACTTTTGGTGTGACGGAAAATCATTTGGTATCGTGAGCAGCGATTAAGCATGCTAGCTAGCCCTAGAGTAGTGGCGGGATGGGTGACCTCCCGAGAAATTCCAGTGTCACTGCCTCCTAATGTCGTTGGGCCTAATTGGGTGTATACGTGGTGGGCCCAGAGCTCACATGGTTGCATCTGGCTCCATCGTGTGGGAGGGTGTTGGCGTAGCAGCCGATTAACACGATGAGATCCCTCTCCACCATCGCGCCGAGCTTTTGTGTGATGGAAAACTTTGACCTCTTCCTCGGCTTCGATGAAGGGGGTGTTGGTGTGTGTGACTGTCTCGATCATCATCCACATCACCTAGGTGAGTCATCTCACCTCATGAGAGTTATAGGTCTTAGAAGTCAAATGACAAGTGTCGATTCGTCATAGAATCTCGACATTGTCATTAGCATCAATCACATCATAGGAGTTACATTCCTTATTTGGAATTGTAACTCCTCTTCTAGTGGCGTCATATGCATCACCAACGTCATATGTGTCGATGGCGTCATTGAGTTTATTTCCATGTTTAGGCATGGGGTTACACAACACCCCTATTTATACTTCCTATTTTTCGATCTATGAGCATGAGTGGACTCCATTCTTCTTACTTGCAATTTTCTTTCCATTATTTCGAATCTTGCGTATTGTGTTGGCTTCGACGTTACCATTAGAGTGCAACTTCATTGTGGTGCATCGGTTCTCATGAATCCCTCTTTCATGGTATCGAGTTGGTTTGAAGAACGTGCACTCTTCATTTCTTAGTTGTTTATCACTTCTGGTTTCCTCTCATTTTCTCATGTGCAAGTTTTTTTTCGATTATCATTTTGGAATTATTGCTCACCTCGTATTGACATTTCAGCATTTGCAAGTTAAGGTATTTGGTTGGTTTGCTTATTTGAGTTCATATTTGGATATTTCTAGATCTTTGTGGCTATTGTTTCTAGGTTGTTTCTTGCTTTGGTTGTGTTGATTCAACGCTGCGAGGTAAAAGGAGGGCTGGTTTTTGGTATGGACTGTGATTACTAACTCTTATTGTCTCGCTTGTTGCCGTGCATGGTTTGGGCTTCTACCCGTGATCTTGTTTTCATTCGTTGGTTGTATTTATGTGGAGAGCATACTCATTTTTGGCGTGGCTTGCTTACATTGCCTTGAGTTCAACCGTGGCTTTGGTTCTCTACATCGTTTCACCTTGCACTTGGACTGTTCGTGGTTTGCAAGCTCTTCATCCTCTTCATCCTCATTTTTTCCTTTGTGTGGGATCTAAACGTGGCATTTTTTTGGTTGCTGTGCTCGTGGGAATTTTCCTGAGATCGTGGACATTTTCCTTGTGCTCGTGGGATTTTTCCGAGCTCGTGGCGTTTTCCCTGTGCTCGTGGGTGTTTTCCTGCCCTTTGGATGTTTTCCCTGTGCTCGTGGGCATTTTCCTACCCTTTGGACGTTTTCCCTGTGCTCTTAGGCATTTTTCTCGTTTATTTGGTGTCTTGTTTTTTCTATTCGGCGTTTTCTCCTCTCGTTAGGTGTTTTCTCTACCTTGTGTGTTTTTTTGGTCTGCTTCGGGCGTTTTCCCAAGCATGTGTGCTCGTAACTACATTTTCAATTGTTTGGACATTTTTTCTGGACTGATTTGAGCATTTTTTTCCCTGCTCATGCCGTAACGTCTCCCACTGTAGACCTCGACATTTTTGGACTCCTTAGGCGTTTCCTTTTGCATTGGAAATCATTCTTTTTTCTGCCTGTTTTTACCCAACGTTTTCAGCTGTGCTCCTCTGATTCCGCTCCTCTTTCATGATCCACGTGGCATCCAAAACCTCCTTTGCTTAGCTCCATCAGTTACATCTCCTGGCAGCGAACTCTTTTTGGTGGTCTCTCACTTCCACGTGGGCTTCTCAACTGTGCAGCTCGGTCAAACTCTAGTTTATCCCTTATCCTCGGTTTGGATTCATTATTGGTTAACTTAATCTCACCTTTTAATGTTTAAAAGGTGTTAAAATCTTTTTTAAGTGGCATTGTAATATTGTAAGTTTTTTGGCTTGTTTTATTAACCTTCCGTCGAGTGTCGAAGATGAAGGGTGAGGTCCGGGATTGGCAGGTGGCTAATCCCCCCTCGCAATACAAACAAACCCTATCTCAAATTCCATGCCATTTCCAACGGGCATACATACGACACCTTTTGCATGCGTTTAGGGCACTTTTTTAATCCGTTTGCAGGCTTATTGGCTTTTTTCTCATCAATTGCGAGAATTAGTTTTTGCTATAACTTTTGACTCGTTGCTCGGTTTTGAGCACTTATTTAGTCAAAGTTGCATGTTTTTTCACACTCTAGATGATGGGATAATTAGTTTTGTAAACACACTAATTTTATAAAGTGCCGCATTCTGGGGGGTGTCTTTGTATTGCTTAATTCAGCTCATTTTTTCTTGAGCTTTGTTCTATTCCTTTTTTTGTGGACTTGTGAGCGTGTCCGCCATAGTCTTACAACAAAGGGATTCTTTTCATGTGACGTGAGACGCTGTTTCTCACAAATCTCTTTCTTCCCCTCTTGCTTCTCTCTTTCTGTGCTTGCTTGCAGTGTCGATCTGTTGCGCCCTACGAACCTTGATTGTTGTCTCCACCATTGCACGTTATTACGCTAATTGCAAGGTGAGTGAAAATTGGTTCTTGGAACACAGTCGCATCTGGTTGTAATCAACGCACTGAATTATAAAGTGCCACAAAAAGGGGGGGTTAATCTTGTGTTCCTTGGAGGCTCCTCTCGTCATGGACATTGAATTTCATCGCTCCGTTGTTCAACTAGGACCAGGAAACTACCTACAATGGAAGAGTGGGATACTCGATCATTGTATTATGTACAATCTATTACCACATCTTCTTGGGTTGGCACCTGAACCTATTGACCGCATTCGTCACCAAAATTGGTTGAACGAGAATGATATGACATACGGGATTCTTTATCTTACTATACCGGAGGACCTTCAACGTCGATTAGAATTCACCGAAGTGCATTACGAGCTTGGATCTTCATTCGGAATTTTCATGGAGATTTTGATCCTCCTTCATCTGGTTATGGATCTTCTGATGATCTTGCATCCATGGAGGAAAGTGAGTTCACTGATACTTTTTCTTATGAAGGGCAGCCCACACATATTTCTGTGCATGCTCCTTCAGAAATTAGTATTGCTCCTATCATAGTTTCTAGTGACTCTCCTCCACAAGACTCTTCGGTTGAATTCTCCCCGTGCACCATGTTGCCTTGGATCTCAGGTTTTCCCCATCACGAGCATCTACTGATTCCGTTGATTCTAGCCTGGAGATTCTTCCATCCCCTGTTGCTTCCAGAGACTTGAGATTGCTTCCTCAAAGGGTTCTTATAATCCTCCACAACAGGACATTGATTTCTTTGACTCAGACTTGGATGATATGCTCGAGGATACTAACATCACAGTGCAACATCTTCTTCAACCTACTACCTCTTCCGAGATTAGAGTTGCCATCCCACCAGCTTCCACTGACTCTCCTTCACAGCAGGTTCATTTGCCCCTTCAGGGCTCTCTTGATGATATATCTATATTCTTGAGACTCTCACCTTATGGAGATTGACAGGATTGTCACCGCTTCTCTTGATATATTATCTCCTTCTCATATTGGGCCACCTTCGGAACTCTCCATGTTCCTCCTCCTTTTGATAATAGACCTTTGGTCCCTTCAGATTCATTAGGAGTCCATCAGAAATCATCTTCTGGGGGAGCTGGATAGCACTCCTTTTTTTCTTCTTCTCCTCTTCTTCTTTCCAGAAAGATGTTGTTTTTACATGGGCACCTTATCAAGCCTTTAGTTAGGGGCCCATTGACACATCTTTCTTAGTTGTCTATGGGAGTCTTCTTTTCTATTCTGGCTTACCTTGACCTCTTCCTCGGCCCGATGAAGGGGGTGTTGGTGTGTGTGTGATTTGTCAGGTCATCGTCCACATCACCTAGGTGAGTCATCTCACTCTTGCGAGAGTCATAGGTCTCGGAAGTCAAATGACAAGTGTCATATTGTGTCATGCTACATGACTTGCCATCACACTAAAATCTCAAAGCGATGGTGGAGAGGGATCTCATCATGTTAATCGGGGTTGCTACACCAACACATTCCAACCTTCATCACACACCTAGTCATGCCTTACAGGTCGCTCGTGACCTTTGGCCCTTCTCTCAATGGGGTTTGGATCTTGTCGGAGAAATCAATCCTCATTCTTCCCAATGCCATCAATGGATCATAAATGCTACCGAATACTACATAAAATGGGTGGAAGCCATACCACTCATCTCCACGAAAGCCGAGAAAATATGTGAGTTTGTTAACCATCACATCATTTGCCACTTTTGTGTCCCTCATCGCCTCATCATTGACAATGGAAAACAATTCAAAAACAAAACACTTCAAAACTTTGTGACGCCTTCGACATTGACTTAGTTTCTAATCACCTTGTTACCCACAAACCAATGGGCAAGCTGTTGGTTGGATATTTTGTCAAACCAAAATATGAGGTTCAACCACAAAGGCATGGGATTGAATCCTCCTCAAAGACAGTGAGGCCGCCTGCTTTATTGCTAATCTAAAACACAGTAAATAATATATACAATATTCACACTAATCTAACCATTGGGGGTTGGGATGAAATCCCGAAATCCACATTCACACGATTCAAGGATATTGCTTTCGTACGTGAAATAGGTTAGAAACTATTACAGTGAAAGAAGCACGGTAGAAAAGAAATGGGAGAAACGTATTTTCTTTCGAGTAAACACAGAGCACGAAATAATCATACGAGTTTTAGATCACAGATATAGTGTCCGAGATAATTAGAAACACTGAGATTTTATGCAAAGAATAGCTCTAAGATCATGAACATAAGAACAATATCTTAAATAAGATATATTTCACAACACAAAGTCTGCAAAACAATATCAACTTCTATTCTTCAAAATGATTGAAAGAAAACACAAAGTTTTTCTCCTTTCCAATAGCCTCTTAATGCTCCAAAAATTCTCGACCTTTTAGAATGCACAAGCATCCCTTTTTTATAACAAAAGAAGCTAGAGTTTAAACAGAATGATCTCGAAAAGTAGCATGCTAACTAGAGTTTCACTTTGCATGATTCTCACACAGAGATCAAGTCAAAGTTTGAATTAAAAATAATGACAAAATGGAAATAAAAGATATGACATTCTAAAAATAGAAATGTCATAGGACGTTGGAGCTCAATCCGAGTCATCATCTTTTGATTCTTCTCCTTTCTCTTCCTCCAGCTGAGACTGTTTGTTCCGGAACTCCTGGAACTTCCGAATAATGCCTTGCATTTCGTTTTCCTCAGGAGCAGTGGAAAGATCATTCCACATTTCGCAGGTCTCATGGATATCACTGGCACTGCCGGGAAGCTTTTTCAACCTCTTGCTGAGCTTTCTTAAGGCCTCCAACGTATGCTCAATCCTTACAAACTGACCAATGACTTCAAGGTCGAATCCATCTACAGGTTCATGCTGAATAATCTCTTGAACTTGTTTGAAGAGATCATCTGCTGATAGGGCACTTGATTTCCCAACCGACATCTTTGGACAAATCTTTAGCAATTCTTCCTCCAGATCACTTTTCCCATCGATCAATTTATCCCTAGATTCTCTCAACTTCTTTGCAGGCTTCGTTGAGAATCTTTACTCTGAACTTGATGCCCTTGATCAGCTGAAAGTGTTTATCTGTATGTGGAAGAACGCCTTCTTCTACCAAGAGATGTGCTGGTATTTGCTTTAGCATTTGGAGAGCTTCACAAGTCAAATCAAGCTTGCCCAAGTTCTTCAAAGTGAATTCCTCATCCATCTTCTCTCCTTCCTTCTCGAATCTCTCGCCAAGGACTGATGAACTTTCACCACGTCTTGAATTACTTCCTTCCCTTGTTGGAGCAACTTTTGGATCCATTCATCAACCACCCTTCCTTTTTTATTAATCTTCTCAATCGTAGGCACCGATGAGAAATCGAATCCGGCAGAAGTAGAAGCAGATGGTATGGATTCCAGGGGTGTTGAGAGTTTAATCAAAACCTCTGTCAACTGCTCCACTTTTTCCTTAAACTCATCTCTGCTTACCTTTGTTTCTTTCAACTTTTGGCACAGCACGTCTATGGAAGCCCGTGCATCTTGTTGCGCTCCTTCTGTTGTTACTTTCCCTAGAGCCACCTTGGTGATCTGATAATCAGCAGCTGTTACATCATCCCTAGTTTTGTCAGCTGAGGGAGTGGCAATCTCTGCGAACTTATCTCCTGAAGCATCTACCAAAACTCTTGAAACTGTTTTGGGTTTCTTGGCTGATTTCGCAGTAGAAGCCTTGAGTGAGCTGAAATCAAAAGCTGGTAGAGGTACAATCACTTTTCTCCTCTTCGGAGTTTGCTCAAGTAACCATTGTGGAGTATCAGAGGAAATTGCCAATGTTGTAGTAACTGGTATTCTACTCTCAAGGGGAGCAGATTCTACTATTGGAGGGGGAACAAAGAATCAACGTGGTAGAGGTGCAATGAATAAAGGCACAGTTGTGGGGGAGTGTTGGTGATCACTTGGGTTCCAAAGAGAAAGGGGTGAGAGCCCAGAGAAAATATTGGCCATGCTTCAAGAAGTGGATGGGGAATGAGGAGGTGAAGTGGTTGTTGAGGGGGAGGCACATGATTCGGGCCTCCAAAGCCTTGACCGCGAGATAAGGTCTCTTCAGTTGAGCAATCAGCAAATGGTGAAGTCAAGAGCTGACTTCCTCCTTCTTCCAAATTAATTTCTCCTATTTCTGGTGGTGTTGGTGATTCTGGCACAATCACCGTTTGAGCTGGAGAGACAATTGAAGAGATTTGTCTTTCTTTCCTTTTCTTGGGAATCCTGATTTTTATAGACCCCCCAGTAGATTCTTTGTCCTTTTTCTTTTGGGAGGGCCCCGCCTCAAAAGCAGCCAATTTTGGAAACTTGTCATCTTTAAAATTCATGCCCCAAGAAGAGAGCCATTTCTTTGTACGAGCCAAAATTAGGGCTGACCTATCGGTGATAGAGGCTTTCTCGCTGGCCGACCAATCAATAGGTGGAAAAATGTATCGATCCTCGTTAAGCCCATCATAGGACATATCCAACACACTTTCATTGTCGGTCGTGCCATCTGGCAAATCAGAAAGCTCTAGCGTCTGAATCTCATCAATAGTTAACCTGCTATGATCTTTTCTGCGAACCGCAACTTCGTTACGCAGATCCACCCAGATATCCTCAATGTCGGGCCCGTGCATGTAGGGCTCCATAAGTTCTCAAGCACTCCTCGGATGTCAAAACCATCCCGAGACTTCATATGCTTCTTCAATTTCTCCGGAGTTCACATTCGACATTTTTAGCTTTTTTTGCTGTTGTTGAGCAAGTATATCTCCCAATAGAAATTGGGAAGGATACAAAATGCTTTATGCTTGCTCTGTTGGAACTTGTGGAAATCCAATAACTGTCTGACCAATTCTATTAGTATCAATCTATCGCCGGGATAACGAGGCAGACGAAAAGGTTCTCCGGAATACATGACCGTTCGAAGGTAGGTAAACTTCTTGAACTGTAAGAAGATACATCCCCACTTAGATACTTCAGCCCATGCCTCGTCCGAGACCCTTGTCTTTCTCAGCCCTGGATTGAGCTGGCAGATGTTTTCATAGAAAAAGGCGTCATTTACCCTCCTAAAGTGATCCTTGGACCCCTTCTTCGTTATTTGAGGATAATACTTATAGACTGGATTTGTGGTTCTACTTCCTTTAGTCTCCAACCCTGGATAACTCCTCATCCCAGCTGCTGCATAGGCCACATATGAGAACATATAAAACTTTCCGGTTGACAGGACCGTCATCATCTGGGAATCAATTTCATCACTGATCAGGGTTCCCCAGTCAATCCCTTGCTTATTCTCCCTAATGGTGACCATAAATTGGTACATCCATCCATGAAATAAATTTGATTCCGCAAGCCAAACACCCGGCTCAGTAGGGTGATAATATCGTTGATTTCTTGGATGAAATCCGATCTAGGGATAGTTCTTGGAAATCTAGATATTACTGGTTTTGCCTTAACCAAGAACTTCTTATTAACATCCTTAATGCAATTCTCCTGGTTACTGTCCCAGGCCTTCTGAGCCAATTTCATATTTAGGGCTCCATACTCTTCAAAATTTGGTAGTTTCAGGAGATCATCCAAATAAGCCCCATCTAGTTTGATAACTACTTCACCAGCCTGATTCCTTACGGACCGAGAAGCCGAGTCGTAGCTGGATGCACACGCCAAAACAAACTCTGGACACTGGGCAGACATAGGGAAGCCTGCTGCAAGGGGCAAGCCACTGTCAGCTATAGCTTTCATCCATGGGGTTTGAGAAGAACTCTTCACCCTGTTCCAAAAGTCGTCCATATCTATGTTGCCCATTTCAGTATCCCTGATATCATAATTACAGTCGACATATGACGGGATTCTTGGTTTCTTAAACTTGTATTTCATCTTGCTAGATTTTCCGGCCTTTCCCGTGATGAACCAGATCCGACATGAAGAATATTGGAAAGAGAAAAGCTCTAACTCCAGAGATGCCGTGCACACCGAAAACCTGATTGATTTAAGGCGCTAAGAAGCGAAGAACCCGACACGAGTAAGAAGATATCGGAAAACTTTGAGAACCCGACAGTCGATATGTCTGAGTCTTGGCAAAACCCGACACTTGCTTTCAATGGCGGAAACAGGGAAAACCCGGCACTGCTATTTAATGACGGAACTCGCAGAAAACCCAAGGCCCACCTGTGGATGGCGGAACTTAGGAGATGCCCGCACTCCACCGTTGAGGTCGGAATGTTGAAAAACCCCGTCCATCGTGAGCTTCCTTCGTATTTCGGACTTTTGAATCTGCAATACAAACTTCAAAATCCGGGAAACAAAAACAGAGCCTTTCCTTTGAATTTCTACATACACATCTTCCTTTCTTTTTTGTTATTCATATTCCATACATTATGCAAATAATTGGAATTTGGAAGGAACAGCACCAATTGATAATCTCAAAAGAAAATAAACCCTAAAAACCCAAAACCCCTTTCCAAAACAATACAGTAACGAAGAAGGAAGAAAACCTCAACACCGGGCAAGAATTGGAAAGAAAATATACGTAATCGATCCAGAGAAATCAAGAATAAAGAAGGAACGAAAAATACCTTCGATTCGAGACAAGTAAAATCGAAAACAAACGATCCAGTCTGGTAACGCGAGTTTGCGGGTTTTGGGAGCGGAAGAGCATGCGAAAAATCCACGAATTAAAAATATGAACGGTAAAATGACGTGGATTTTTACGTATTTATAAGAAAATTAGTAATAAATACGCCCACTGCAGCGCGTGCCGACTCACCAACCATTCGGCATGAACGCCACGCCGGCGTGTTGAAGGAGTCCAAAACCCGATGTAAGGAGATTTAGTGCATTTCGGGTTTGCCGGAAAACATGGAGCACAAAACATGTTTTGGTACATGAATGTTGAATGTTGAACTTCCGAAAACCCGATTACTAAGGATTGAGCGGACTTCGGGAATCGGAGAACGTGGCGCATAAAACATGTTTTGGAACATGGATGTTCCGATGCTTTAGAGTTCCGAAAACCCGATTACTAAGGATTGTCTTAACACAAGGCGGGTTTCGGGTTTCGGAAGTCACGCGACACAAAGCATGTCTTAACACAAGTATGTTCCGATGCGTTGAATTTCCGAAAACCCGATTTCAAAGGATTTTTCAATACAAGGCGGGTTTCGGGTTTTTGAGGTCATAAGACATAAAGCATGTTAAAACTTATGTCAAGTGTTAGCAGAACACCCGAAAACCCGATTTGCTCTAAAAGAGATCATAATGCAAAATCACTTCAAAATTTTGTAGGGTTATCCGATCGCTTCGGCCGTGAACTCAAAACGGGATAACAAAGCCAAATCCACTAACAAAACCTCAACAAAATTCTCATGCAAATGGTTGGACGATTTATCGGGAAGGATTGGCATACGATATTCCTTTTTCCCTATGGGCATACCGCACTAGTATTCGCACTTCTATTACGGTCACACCCTTTTTGCTAGTCTACGGTGATCGAGGCTATTCCCGCCTCTCGAAGTTTAGATCCCCTCACTCCGCATTTCTCTCCGTGACATGCATCGATGATGACTTTTGCCAAGACCGGCTTGGCACAAAGCGTTATTAGGTGAATGCCATCTTAATGCTGCGGATCACCTTCAAGTTTACCAACATCGTATCAAACGTGCTTATGACGAAACATGGCCATGAAATGTGACCTTCCAAATCGGTGACCTTGTCAAATAAAATCAACACGTAACCAAAGCAAAAAACATAACGGGAAAATTGACTTTTAATTGGCTTGGACCATACATCGTAACTCATACCTATGGGTCGGGTGCTATCGCTTATCCCTTGATGGTAAATCCAAATCTGACGTAACCCTTAATGCCTTGCATCTTAATCGACCATTCTATTGTTGACATTGTTGTCCTATCTCATCCTTTGTCTCTTTACCATGCTCATCCCTTGAGCGCTATCTCCCTCCATGTGCTCATCCTAACGATTACACAAGAATCATGTGAGTACCTGTCACTTGTTCTCTTCTCTGAATATGTCTACCACGGCACTACACATAGCATGATTCTCATGGATATTTTTTGTCTACCTTTAGATGAGTTCCCATGGTCATTCCACCTTGCCTTTTGAACAAGAGTCCTATCCTTCACCTTGGCCTTGTCCATGATTTCAAAGACCTCACATGGGACCAAACTCCTTGAGTCAAACTTCTAATAAAAAGATGACTCCCTCAAAAGGACATCTTCCTCTTGACAAAATTGCTACTATAAATAGACTACTCCTCAAGGACAATTATGTGTAAAAAATAATGGGAGAAACCGAAGCTTCCCGCATCGATCAGCTTCACGAAGACCTCAAGGAGTACCATATTATTTATCCCACATAGACTTCCCGCATTGATCAGTCTATCAAAACAAAAAAAAAAAAATTTAGTCATGGACTTGCCCATTGTGACCTCGGACCTCTTGCCCAAAAGCCCTATCACTCAAAACATATAAAATTAACTACCTTTCACCCACCTTACCATTTCCACTCTCATTTCCTACATCGCCTCAAGGGACATCTTGGAATTTCAACATTCGGTGATCTTGTGACTACCTTCATCGTAGAATAGTTAATCATGCAATGCCTTTCGGGTCTTGTGTTCATCACCCCCTTCAAGGTATGATCTACTTGGTATGATCCTACCCAATCAGGTGGCTCTATTGCCCCCTCTTATCTTTTAACCATCTTTGTTGACATTTTGATTACCTTATATGGGACTTGGTACTCGACGCTTACCTTTGGGGTAATCCTCTTCTTTCGCCATAATCGCTTCACCTACATCATTTTACCTATAATCTACCCACACCTAACAAACCTAAACCCACAACATGCCCAAGCACCTATCTACTCATTTTCACATCTTCTCATTTTCTTCCCTAGCTTATGGGAGAACTACATCGGCCTGAGGTCGCTTTTTTCCGAGACTATGTAGGCAGCACTTTGAGGGCCTGGTGCCCTTGGAGGTTAGCTCGGCCATTCCTCTACCCTAAAAATTTATCAACCATGCCTAACTCACCATTTATCCCACATTTCACTTAGTTCCCCTTTTCTAACAATATTGGAAATTAAGCCACATACATAACAAGTTATTTACCATAGCATACATTTATTACACCTACCATCTCTCTATAGTCACTATGCATAGGTTATAGAACATTTCACATATGACCCATAGTATCATTCATTGCCAACATAATGAATCATAACTAAACTAACTTGACTTTACCATGCCTATAACCTGACTCGATCCATGCCTAACCAAACCTGACTCGATCCATGCCTATAACCTAACTCGATCCATGCCTAACCAAACCTGACTCGATCCATGCCTAAACCAACCTAACTCCATCATGCCTAACTCACCTAATTTCCATAATCAAAACAACAAATCCATATCTCATCTAATACAAGCCATACATCCAATATCTCATAAACATATTAGCACATCACAATCATAACATGTATCTCATCATATAAATCAATAACTGTGTATCTCAAAATACATGTCTATCTCATGGCCATCATCTCAAAATGTCAGCATGTAGGCCGATCTACAATACAAAATGTCATCGGCAGGCAGACCGGTCTCATATATACAAAAGAATGAATCCATACAAAAATCTTCACACGCAGGCCAGTATATGCTCAAAATATACAAAAATCACTCGTACATCCTCACTATCTTTGGCATGTAGGCCGGTATGTGATCAAAAATACAAAAATCTACGGCACGCAGGCCGACATATATATCACCAATAAACACTAGTATACATCAAAAATAGGGAGGCTGCATATCAGACATCTCGCCGGATGTCCTCCATCTCCGTGTCACCCGTACTCCTCACCTCTGTACTCTACCGACACATCACCTCACTCTGGTCACCGTGTGCCGGTGGCCTCTCCTCGATCAGCCTCGAGCTCGCTGCCCTCCTGTGATCTCCACACTATGTGTGCGGGATCTCGTCCTCTCACCTGACGCCGCTATGCTCTGTACTCTCCATAAGAGAGGAAGTATATCCCAGATGCCATGAGCTGGTCTTGATAGTATCTCGCCTCACCTAGGGCATCTTGTAACCTAGACATAGGCACTGGCCTCGTGGTGGTCCCATAAGTCTCGGCCCTTGTACTCGCCTGTGCAACCCGTGAACTCGGGACCAAGTCTCTCGTGCTTGTGGTGGTGCCCCTACCCCGTGCCTCGTAAGGTCCCACCTATGCTCTGGCTGTGGCTAACGGCCATGTAAACTTGCCACTGAGCCTATAAGGCCGCCACCGACCATCCCCCTAGATCATCTCCATCTCCTCCATCATCTCCACCCTCTCCCTCCGCCATCTAGGCTCGCAGATCGCCACCTATACTCATAGCTCTATTACCTCTACCTCTGACCCCTCCAGTTGTGTCTACAATATACCTATCTACATGATCAACATCGCTACCTGCCCCTATAGGGCATCTCTCTACACTGTCACAGTAGCTAAGTTTGGCTACCCCGGTCTAGGTGGTATGGCTCGTAACTGAGCCACCCACCACTGCCTGTACCTATCTATGCATCTGACATCATCAATCCACTAATCCACTGGCTGCTCCTCCTCACTTGTCGGCACTGAAGGCTATGGTAGAGGGAGAGAACTCTCCACATCATCTCTCTAATACTGTGGGAAGGGTGGAGGAATATCCTGTACAAGCCCAAATTACCGTTGGACCCTATCAACTGGGATCATCTCATCCTTCCCGACGCAACGACCCTGTATCCACCTCTCTAGCTAGAGCTCAGCTAGCTCCTCATGCATGTGGAATCCCACATATGGCCTCCAGATAATGTCCACCTGCACAACCCTCCAACAATCATTTGTTGAAAATGGGCCATATCATATGTCGGCCTATCTCGACCTCCACTCTCCCCGCAATCGACACCCATCTCTCGTATCCCAACCACACACATCTCGATGGGAATGCATTTGCTTAGGGAATCCCTATCGGTTGAACATAGACTATGTGCTCGTAGGCCCAGTGAGTGTAGTATAAATGTACATCATAGGCTAAACCTATGTAACCACCCATACGCCCATAGCTCTCTGTAAAGTTGCACTAAGAATGCTGGTGCCCAGGCAAAGCATGTCTCATGTACCATCATATCGTGGAGCACCCCATCGTTGATCGGGAAAGCATCCACCTCTCAGACGGGCAAAGGCATAAAGAACACACTGCTGTCTCCATCAATAACACTACTAGCCTCGTCTCATCTGGATGGGCTAGGTACTTCTCACCATAGGTAAAATTTGTGCATGGAAGCTTAACTCGCCACCCCCTCGCCAAACACTATCCCAATCAACTCCTCTGAGGCCTCAGAGGAGATAGAATACACCTAGGCACCCAATATGGGTAACCTCAAATCTGAAACACGTTCTCTAGGGTGATAGTAATTTCACCCATCTAAGGTGGAACGTGTTGGTCTCGGAGTCCCATCTATTGATGAGTGTGACCATCAAACTAGGCTACCGAACAGCATGTCGGTAGTGCCGAATACCACTCAAGCCCACTGCCTCCATGTGTTGCAGCTCCAAAGGGGTCGCTAGGCCATGTAATGTCACCAAGCAGCGGTGGAACCCTGTCTCGCATATGTAACTGCGATCGACCCTACATCCAATCCAAAGCACAACATTAATCTACCTTTACCATGACCTTATTCCTCACTTATCATTACCCACCACCCTATTTTTACCTTACCCATCTCAACCACCTAACTTACATCATTTTTTTTGGACCCTTGAGCCTAAAATCCCGACCGGTGCCAATCACCCTTAAACCGGCATCGGTCACCTATTTGGTGACCGATATCGGTTCGACTTAATCGACCACGGTTCCACGTAACCGACATCGGTCACCTAACTGTTAGGTGACCGATCCCGATTCTACCCGACCAACGCCGGCCAAGCTTGACCGACACCGGTCACTATCATGGAAAAATCCGTGACTTCCCAAACCCCCTTTTTCTAAAACCCTCCCACCTATCCCTTTTACCCCACCTACACTGACCTACATTACCCCAAAACCCCTACCCACCCCACCTATCCAATTTCCTACCCTTCCCCTCTTTTTTGCCCATTTTCCCCATACCGATTTAACTTTTTTCCCACCCACAAAATACAAACACCCACAAAACTCTACTAAAACCAATTATTACACCATCTACTCTATCTAATTAACATTAAAGAGTTAGCACTTACCTCGTTGCAAGCGCTGCCTTGCCTAGTTCAAGCTGGCACGCCGCCAATGTGCTAGTGGTCCACCCGATCCCTCTCCCACCTCTTCCATCACCAAATATCTACCCACACCCTCCGACCACTCAAATCCCTCGCTAAGATATTGTGGAACCGCTACTCACCAACCCAACCACCGGCCCACTCACACCGCCAACTCACCGCTTGGTTTCCTCCGATGCTTTTCTCACATTTCTCTCTTTTTTGTCCTTTCTTCACTTCGTAATTCACAAATGAATAATAAAAATGTGGATTTTTTGTTTTTATACCAAACCCGATCGAACCGACGTCGGTTCACCTAGACCGACATCGGTCTCGTGCCCTACCTAACCGCTGCCAGTTATCCATGACCGCCATCGGTCACCCTTACCTACACATTGCCCTTACTTTTCCATTTTACCCCACCCTCTACCTTGCTCTTTACCCCATACCTTTACCCAACCCATTACCTTACCTTTCCTGACCTCATCATTTACTACCTCCATTTTTCCTCCTTTGGGGACTCATTATTTTACCCTTACCTCGGCCTTACCCGTGTTGTGACCTTGATATTTGGACTTGGACCATTGCTAGTGACCTTTGACCTCATGTGTTCGCTATACCTTGTGGCACTGTTACCTATGTTGATTGACCCAATGACCTTACCTAGCCTATTGCCATGACTGTTTATCCTGACCCTACCTTTGGTGTACTGGAACATACCTAAACGTTCCTGCACCTAACCTATATTATGCTTCCTGACCTTATCCTATACCCTAGATACCGGATTCACTTCAACCTTGTTTAGATAAACCTATCGACCTTAGACGATGTAGAGTTTTCCTGCTCTTTAACCCGGTAGCGTGTTGTAGTTTATATGTGCGTGCGTTTGACTGCTGCTACCTTTGACCCTGACCCATTACCTAGATTTCTCGAGTAGACCTTTCACTCTTTTTCCCTATACCCACTTGACTTTTCTTCACATTTACTTTTTTACCTTTGATCAAACCACTCACCGCTTCACCGCTACCTCGCCGCCTCGGTTTGAGGGGGATCACCTTCACCCTCACATGGGGCAACCACATCTTATTTTTGTTAGCATCGCTTACCAATACAAGCTATGCAACAAAAAGGGGAAATATGTATACACTAAAATTAGGTCACACTCCCTTGTTGTCCCTCAACATATAAGCACCCTTTTTTACATTTACCTAGCCATGACCCCCTTCACCCCACTAATATTAATTTAATTAATTAAATTAAATTAATGCATTATCCTCACTATATTTATTATTTAAATATCTTATTTAAATAATATCTACACATATAGTTCACTTAAACACCTCACCAACCTAACTCAACCTAAGACCTATTCTTAGCAAGTTCCCATAACTAACTAAGACTTACCCAAACCCTAAAAATCAATGCCTACATTCCCTCTAACCACATTCCCGCATGCTCACAAGAAGCTCCTGGGCCTAATCCGTGGGATAGCGACACGATATCCAAGAAAATCGGGGAGGATCTCTCTAAGTTTGGTAAACCTAGGAAATCCTACTGACCGACGCGTTAGTTACCCCTAAACACGCCGCTTAAGCGTGATCGCCGTTGATTACCCCTCTTAACCCCTAAACTACCTTATTCTCAAGGTTGGCAAACATTGGGAGAAATTTGATGAGCAAGAACACATCTCATAGAGATAATGCATCTTCAGAGAGCAAATTCCAATGAAAAATCACATCCAAGGAAGGAGATTGAGTATCTTCTCTTGCATAGCCATCCTAGCCACGATCTAATCTATCCAAGCAAAGAGGAGTGTACATAAAGCCCAGTGTAAGATTTTATTCAGTTGGTGATCACTTGCAGCCTTCAAACCCATCATCAACACCTACATCCTTCACACACAGACCTTCAGGAATGAAATCCAAGTAAGTATAACGTCATACTTCTCTAGTTTATTTCATTTCATCATTATTGTATCACCCATTGTTTATCTTGCTCCCTATCGACCTTATCAAACGTTTTCACCTACATAGACCCATTAAAACCTCACAAAAGCCTACCCCAATCACCCAATACCTTGTCTCGATTAACCAAAATCCTTTGTGCAATCACAAAGGAGACCAAACCCTGTTTCTGTGACATTTCCAGATCTCACAATAACTGCACCGACACACTCTAACCGTTGTCGGTCACCCTAATCACCGGTCTCTGTGTTTACCCACATAGCCTTAAACAAAGACCTACCCACCTAATTTTACCTCACCCTCACTCACTTGTGACCTACCCGAGACCTTTATCAGACCTGCAGAACCTAGAACCAACCATTTGACTTGTGGATTCTATTCTAGCTTAGCCTATTAGATTAGATCTATTTTCTTATTATGTTTTAAGTGAGATACCTAAATCATTTTAAAATAACAATAGGATTTAATTTGTTTACAACATTAATTTGTTTAAAATAGTGGACTGACAACCATCTAGGAAGTATCATACTTCCGGATCTAGCTCACGCTAGGCAGTTCACTACCCATATATTTTAATTCCTTCTTGTGGTCTTGTTTCCATTATAGGTAGTTCCTCCTAGCCAAAAGGAATCTCTCACGATCAGCTATGGATTTGAAGTCATACACGTGCAATAACCTATCAACCGATATTTGAATAGGTATTCCTCCTACGCCTGTTACCCTATCTATTTCGTTAACGCTTCTAAGAAACAATCTAAGAAAAAGGTGAAAAATTTACAACCCTATGATCACCTTTATAACTAAGGGTAGGATCTAATATGCGTTTAATATAAAACATTAACACACATATGACTGACATCGGTTACCAAACCGATGTTGGTTCCTTTAGGCTACCGACGTCAGTTACGCAAGTGATGTTGGTTACTGTGTAAACTAATAAACCTACAATGTATGCCATTTGTGAAGAAATTTAGCTCCACAACTCAACAATCTCTCACTTAGAGATAAATTACTCCACTATACCATACAAATCCATCATTGGGTCCTTTCTTTGGCATGTTTCTTCCTCTTCAATTCTCAAGCTTGAAGACCAATAAAAGTGGAGTGAATTTCAAACTTCTCCTTTGCCAATGGTTTCCTTAGCATATCCGCATGGTTCTCACTTATATGAATTTTCTCTAGTTTCAGTTGTCCATCCTCTAACACCTATTGTATGAAGTGATATATTAACTGAATGTGTTTCATTTTTGAATGAAATGTTAAGTTCTTTTCTAGATGAATCACACTTTGACTATCATTGTACAATTTGCAATCCTTTTGCTCCTTTCCCAACTCTTCCATGAACCTACTCATCCATATCATCTCTTTGTTAGCCTTTATAGATGCAACATATTTGGTCTCTAGAGTAGACAAAACCACAACATTTTGTAATCTCCAAATCTAGCTAACTGACTGTGCCACCTACTATGAATACATATCCAATGGTGCTTCTCCTACCATCCAAATCTCTAGCCATATCTAAATCAACATAGCTGCATAAAGAAGTATCTGACCCTCCATAACATAAATGCATGTTGGATATCCCTCTCAAATATATGAGTATCCATTGGACTTATTTCCAATGCTCTTTACCTGGATTGTCCATAAATATACTCACAATTCCCACCGCTGTGTAATGTCTATTTTGGTACAAACCATTGCATACATAAGGCTTCTAACCGCTGAAGCATATGGAACCCGTGCCATGTACTCAACCTTATCATGTGATGTAGGACACTAATCCTTGCTTAATTTAAAGTGTTCATCCATAGGTGTACTTATTGGTTTTGAATTCTACATTTTAAACCTTTCCAACACCTTATTGATATAATCTTCCGAGACAAATAAAATTTCATGTTCTTCATGTCTTTATGAATTTGCATGCCAAGGATTTTATTTGTAGCTCCTAAATCCTTAATTGAAAATATATGAGCTAACTTTTCTTTAAGCTCAACAATGTCCTACATACTAGATCCTATAATAAGCATATCATCTACATACAATAAAAAAATAATATAGCTTCCATTTTCAAGCTTCTTGAAATAAACACAATGATCATATTTACATCTCATATAACCATGCTTATGCATAAAACTATCAAACCTCATATACCATTTCCCGTAGCTTGCTTGAGCACATACAAGTTCTTTTTCAACATGCACACAAGTTTCTCCTTACCCTTGATTACATAACCAAATGATCAAGCTACATATATATCTCTTCCTCTAAATCACCATGAAGGAAATCTGTCTTAACATCAAGTTGTTCTAAGTGAAAATATTCTACTGCAACTAAACTCAAAACAATATGAATGGAAGTAATTTTTACTATAGGAGAAAATATCTCACCAAAATCAATACCTAGTTTTTGTGCAAACCCTTTTACCACAAGCCTTGCCTTGTATCTTTTTTATCCACCTTCTTCCTCCTTGATCCTGTAAACCCATTTGTTCTGCAATGTTCTCTTACCTATTGGAAACTTAACCAAATCTTATGTCTGAATCTGTTTCAAGGAGCCCATCTCCTCATCCATGCCATGCTCCCACTTCTTGTGGGTATCCTCCTACATTGATTCCTCAAAACTTTTGGTCTCATCACTATTAGTCAATAATAGATAAAATAAGGAAGTTGAAAATATTTTTGGAGAACTACTTACTTGTTGTGACCTTCTCACGCGTAAATATGGGGTTCTTAAGGATCATTCTCTTCATTCTCAAAATTTATATCAACTGTTACATTGACCAACTTTGGTCACCCATCGCCGACGTCGGTTCTCGGGCCGTTGATGCCGGCCTTTCTCGCCGACATTGGTCCTATCTCTACCAACATCGGTTCGGCCGCCGACACCAATTTTTGTCACCAACATCGATTCCTATAGTTATTTGTTTTAAATTTGAAAATGTATTTTCTTCCACAAAATCTTCAATCGGTTCATCCTTAGGTATCAAAATATGATCCCTATACTTTCTCTTTTCATGCCATTCAATATCACGACTCTTAAAAATCTTAGCATCATCTGAATCCTAAAAATGGAATCAAATCACCAAAGCAAGAACCAATAAAGTGCATCTCTTGGATTTAGCATCCAAATTCTTTCAATTTTTATTATCAACATGAACAATTTTTTTGAAATAAATAATCTAAGAAAATAAATATCTACCTCTTTTCTAGTCCAAACTTCTTCTAGTACTCCACCATCTAGTACACTTGAAGGCCCACGGTTGATTAAATATATTGTCGTGTCTATTGCTTCTTCCCAAAACTATAAGGGTAATCCAACATGTATTAACATGATTCTTACAAATTCCATGATAGTTTTTTTCATTCTTTTAGCCACATCATTCTCATGTGGTGTTCTAGAACCATTCTTTCTCTCGTGTATTCCATTCACCGAACAATAATCATGGAAAGTGTTCTTTGCAAAGACTCACCACCATTGGAAGATCTAAATAATTTTAACTTTAAATTGGATTCATTTTCCACAAGGGATTTCCATATTTTAGAAGTCTTAAAAATCAGATTTATGATTTATATAATAAACCCATACCTTTCTTAGGGCATCATCAATAAAAGTCACATAATATTGGGATCCTCCATGAGAAGCTACCCGGGATGGTCCCCAGACATCTAGATTGCTTTTTCTTTCCAAATATGCAATGCTCACAGAAATCAAGATCTACATGTTTCAAATATGATAACTTACCCTTTGCCTTTAATATCTGCATTCCCTTTTTACTCATATGGCATAGTCGATTATGCCACATGCTTGCATTTGAATCTGAAGTAGATAGAATAGAAAAGGAATCAGTAATACAAGTAGACAAATACAATGTTCCTACCTTCTTGCCTCTTTCCACAACAAGATATCCCTTGGAAACTTTCTAAGAGTCGGCTGTGAATGTAACCATACAACCAGCTTCACCTAGTTGTCCTGTAAAAATTAGATTTATCTTAAGGCTTGGCACATGCCTCACATATTTCAATACCCATGTATTTCCATTCTAAAATTTTAGATGAACTTCCCCTTTACCAGTAATATTACATGGTTCATCATCTCTTAAATAAACATGCCCAAAATTACCCTGGACATAATTTCTGAAATAACCCTTATTAGGGGTAGCATGGAAAGAAGCTCCTAAATCTAAAACTCATGATTTTATTTTATTATCCAAGGAGAGAATAAGAGAATATTGAATTACCTTAGTTGCAACATTTTCCTCTTTACCTTTATCTGGTAGATTCTATTTGTTTTCCTTAAGCCAACAATCCTTCTTTCGCATGTCCTTTCTTTCCAAAATTCTAAGCAAGTTAGTCCTTTACCTCTCTGGATTTAGATCTACCCATATTTGAATTTGATTTTCCATTATTTTTGCTTTTGGATCTCTCCTTCTACATTTCTCTACTTTCTACATTTAAAGCATTTCCAGATGATAACTCTCATGTATTTTTCCTACGTATTTATTCATTCAGGATTATACTAACCACATCATCAAACTTCAAAATATTATTAGCAAATGTTGTATTACTAACAACCATTACCAAGTTATCCCAACTATCTGGAAAAGAGCATAAGAATAAAAGTGCTTTCACTTCATCATCAAACAAAAATTAACCGATTTTAATTAATTTACAATGGAATGAAAATCATTCAAGTGGCTTGATACAGATCCATCTTATTGCATTTTTGAATTAAATAATTTCTTCATTAAATAAAATTTATTTGAAGCACTTGGTTTTTCATATAAATTACCTAAAGATTTCATCAACTCTACCATGGTTGCTATATCGTAATATTCAAAGCTAAAAATGATGTCGCTCTATCTTATAGATCCCAGAGCTTTTCTCTCAAGAATATTCCATTCTTCATCAGTCATCTTCATAGGCTTCACATTCACATCCAACAGTAAATATAAATATTTTAGATACATATAATCTTCCACCTGCATCTTCCATAATTGATAATTATGGCTGTCAAATTTCTCCACTTTTTATTTTCTATCTTTTGGCATTGTGCTCTCACTCAATCAGATATCCCTTTGTAAGTAAATCTATCAACACACAAAACCCACAAACAAAAACGCTTTGATACTAGTTGTTGGGGTTAGACACACACCAATGTTATACAAAACTATATTCAATTGAAGCATACAAGTTATAAACATAGAAATTAAACCAGAAGAAAAATACACAAGATATAATGTGGTTCACCCAGTGTGGGAAACGTCCACCAAGAAATAACCAATCTATTATTCTTGTGAAATAAAATGAAGATTTTCAATCTTCCACATATCTCCCAAATGTACAATAATTTTCCTTCACAAGCTTCTCTAAACTCTCTCTAAGAAAATCTTCTTATAATTCTCCCAATTCTTACCTTCTAACCCTACTTTTCTAGCTTATAAGCATATAAAAACATTAGGGAAACTTAGCTATGCATTTACAACCCTCTGATCACCTTTATAACCAAGCGTCGGATCTGATCCATGTTTAATGTAAAAATATTAATGCACATATGACCAACACCGGTTACTAAATTGATGTCGGGCCCGCATTTAGGCTACCGACGTCGGTTACCCAACTAACGCCGGTTACTATGTAAACCAGTAAACCTACAATGCATGCCATTTGTGGAGAAATTTAGCTCCACAACTCAACACCTAGTTTTGATAATTTCTATAGGATTGGGCTTGCTTTTTCTCCAAGGATATATTTTTGTTGGTCGAATTCCTAATTAATGCTTTCATATCCTCATCTTCCTTTTTCTATACGTAAGAATGAGATGTAGAGGCAACTAACTAGTTATTTTGTTTAGGGATATGAGCAAATAAGGTTGGGCAACTCGATGTAATTTATGATAAAAGGGCACACGGGTGGCTTAGGGGCTAATTTCTTGACTTATATTAAACTATTCTCGAGCTCTAATTTCTAGTGTATAGGCTCTTGGAAATGTTATCCCTCATATAGATTGGATCATAACAACTATATCAAAGTTTAAATCTTTTAAGGAATAGAGAAATACACCTTCAATCGGACAGCCTTATAGGGATTGGAATTTTGTCCCACGTTCTCTAGAACATGAAATTGAAGTCCGCCATTTGTTCATTAGGAGCTCCTTGATGACTGCCAATGGTTCTAACAGAGATAGATTGTCTGCCCTCTCTCCAAACTGATTACACATAATTGTGCATAATGCATTCCAATTTTGAATTGATCCTGTTGTCAAAATCATGACCCACTATAAAGCCTTCCCTTTGAATGAGGAAGCTATAATTTTCATAGATACATCCATGTCAACAATTTCATGGATAACACAAACATTTTCAATGTCTTGGATATGATCAGTTGGAGTAGTGTGATTTTCTCCGTAAAGAATGGAATATTCTTCAAAGTGGCTAGTGGGATGGGATTTTGTACATTTAGGGAAGTGGACTACTTCCCATGAAATTAACAAATGGACTTGGTGGTTTTTGAGCCATTATGATTGGTCTAAGAACTCTTGTTGACTACAATAAGGGCCTACCAGGAGGAGGTATTGAAAGAGTTCTATTTGGTGGAGATGGTGATGTCTGAATTTGTCTTCCTCTCCTTCCTCTACCTGGTGATAGTTGTAGGTATTCAAATGTTCCTTATTCTCTTTTCCTAGACCTTATTTGGATCCTTCTCATGAACTTGAGCCATCGGTAGTGCTAAAAACAGCTTGATTTTTTACTGGAGTCGCATGATGTGTTGCTTTGTAGAGCCTCCGAAGGCTAGAATTTTACAAAGACACACATCCAAACTTGATAAATCTAGAATTATTAATTTCTAATGTCCCACCAAGTGTGCCAAAACTATTGGAGGTCAAAATTTCACCCATCCTAAATCACAAGAATCTAGGTCTTTAAGGCAACATGGGGATGTCTCCAAGTTGTGGGACTTGAATTGAGACAGACCTCCTGGAGAAGGCAAGCTTCCTTTGTTTATTTCTACCGCTAAAACTACTCCTAGGAATTAAAATTCAACTATCTAACTATACTCTAACATTCCTAGGGACCAAGGTGAGAAGGAGATGCATATAACAAAAATCCTAAACTAGAGGGGTGATAACACCAAAAATAAGAGGAAAGATACTTCTAGAAGATAAAATGGAAGAAAATGAAGATGAAAAAGGGAAAAAATGAAAGCCACAGTTCAAAAACCCATCCAAATTATTATTTTCATGATGCAAAATGGATATATATTCTGGAACAACACACACAACATACCCTTGAATGAACGAAGAGGAAAGAAAACATAATGAAACACCAGCTAAGGCAGAAACAAGCCACAAAACTAGTAATTTTATTGCTTGAAAATCATGCATGATCATTACAACGAAGGAAGAAGATGTAAAAATTTACAGGTTTGTGATCCAATGCATGCAAATCTTAGAACACTTGTGTAACATTAAAATGATGCCCTCGCATTCCCAAGTATCCAACATTTTAATCAAGCATCACTTTACAATATATATAAAATGGGAGAAGGAGAAGAAGAGGAAAATATAGGGAAATTCAAATTCCTCCTCTCACCCATGACCCACTTCCATTAAGTTCTTTGAAAAGGTCTGAGCACCTCTGAAAATCCACTTCCCCATGCCTTTTTCCTTGTTGTAGAAGAAATGGGTGCCCATATTGCACTAAATTTTGGCAAAGCTTACACTACCTAGAACTCGCATTGTACTTTTGTGTGTTGGAGACACTTTCATTTTATATTCCCTCCTACCTCCATTTGAATTAATAAATACATCTTCCATTACATAGAGGAGGTTGAGAATTCTCTAATGAGATAATATTTGCAAAGATCATATCAGCAGATCAAAAGTTATATCCATTTTTAGTTCCCCATAGAAAACTATCATTTTCCTTTGATACGTGGATTTTGTTGACTTCCGTGGCTTTTCCTTATGTGTTGCGGCTTTAGTTCCTCTTGCCACAAATTTCTAGTTTTGTGTGGCTCCTTCAATATGCCTATGGATTTTTACTTCTGATTGCAGCCCATTTAAAACCTCCGCGGCATGCTTAAAAATGTCTGTGGCCTTGTTCCTTTGGCCCGTGACTCTTTTAGTATTCTCTCTGATTTGTTCCTTTAGCCTCGTGAATTTCTCTAGACTTCAAATATTGATCAATTTCTCAAGTTCACACTTATCCAAGTTGTTCAATTTTTGCAAGGGTGTAAAAATTGACAATAGGAATTTTAGGAGTTGCAAATCCTGTTGTAGAAACTCCAAAGGAAGATCCTGAACCTTTATAAATAAAACAAATCTTGCGGGGTTTTGAAATGGGTTTGGGAGTTGCCATTTTCCCTTTAGAGGGGGTGGTATGGCCCACCGATGACTTTGCTTGAACAAGTTTTGCAGCAAGTTGTTATGATGTTTTGGGCATAATTCCCAATGACATCAGCCATTGGTAGGTCAGATTTAGAATGGGACCCACCCTTTCCTTCGTACTACTACAATCTTTGAACGACCAATCGATCCATGATAATGGTTGGTTTCTAACATTATTTAGATCATAGGAGGGATCCAAAACTTGTTCGTCATCATGGAGGCCTCCAAGGATGGCTACAATTCCATACTAGGTTACTTCCTGAAGAGTTAACCTTTCAAAATCCCTCTCCCTTATTATGTTTTCATCCCTAGAATGGATCCAAATATCCTCCAATTGAGTTACGTAAATGATGGCTTACCCTGATTTAGCGAACTTGTTCCAATATATGAAACAAGTTTGTGGGTGAAATGTATTCAGAGTCATTTGTTGCATTTATCCTTCAAAATTATTTTCTTTGTATGTGGAAGCACACATATATATTCCCACAGTTATAGGAAACTAGGCTCATGCCTTATGTAGGTCATATTGAATCTTATGGTAGTGCAACAGCTGAAGAGCCAGCTCCATCAAAATCCACTTGTCCATTGGGCACTTGGGTAGCTTGATAGGAGCACCTATGAATCTGGGCACCCTGATGTATGTGAACGTTGGGAATTGTAAATAGATGCCTCCCCATTCCATAACTTCCTTCTAGGAATCACATGAGATTCTCTTGTTATACATGTTCTTGTCAAAGAAGTATAAAATGTCTACAAAGAAAGCATCATTCACTCTTCAAAAATGTTTAGGCCCCTGTTTAATTTTGAGCTAAGGATAATATTCATAAATTTGAGACACGTTCCTTAATCCCACTGGGATAAACCTGAGTAATTTCTCATAGTAAAGAAGTCATAAAGATGTTCCCGAGAGGTCAAAACATCTCGACAATTGGAAACATATAGAATTATCGATGTGCTCTACCCATCGAATAAGATCACTATTTTTCCAGATGGTAGCAATATACAGATACATCCATTCCTAGAAGTCCCTAGGATAAGGAAGCCCTATGGCCCTACTCAACAATGTGATAATATCGTTCACTTCCTGAATAAAGTTTGATCGATGGATTGTTTTAGGAAACCTAGACAATGAACTCTTGGATTTAACCAAATAACTCTTGTTGAAAATATTTGTGCAATTCTCAGTTTCTATGGCCCAAGACTTAGGGTAGATTCTCGGGGAAATGGTAGAATACTCCTCAACATCAGAAGCTTTAATACGTATTAAAAAAATCAATGTCTAGTTTGATTACTACCATCCCATCATCATCTTTCACTGTGCGTGAGTCTTTATCAAAGTGTGAAGCAACAACAAGAATGAACTCTGAGCATTTCATTGATAGGGGTAGGTAGTAGCTACTGAAATCCAACTTTCGAAGATTGCTTGTATCTATGGTTTATTTTTTGGAGCCTTGAATCTCTCCTATAATTTGGGGAGATCAATGTGCCTTAAGTTTGTGTCCCCGATATTGTCAATATCGAATGAAATGCTTGAAGGGGTAGTCACCCCATGAAAATTGTACTTCATTTTATCCTTCCCCTTAGAATAAGATCAAGACATATTTCCATGATGAAAACCCCGAAAATATTACTGAAATTGGGATCCAAAGTCAGGAGACATGTTACCTTACAAAGAAGCTCGAACCCGATCCGCATCTATGATGTGAAACTCTGACCCAAAATCCAAAAATCAGAAGTCTAACCCTGCACTACAACTCTGAAGTTCCGAAATAAGAAGATAAGATGTATTTTTAACTTGCAATGTGTTTTTTGATCTCCGCCTTCAAAAAGTAGAATTTAAAATCAGAAACAACCTTTAATCTCTGCAAAAACTATCCCCTTCTTCAGAAGTAATCTTTTCCTTTTTCTTCTAAGGGTTTGAAGCCTAAGTTTCAAAAATAATAAAAATAATAAGGGTAAAAGAGCAATGAGTTTGGAACTCAAATACAAAACTTCAAAATATGTGAATATATAAAATAGAAGGGTTCCCATGAGAGAGGTAAAAAGATGACAGAATAAAACCCTAAAAGAGACCACAAGGAAATGTAAAAACAAACTTGTAAACTTACTCATAAAACTGATGAGAAAACATGAAAAAATGATTCAAGAATTACCTAAGGGGGTACGGTCATAACTCAAAGGCACGTCAACATGCTAGTGTATCAATTTTTCAGGTAAAAATGACAAGTAAAACTTTCCCATTTATAGGAAAGTGAAAATTAATTACTACGGAATCGACATATGTGCGGGTGGTTTGCATTTATTGACATTGGAAGTCAAAGATTGGAGGTCGATGTGAAGTTTACATGCAAACTGAACATCAGAATCTGAAGTCTAAAATGTTTTTGAAACATTTGGGGTTCAGAATTTTGAATTCAACTCGTAGTTTGTATGAAAATCGCACATCAACTCCAAAATCTAAAATTCCAGTGAGGAATTGGACTTTGGAATCCGGTATGGATTTTGCATGAAAACTACACCCAAAGTTCTGACTTCCGGTTCCAAATGTATTTGGGGCGGGTTTTGGGTTTCAAAACTCAATTTGTATTTTTCACGTAAAATGTATGTTGACTTCTGAAATTTGAAATCTAGTGAAAAAATGATACTTAGGCAATTTTGGAACAAATTTCCCAAACATTTAAAAATGGGTAAGGTAAAAATCTACAAGAAATTTTTAAAGCCCTCTTGGCAATGGAAACTTATAAGGTTAACAATTTTTTTGGGTGATTTCATGCCAAGAGAAATTTTTTTGGTGATCTCATGCCAAGAGTGAGTTTTTTTGTGCAATTTCACGCCA